>JARQSW010000384.1:618503-944319 GCA_030142375.1 Calameuta pallipes | reverse complement strand
TCGCCGCTACGATTTAGCGCCATGCTTTTGGTATCGCCTAAAACCGGAGCGTTGTGCATCTCCCTACTCATCTCTGGCTAGTATCAGCTGAGTCCTCTTACCGTTTGTGTTTAGACTGGTTTAGACCATTGTTTGGACAACAAAATTCTAACCTGTCAAATGTATTCTGCTAATATTTCTGAAATCGAGAGCATTGTTAATACATTAGACGATGGTATTAATGAGAGAAGTGTGGAGAGTACGAATGCTTCGCTTATGGGTAGATTTGAGACTGCTACAAGTTTTGAAGATACACTTGCTCAAAGATTTCCTAAGGATAAGGAGCAACAAAGTAACAGATGTGTTAGACATAAAGCAATTAATTCACCAGAAGAAAATTCTGTGACCTTTATCACTCTTGACATAGGAAATTGCACAAATTTATGTGATATTTGCAATAACGATTGTAGACTGAACATGCTTGATAAAATTTCTGACTTCGAATGCGAAGTGTGCAAAAAGAAGTTTATAGATCAAGCTAAACTAAATAATCATTTGCGTGTTCATGGGAAAGGACCACCAGTTAAAACTGATAAGCAATTCTTGTGTGATGTATGTAGCAAAACATTTGCATCAAGAACTGGTCTAGGTTTTCATTTGAGAACACATACTGGGTATAAGCCGTATAGTTGTCAATATTGCAATAAAAGTTTTACTATATCTAGCAATAAAATAAGACATGAACGTACTCATACTGGTGATAAACACTTTGTGTGCCATTTTTGTAACACTGCATTTGCATCATCCAATGGTCTGAAATATCATATGACAATACACACAGGTCAGTTTAGATATTATCATTAGAATTAAATAGCATTTATTTAGTTTCTATACTTTAATATTGTATGATTGCTTGTAGGGGAGACCAATTATCACTGTAAAACTTGTGGAAAATCATTCACACGTTTAAAATATTTAAAAGAACATAAATTCACGCACACAGGAGAAAAGCCATTTTCTTGTAAAATCTGTGGTGTTTCATATGGTAATTCTGGTAGTTTATTTGCTCATGAGAAGAAGTGCAAAGTGCAGTACAGCAATTGTTGGTCTGAAGACAGTAATGCTAAAGATGCATCATATGCAAATCAAGAAAACAATGGTATGTCTATCGTAAACTTTTAGGACGTATCTACTATTGAAAATGAAAATAACCATGTATACTTTTTTTTAGGAGACATAATGCACTTGAAAGAATTTGGAGATGCAGAAAAAAAGTCAACAAGTCCTTGCACATCAGAAACATATGAGATTTCTTACACATTTCCACAAAATTCCTGCGAATTGGAATCACGGAATCAAACAAATCGCTACTATAATGCAAGTCGGAAACCTGCCGCAGTTTCCGTAACCTCATGGCATTTCAAGTGGAGTGATACGACGTAATTTAAAAAAATAAATTTCATACTATTTACATGGATCATTTGTACATAAAGATAGTTTTTTTCTAAGCAGTATTGTAGCAAAGCGAATTATGTATAACATGTTTTCAATGAAAACATACAAGCTCATGTTGAGCCTTGAATCATCAGTAGAATGGATATTTTATTGCATTTTTAAAAATTAATACATGAAATAGACATTTATATAATATAAGTAAATGATTGATTATTCTTAGTCCAAAAAATCTTCGATTGCCTTCTAGTTTAATTATCTAAGTAATCTTACGAAGAATAATTTGTTTTGAACACATAGCCTTGCTGAAGAGTTTGTTGAGCAACTCACTTGTCGGCGTTATCTTGAGTTCAGCATCCCATAAATTATATTCGAAAATTCCCGCATCTCTCGAATTCGCCATAATTGGATGTCAGTATGAAGTGGAGCGATCGTAAAACGCGCTTGTAAAATCCAACAATAATTGCAAGTAATTTTATCGCTCGACACTGTAAATGCAAGAGATCGCCAACAAGTAGCTCCGTATAACCTTCCATCTTCTTCACGTTCTTTGCGTACGAGAAAGCGATCAGTTTAATAAACCTTCCTCGGGTGCAAGGAGTATAATCGATTTGTTAAAGACTCGTAATTTCTGGTTAATCGATCGAGCGCCGTTACGAAAATTTTCCTCCTCAAAAGTTCCCGAACGCAAGACTTCGTGTCACTACTTATTGAATTGCAATTTTTTTGTATTTCTTTTTCTTTTGTAGTACACTTAACACATATATTAAAAACTAACAGTCGCTAGTAAACTGTAAACACTCACTAGGAAATGTATTAAATCGGTACGACTCTCTTGAATTTCGTACAGCTTGCTGCCTCGTATACTCGAATTTTCGCAATGACGACCACGCGTAAATGGACGTACGCAATTTCAGTACTTTTCGAAATAAATAAAATAGTACTTTTACGAAACGTATAAAATAAAGTGCGACCAATCGTTTGAAGGACTGGCGAGGGGTCGTCTGCTGACTCGCGATTGTTTTATCGGAAACTTTAATTGGCAGTTGCCAATTAACATTCCCATTCGCGGGTTTAATGTCGCGTATTGGTAGTCCACAAGTATTTATATATCTTCAAAAATGCTCTACACAGTGGACCACACTTTGGACTCAGATTAGAGTTCAACAGAATAGTATAGTTCTCAGATTAGAAAGTTATTAGATTTGAAAATGAAGTGACAAATTTGAACTACGTGAGTCACAGGCGATGCTTCTTTATTGCATTCAGGCGATCGGTGATAAGGATGAAATTTACCGATGCTATTAATGAATAACACGTAGAGGATAATTGCGAGAGTTATTCGTATTAGAGGATAAAATTATCAAGAGTTTTCTTTCACTAAAGTGACGAAACTGACGCCGTACGAGGATATACTCTCGTAACGAGTAAAATTTTTTCAACAGGGAATGCGATATATTTTTCTAACGATTAATAGAAACAATGTCTACGCCTGCCTATCGATTGTCTGTTGCGTATAGTAATGAGTTCACACTTAAGACAGAACGATGATTATTTTAATCGCGTTTGAAATTTCGATCGTTAATCGCGAAACTTCTACGCCCACGCCTTTTCAATTCTCCGCAACTTTGACGTTTCTTGTTTATTGCAAATTTACGTATTGAAATTATTACGCCTCTCGAAGATCGCTTAACGTGATGCGACATTGAGTTCCGGTCCTGATAAATGATTGTCATTGATTGTCAAGAAATCGGACTCGTATTCTCCAATCGAAATTTCAACCGCGCCTTTCATTCTTAATGTTAAGGACACTTAATTTTGTAGTCGTCTTTTTTTTTAAACAATAACCACATTTAAGTACTATTAGGTTACCGTAGTGATTGTGTCCATTCATTGTCGTTCGACGCACATATATACCGAAGTTCATATATATAATATATAATATGTATATAGTGTATATAATCTGTATCCTCGTTTTCAACTTATGTTATTCATCTCGATTTCTCTCTTATAGATTTTATTTTTCTGTATTATCTCAGTAGCACATTGCCTCGCAATTCTAATCATAGGAAAAGTTTTGTGACAAAGTTATGAATAATGCGATAAAACTCTCGATAAGCGCTTTCAAAGTGTCCCATGACATAAATAGAATAGATATAACTATAGTTACGTAGGATATTACCTAGGTATAATACTATACCTATCCGGTAATCGCTAAGAGACAGACGAAATGCATTGACACGATAAGAGTTATTCTCTCTAAATTTTGACCCGAATAAATTTCTTATTTTGGGACATGAGTTGCATGAGAATGTGCACATTAGGAAGGTGTATCGATAAAAGAGAGGGTGCGTCCGTTTATTATACGACCGCACCCGCCAATAAATCTTCGTGCCGATTATAAATGATAAATCGATACGGGCGATAAAAGAAGGGTTTACCTATTTCGATTTACGGCAAATGCACTATAACCCTCTTCTGACGCTAATTCGTAAAAGCGTACCGCTGCCATGATATACTATCGCTATTATTTATATCATCTGGTAAATAAATATCTCTATGCTTGCAGGTACAAAAAGCTGTGATTGAAGATGGGCTGAACTATCCTCTCATAAGATATCCGTGACGAGTCCACGGCTGTCAGACTTAATAGGTTAGAATTTATATATATATATATATATATTGTATATAATTATATCGGCCTGTCGAAAGTATAGGAACCGAATGAAACATCGATCGATAGGATAGGTCCGTGTATCACAGTAAAAAGGGAGTAGAATAAATATATACGAATACGAACACAACCTACTATTTTAGATAAACCTTATGCTTGCGCTCTTATATACTATATACTCATGACTCGACGTAGCTGGACTTTTTATGACGGAATTTGAAGTCATTAGTTTTTATCATTCAATTTTCAACATTCTTCATCCACATTACTTTCCTGATTATCCTTATTCTATGGATTGTAGATCAGTTGCATACTTTATTTTAACTGTACGCTCATATTTTTTAATCTTTTTTTCGAAATTAAGCATTCCTTATTCGAATCGACCCACGTGAAATTGCTCAGGTACGAAAACTATGCGAGGAAATACTGTTGTGATCAATTGAAAAAATATCATCGCCTAACGTTTCTGTTAAGATTTGGCACAGCAACGGAAAGGCTCGTGGCGAATGAAATAGAGAGCTGTGCAATTTGAGGAATGAACGTGAAAAATGACGTTAAATTCACTTTGCTTGAAAAATAGTTTACTTTCATCTGGTGGCCCGATCTTTAATTTCATAACTTTCGCATGGCGCGATTTTCGCGCGTATAATTTCTCTCTTTCTCTTTCTCTCTTTCTCTCTCTCTCTCTCTCTCTCTCTCTCTCTCTCTCTCTCTCTCTCTCTCGTATCAGGCCGTCGAGTATAAAAGCTACCTTAAGAATTAATGATTGTTAATGCAGTAATTAGAATACGGCAATTGACGATATACTGTTCACACCAGTCACATTGCGCATGGATAGACTGGCCATTGCGTCATTCCACTTCTAGACTGATCTTTCATAAAATATACTATTATCTTTTTCTTTATCTTTTCATTCTTTGTCTTCATCTTAAACTTCAGTTACTATACCAACGTCAGATTTTTATCCACGACTTATTTGCTCATTATTAAAGCTACGTTAGCAAGAAAATATTCTCTCTGAATGAGGCCAAGGATATGTATACGCGTAAATAACGTTAACATTAGGCTGCCTATGTGTATCTAGAGTATAATTCGACTGATAATCCAAGTATATGGAAAATCGTCTAATTTGTAAACTGTACACGTCGAAAAGCGACGATGATATAATTCTTCAGTTCAACGTGATTATAAAGTTGATCGAGTTAACAAACAAAAAAAAAGTGAAAAAAGAGGAAACCAAAGATGACAAAACTCTTATTAGAATTCTGTGGAGGAATAATAATTTTCAGCCTAGCCTAGGCTATTATTCAATAATAAATTGACACGTTTCTATTTCCGACAGGTCTAGCTTAGCATGCCAAGGATAGACACTGCGCGATGCTCATTAAAAATTTATGTGATTGCCACCTAGATAAGTCATTATTATTTTTTAAAGTATACTTTCCCGCATCTACTCTGGCGTAATTAAAGAAATTCATATATTCGCTCTATTTCATGTATCATACTTTATGACCGTTCTATGATCCCTGTCGATTGTCCTTATACTCCGTTTCCTTAAGACGAGGTAGCCTTAACTGAGAGACTGCCAGACTATTATGTACCTTTACAGACGTCATCGCGTGGCTGACGTTCTCTTGACGTCCCAGACCCATAACATTGCCCATTAGGTTTACAGTTTTTATGTCATACGACACAGTACTGTCAGGCGTACATGGCAAGACGAGAGAAAAGCCACGAAAATCACCATGGGTATCCCCATGGTACGCTTATGATCTTCCAGAGAAAAGTTGGTACTGTAACATAAACAACAAGGCATAAAAAACACTAGGTGTACCGTGAATGTAGATTGTCGTTTGAGAAGACTGTTAGTATTCTTTTTTTCTATAATTTTCTCTTTCTACTTTCTTCCCTTGGTCCAGTTAAATATTTATATTTTATTGACATTTATCTCTTGAGAGACACGGCAGTCATAAAAGTTACCTCGGACAGAGTTGATACTATATATATATGTATATATATATATATGTATAGTATAAGCAGAGAGATAGAGAAGCAGCGAAAGTGTTTAGCTAAAAGTTTCCAGGACGACAGGGAATCTTGTATAAGAAAGGCCGGTAAAGGAGCATAGCGATTCTTACACTGTAACCAAGGGTCAGTGGGAAGGCTGTCCCGATGGCTGGAGTGATGGAGAGAGTGTTGGTGGTCCATTGAGGTTGAGGCAGATGGGGGGGAGTTGTCTTACCATGCCGGAGCCAAATTGTTGAAGGAGTCCTGTACCCTGCTGGGAAGACGTAGAGGATACCGAAGGACGCCTTGAGCCACGAATACTGTTCATACTTGAACTCAGAAGATATGGGACGCTGCTGCTTGTTATCGGCATGCCGCCACCCTGATTATGTAAATACGTATAGGAACCCGTAAAAGGCGAATTTTAAAGAAATAAATAACTTACTGTTGGCGGCGATAAATTTATGTTTGATCCTCGACGTTCCTGAGGTCCCGTACTGGAGTGTCGACGAATCGGTAAACCACCACCTGGCGTACCGCCCGGTGAACTTGCGCACGATGGTGCTATACGTATCTTAGGCGTCATTAAAGTGTTATCGGATAATCGACGACTTGTGAAGGTACTTCCTACGCGGAGGAAATTACCGTCGTTTGTCGAGGATGATGAACCGAACCACCAGCTACCTAACATTCCTGTTACATAGATATAGTTTATGGGATATGACTTTATAATTATATTGTGAAGATTGTAATTAGAGAGGGTTTCTCACCAGCCATTGAATTCTTTCTGGCCATATTTTCGGCCGAGGCAGTCATTGACATGGAACCTATAGAAAAATGATAGCTCGATCAAATAGTTTTTATTATATAAAATCATTATTTATCAATTGGATCATCGTTACGGTACCGATTGAATTCTTTCTTGCCATATCTTCGGCTGATGATGTTTTACGTTGTTCAATCCTGAGATTTGGTATGTTGAATGGCGGTGCATGCATATTGTCAGTACTGTACTGATGTCTCAAGGATCGGTGTCTTTCCGGACTTGGCAAGGAGAGGTTATCAAGCTTGAGTTTATTCCGTTGATTTCTTGAAGAAGAAGTTTCGTGTTTTAAAATACATTGCAAATTATAAAAAGATAAAGTTTATCAAGTTTCAGTACTTGCCTCTCTATGTGATTAAGCATCTCTTGAAGAACTTCCAGGAGCAGAGTGAACTGGTCCAAATTCAGCGCCGGATTCACCGTCTGTGGTAGCAGGGAAGGCATCACCCTTGTTGCCATTAAGTTTACCGAGAGTCCATATTTTTTATCGTTTAGCATGATTCTGTAGATATCTGCAGGAGCGAACTTATTAAAAATGGAATATACTTTGCTTAGATATATAAATTGAGTTTATGAGGTTGCAGGCAAACTCTAATGAAGGCTGCTTGCACCAATCTAATCCGGCGGTAAGGTAAAAATATAACCCACAATAAAAAATAATTAATAATGGTCTTATGACAATATCACTTACTCAAAACCCGCATGACGATCTCGGGTTCCTGAAGTTTTACATCCCAGAGCAGTGGAAGGACCTCGTCAATGATCTGCTGCTTATCCAGTCGATCCAAAATACAGGAAAGGACGTTCATTAGTATTCTGACGTCGGTGGAATTCTTTTCAAAGGCAAACTTCAACTTCGGTAGAACTATCCTTCGTATTGCCATGTCATCTAAATATTCCGTCACATTGGAAACGGCAACCAGAGCTGCTGTCTAAAGGATCAATAATATATTGAAACAAAATTCAAGAATAATTTATCCGGACAACCAAACGATAAAGGTCGTACGCACTTGGACTTGAATTGTAGAGCTTTCAAAAGCCGAGTAAAGAACTGGCAAGACTTCGGATCTAATATCGTCTCGTGGGGTCTTTTCCAAAATTAAATGTAAATTTTCTAAGAGTATCACGGTCGCCTGAATCGATTTTGGGGTCGAAAGAACAGCTCTAAAATACCAGAGCAATGGATATACTTTATGTTCCAGAGTGTCACTATCATGTTTATAGTACAAAGGACTCACTTGAATGACGGTAGAATTACTTTTTCATACTCCTCGACAGTACTGTCTTGTATAATATAGAGCATCGGTTGTAGTACAGCAACAAAAGCCTCTTGCGATTTTGATTCTGCTTGCAAATAGGGCCAAATGTGCTGATACCATAATTTCTGTTGAAACACCAGAAACGATAGTGTCACATTGATTGTCGAAATTTTTAAAAAAAGAAGAAAAAAGCAATTCGTTTTTACAAAACCGAGATCTTACTCGTGGTATATAAGGCAACACTTCCTTCAGGGTGTTTCTATAAAAATGTGCCTTTTGCGTAGAGTCCTTCATATTAATTACATCGAGAAATTGCAAAGCGTGCACCGAGGGATCACTGAAATACAGAAGAAAATTAATTAGCGTTACGTTTACAATTCTAAATATAGAATCTCTACCTAAAATATTTAATAAGAGAGAGCAGCTGCGCAGTAGGCCTTTGTCTGGGGTCCTTATGAAGGAGTCTGACTACAGCTTCTTGAAGAGGTACAGGTACTCGCGGTAGAATATTATGGACTTGATCATCAAGCTGTAAACAAAGGAATATTCTACATGAATAAACGTCTCTACTTCCTTATACCTGTTTTCTTTCTCGCTTCCATCTTTTATCCACAAACAGACTTTGGTCTTTCAAGCTGGTCAATAAAGCATACTTACAGTTTCAAGCTGCTTTAGATACGAAGAGCAACTATGATTCGCCTGGATCAAAGGACGACCCTGATTGAATATTGCGCATATTACCATTCCTAGACTGAACATATCACTCAGTATATTGCAGATTTGGTCCTGTTGCACTTCCGGAGCTGCGGAATTGGCAACCAAACAAATCCAATAATAGGAGGAATAGGATGAAATCACCGTGTATACATCTACGTTATACTGTATAAACGCATTACTCACCAATATAATCGAGATTCGGTTGAGCCATTTTTGATAATTTGTTGGTCCAAGATTGACAAGGCACCGGTTCCAAACCATCTATCTCACTCACGCGCTCTGTAATCAGTCAGTTCACTCAATACCCATAAAATAAAAATAAAAAAAATGAGAAGGAAACTTTGTACAAAAATTTTATATCATACCAATAAAATCCAAACCGGACAATTTCCAGGTTCCCTTCTTCGTGATAATGATACTGCTTGGACAGACATTTCTATGGAGCACGTGTCCGCTATAGTGCAGAAAGGATAGTGCCTCTGTGATCTATAACACAGGTCTCTATGTATCATGTAGCCTACGTTAAAATTTCATCGTTATATAAGAACTCACCTGTAATAATCCATACTTCAGCTCGATATCCAGCATCTCGTATTCCTTGCTGAAAACAGGACGATGACTGGGAGTCTGTGCATTTTGTTGCTGAGCAGTGGACGACTGTGCCATAGCATTTGCTTTCTGTTCTTCGAATGCTAAAACGTTAGCTAAACTAGCCAGTACGGGTTCAGAGGCAAAGGCCAGGGTTTCCGCACATTCCTCCACGGTATGCATCACCTGATGAAAAATTGAATATTACTTAAAATATTCATAAAGGGATGAAAGGATGTAATAAACCTGAATAACTTATTCTCCACCACCATAAAACCTACCTGTAATATCTTTGGATGGCGATAACGCTCCAATTGACGTACGCCAACACGTAAAATTTCCGTGACGGTTTCCTTGCGTTTTGGCTTGTGAAGTTTCTCCACTGATCGCTTCTCGAAGAGGAATATCGACACCTCCTGCAAGTTTTACAATCAGCTGTACGATATCGTCACACGACAACGTGCCTATGAAGCCATCAACGTTAAAGCAAAAACGGAGCAACCTGAAGATCCTGGATGAAAAATGAATGACATAATAAAATAAAAAGGAAGCCTCTGAGTGCCTATCGTCCGTCCTTTTTATTTTATTAAATAATTTATTTCTCGTCCATATAACTACAAGCTGGCAACGTTGTATATTTTCCGTTAGTATTTTTTTTACATAAAATCGAATAGCTTGGTCTGGTTTTTAAAAGACTAGTTTTGAAGGTAAATTTTGTATTATCTTTCGCTTCCGCCCCCTTCCAAAGCTAAAACATGGTTGCATTATATAATGTAATAATTTAATAAAAAGTTCGTAATCCCCCCAAGGTCCGGGATCTCCAGCTTATCCCATTTTTGCTTGGTCGCTAATGGGTTACCAACTTTAATATTCATGTGGGGCGATTCGTCGAATTAATGCGCTATGCATTATGTAAGATGGTTTTGCAAGGGCGGTCCGATTTTACGAAAATCTGCATATAAAATAATATATATTCCTACCCTTTTTTTTACAATGCAAATTTACTAGTATCTACATTCTATCCCTTGTGCGCATTTAACTTTTATATATTCTTACCTTGCCGTCGCATTTTCGATACGCGTCCAAAATCCTCCAGACATGTTCCGGGCCAGCAGTCGCCGATTGCTTGCCCACTTCGAATTGATGCCATATGGGATTCGATTCGAGAGCATTCGGTGCACTGCTACTCTTGAACTTCGAGAACATGTTACCGGAGCTCATCCAATACCAGTCTTTCGGTATTCTGTCAATAAAAGAGTAATCCTGAGTGATAGGGAGTCGTTGGATGCTATTTCAAAATTGGGTGACGTGCGTGACCGTAGCGAGAGAACGAGGAAGAGAGGAGACAGATAAAAGGAGAAAATTAAAAAAGAGCAATGAAATAAAAAATTGTAGAGAAAAATGACATGGGAAATAAAACGATATAAAAGCAATAATACGTTCCCTGGTTCTGACAATGTAACACGCACGTCAGCCTGATACTATCCTCTTTTTAATTTCATTCATGTTACGAAACTCGTAACATTTCTCTCGAGTGAAATTTCACGTTTTCTCTATATCCCTTCTTATTTCCTTCAGCAGGGGTTCCAAAACTATTATTTCATAGAGACAATCTCTTACGGGTTATCAGAATAATATCTGGAGGTACAATGTTATTATTACTCGTATAATAATCGATCTTGAATACGTCACGATTCAAGTTCGACGATTGAATCCTGAGGGAAAAGGGTCCTCTTCGTTAGTCAGAATCCCGTTTACTTCGCATAATTCGATTACACTTTGGTACACAGATAAAATCGTGGCACGAGATTCAACGCCGTTGGTTAACAACACTTCGGGACAGCTGTCTAACTTTGTGACAGCGAAGGGCGAACTTTCCTATGGCCTGGAAATGCGATTACGAACGACACGTTTCCAATTAGAGAAATTCATGTATTAATTAATCTCTTCGTTAGGACAGAATCAACGATAATTCAGAGAGCGTAGTACGTATGCTATCTTTTTTTTTTTAATTACAATGAAGAACATCCGGCAATCTAACCTTCATTCGTTTCACCAGGGACAGTTATTACTTTTAAATGTTTCGCAGGTCGCTTAGCTTCCCCAGGAAGCGGAACGGTCGATTTCCTCACAGATCCGTAGTTTCCTTTTATATTATTCGAAATTAGCGAAATTGTGAGAGGGTCTCTAATGAAATGGTAGTCGTGGGTGTCATAGAATGGGACCCATCGTGTAGAATAGTAAAATCTCGTTGAGTAACGGTATGAGATTCCATCTGACAAAAGTAGAGGAATTATTCGAATTTATTGAAGTAGTGCTGGTCTCTTTATAGTCAGACGTAACAGTGCATTTAATGGACGTTGCAGCTGTGCAGATTAATGCTATGCATTTGCTAGTAGAGATAACCCGCTGGGAATTGCCTAAATGGAATGTGTTACCCATAGTAGTATAGTAGGTCATACGAATAAAGAACTTTGTTCTACGTTCCATAAGATGCTACTGCACACATTCTGTAAAACAGATAAGGGTCACTGATAAAGACTTTAGTCTCACCGAGTGGCGAGCATTTCCTCGATAAAATTGAACGTACTTACGTTTAATATGTTCAGAGGGATCTTTTGAGGGTAATATATGGTGTCTGGGTATGGCACGTAATTGCTCAAGAAATTTTCCGAGCACGTACGATAGAGGTATTTTCACTAGTATGTATATGCATCTGTATGCTTGACATACAAATGACCTCGCTCTGGTATTACGGGAGAGCGTTGGGACGCGAAGATATCTACAAAGTATGACAAATATAAATTAGATCTCCTTATAAGAGAAGAGACGAAGTGCTCGGGATTCTCTGTGTAAGAAATATGATCCATAATGGAGGTATTCTCTTCGACTCACTTGAAATTCCTTCTTTCTTTCCTTGCCCGGTTCGTTTCTCATGCCATTGTTCTAATGAAAATGAATATTAACGACGTATCACAAGAACTTAAAGCCTGGAATATTCACGCGAGCATGATAACAAAGTACAGCTGAGCTGGCAGTCGTAAATTTTGAGGAACGGGAATCAAATTTTGCATAGATATAAAAAAACGTCCGACGTGGTATTTGCGCGAGGTTAAATCGTTGGAATGGATGGTTGTAGAACTGAGAATGACTATAAAAATGAATTAGTCTAGCGACGCCTTGAAAGGTCGTAGGATTTAATCGCGTGACCCAGTCTACATCAATTCTTATTCCTTGTCGTTGTTTTCTTAAAGAATTAACAGGTCCAAGGGACTTTCTCGAGTGAATATTTTTTTCTGCTGTTACTGTATAGAGATAGAAACCCACGGATTGTGGTATACGATTATTGCCTTCTGTATTTCCGAGCCAATCAATTGGCTCGTTGGTCGGCTGATGAATTGAATGGGAAATGGTATGGGTGGAAGGTCTCGTTCCGACGGCATTACGGGATCGTTGAATCTAAATCCGAAAAAAGATTAAGTGTACAAAATTATTGTTTTCTTCTTTTTTCATCCTCTCCCTATGTATGCTTCATACAGATATACGAATATTTTTACTTTTATTTTTATTTTACTCCACATTACTTTTTCTTGTCCCGACCACAGTGCCCCCCATTTTCATATGCATAAACTTGCGCGGGTGAATATACTAAAAGGTTGAGAGAAATAATTGGACGACTTATGGTGATGCTTTATTGTAAAAGAAACAGAGGAAGGAGAAAGAAAAAGATGAAAATAAGTAATAAAAGTATGCATAAAAGTACAACGTCCAGCAGTAGCAAAAAGAGACGTTACTGCTTATGGAAAAATATGAGCGTCGCAGAGCTTTGCAAATAAACGATACTACTTTTATGGGACGTCCTTCCATTTTCGTTTCTCTCTTACAACCCTTACTGTTGTCCCCTGTCGCTTCCGAGTACTTTCAGCTTCTCCTCAATTCTCATACACTTCACCCTGTGTTATGTGTTATGTTAGGTTATGTTATGTTCTCTTCGTTTCTCCTGCATACCTTACGTCGCGAAAAACAAGACGTTCTAAGAACGCAGCTAGTTGAGCAATCGATGTAGAACGGCATAAGGGTAAATAAAACGAATGCATAACTAATCGTTTGTCTTTTTAATAATTGAGCGAAATGGCTAAGGATAGTTAATATGCAGGGTAGATAATTTCTGGAGGCGTAAAAATAATTTCAAAAGAGACAAAGGAACGGGGAGATACAAGCATATCAGTCTAAATGAAATTTTACTGTTCTGAATCAAACGGAGTCCCGAATTGTGTAAAAGGGGAGCAAAAGAAAATTTAAAAAAGGTCAAACGGTTTAATGCGTCTGCACGTTTACGAAAGAGGCAACAGGATATACGTTGAAAACTACGAAATTCTCTCTCGTGGCTTTCAACTTCGTCCCTTATAATGATGACATGCAAGGGGTTAACAAGGCCAAACTCGTCTCGCGTTACACATTTTTACCACGTCCGGTACGTTAATTGATCGAGCATACATTTCTTTCTTTCTTGTTTTTTTTTGTTACTTCTGTTCATGTATCTATATCACATGAACCTTTGCTGAATCACAACTGAAACTGAGATAGCACCAGCTTGAGTTACAAACTCAAAGTTCATTTCTATGTAAATTAAGCTACCGTTGTACCAGTGGAATTGCCTAGGACGATTGTAGCAAGTTACACCTACTATAAGATAGGTAGACAGTTGGTTACTAAAAGGGTTCGCTGACGTAGAATTATTTAGGAGGATAATTAATTTGCATGAGCCTTCCGTCGCGCGCGGATCTTTCCAAGAAAGCAAAAGGGAATCCAAAACGAATCAAGGATGAATTCGCGTGGGACGAGGGCGATATTAAAGACGTACCTTGTTGCTTCGTTCCAGGAGCTACAAATTACCTTGAACATTAGGAAAAGTTTTCTGGTAATGGATATAACAGCAATATAAATATGACAATTATATAAAGTTTAATTAAAAACGATATCAAATCTATGACGTATGCATAAATAATAATTGTAGGGTATACTAAGTTTAGCCTGTTGTATTGTACAATGAAACTTTGGCAATTACCCAGAAAGTACATGAGCCCTAAAATCATCTTTAAGATATTAAAAGACGACTTCTGAAGAATAGATGCTTCTGGGTATCGACTGGACATAACGATTGTCAGAAATAAATAGCTCCCTTCTACATCCTGGAGTAGGTGCTCTGGTTATTTCACAATTAAAATTAGCTAATCGGTTATAGAGTGAGTATTACCACGTTACACTTGGCGTAGTGGATCAGGTTGGATAAGACACGACGATAGCAGAGACAGGACATTGGATTTCTATGTCGACAACGGATGAACTATGCTATATGCGATGAGAAATTCTATTTCCCTTGTCGTGAGATTTAGGAAAATTTAGTAAACTGAATTCTACGCGTGAACAATGAAATCCATGAGTTTATAGTTCCGCGTACAATATTCTGTACGACTTAATATATCAGTACGCGGAGAGTTTTACTCGGGTGAGTTATTTATTCCTGGCTCCTGTTCCTGCGAGTTATCTCCAAGTTCATCAATGCTATAGTATCGGGGGGTTACAATTGTAGCGATTGGCTCCGAATATTCGTAGGATCCTCACCTGTTGCCGCACGACAGTCGAACACCACTAGGAGCGCATTACGAGGAACAAACAGAACGTCCTCGTAGTGTCGGGGTATATCGCGACACTGAAGAAGGATCCTGTTATCCTGTAAACAGGACACAGGACCCCTTCTCCGTGCTCCTGTGCGATCCCACTCTTAGCATGAGAATAGTAATGCGCGTGCGTCCGCTTGGCCAGGGTATAGGCCTGCCTGGATATTATAGGTCTGGGCTGCAGGTAGCTTTGGCTAGGGGCTCCTGTCAACCAGCAGCCTGCATCAATACCTCGGCATTCTCGACTTCAGCTCCCCGATTTGCCTAATTCCCTGCTCACTATTTAGGCCAAGGTCTAGAATCCCCTTAACCAGTTGCAACTTTATACGACGCACGTATGTCTCTTTTCCTAGGGATCCTCTACACCCCTTTGATGTTCCTTGGATTCCTGGAATATTCGACTTATTCTATATTATCTCTGATATTCTACTACCTTCACGTCTCCAGTCGATATCCTATCATCGATGGTTATCCTTCCCCAGAGACGATTCTTCACTGCTGTACGATATTAGGCCAAGGTCGATCGTTCCGCCTTCGCTTGCAGCTGAACAAAATCCCATCTATTCTCGCAAGTCTGATTTACCTGTAGAGAGTGTCCTTCGTTTTATTCGCAGGACGAGTAGTCCTACGGATTGCTTTTTATAGATGGTGCTAATACAATTTCAGTGTGGGTTGTCGAGATAAGAATCTATGATATGCCATCTAGTTCCGTTGGAATGGGCACGCCATGACAGTTCTGAACCTTCGTGACGGGTATTTTCCTTTTTGTCGTTATGGGGTGGCTGAAATTTATTGCGGGTTAACATTTGGAATTGCCGGGAGCTAATGACGAGACGCTCTTCCCATTGAAATGTATTTAAAGTGTGATGTGTCTTTTGATTGTCATACGCATCAAAGAGAAGTCAGGCGAAAGATAAATGAAGGCTAAAGTAATCGCAAAAGGGAGCGGTGCGACTAATCGTTGACATTTTTCCTTCTGCAGACGACTCCAAGTGTATAAGAAAAATCTTTCATGGCCAGGTCTTATCTTTCCATAACAATGACTAAATTCGTATATCTGAGGAGGGACAAGCTTCTTTAAGCATGCGCTTCACCAGAATACTACGAATCCATCTAGTACGATCTTCGACAACGATCACACGGAGAAGTTAAGTTCTATTGAGCTCAGGTTATGACACATCATGCAATTTTCTTTGCACTTTAAATCATTCAGGATGGAAGGCACTTTAAAAATAGGTTCCATTTTGACGTTCAATGTTCTTGGCAACAGACCCAAAAAATTGGATGCCATTGAATTATGAAACGTTTTCTCTAGCTGAAGGCTTCTCATATTGAAAACTTTATTTAAGAAATTGATTGGATTCGCGCTCGGGCATATCCCTTTATAATATCCCGTACACACAAGTCTTGCATTTTTATGAATCGTAGATTAAGGAACTTTCGAATTTAAAGAGTTTATCAATTAGATCGTCCAGGGGTGTGTTCCAAAATCTACTCTCGTAGACTAGCGTATCATTCTGCGTTTCTTTACGCATGTCAGCGTTCGAAAAAGGCAGACCCATACTCGAGAGTGCAAGAGTAAGATTTTGGAACATACCCTAGGTCAAACGCGCGAGCGTGAACCAGACCAATCCTGGTGAGAATGTTCAGGGACGCCACTATTATTAATTGCAATTGGACATTGGTAAAAATCGGCGACTATTGTAGATCTGCGAATCCGCCTTAAAGTTTTGACGTGGTCGTACGAAATGTGTAGGTAACTATCAACGACAATCGATTCCGACGAGCGCGGTTGCAGTAATGCGCATTTCTGACAGGTTTGCCAGCTAAAAGTTCGTAACTGCAAGCCCATCGAGAAACAATTGGTCAGCGATCCTAGCGCAGATTTGATTATCGCATGACTGGTGTAATACGTGTCTGTTGATTCTATCGAGTGTTATTTATATTTTCATTACGTTACCGAATGTTACGCAGTGGGCAAAAACACTTGTAAAGTTTTGTTTTTCAATTCCGCGGCGATTGCGTTTCATGAACCAAAAGTGGGCGCACTTGGAATTACAGTGTGTCTAGTATATCTTCTTACTCTCGTTCCCTTTATAATATAGTATTTTATCAATTTACCCGTCTGCATGGGAGGCATCAATTCACGTGGTATGGATTTCGACCAGGACCCAGGCCTTGCTGCGGTTTTACAATACTTAATACGAAGGTTGGACAATTATTATTTTACGTCAAAAGCTCCCATCTCTCCGCTGACGTCCTAACCTTTATTACTCTTTTTTTATTTTGCATTCCACCTCGTTCTGTGTTATATATTATCTATTATCGTCGTGTCATATTTCTCTTAATCCATATGAAATATTTATTATTTCAAAAAAAATTATAATCTAAAATCAAATTTGATCGCTCAATTGGAGCACAAGATGTCATGATCATAACCTCACTTTTTTTAACGCATCATAGTTTTGTAACGCAGTTACTTACCTTTACATTTTGCAATTCCTGAAAAGGACTGATTTGGTATAATTTCATTTTTTGTTTTTTATAAACTTTAATATTTCATATTAGGAACAGTTATTGTTATCCTGATCTTGTTATTGAAAATTATATGTTTCTGATGAGTATATTATTATTATTATGTTACTGTATATATTGGCTATGTAAAAAATTATCTTCTTTGAAATGGGTCATATGATAGTATTTGCTTTCTAGTATCTTTCATAACTGGATTGACTAAGAGATGGAGTTGTAATATGTAAAATCAGTTTTCTTATTTGCCTCAGTATAGTTATCGCTATAATGGATTTCTGTCATTATTGTCAACGAAATTACTATATTTTTTGTAATTAACTTTACATAATAGCTGTGTAAATTAAATTAGTTTGACAAATTATATTTTATATCAGAATAAGTATATACGATCTATATACACTCCTGCAAATGGAAGTCTTGGCTAGATAAGAATTTTTAGCAGACTCAGCATGTCTTGCATTTTGATTACTGATAATAATATAATAAGTAATGTTTTTCTAGAAACCTAAGTACATTTGCAATAATCTTATTTGTGCTAGCAAATTTTTAATTAAGATCGAAGAAATTTTAGATAGAGCAAAGAAATTGTACTGGGAACATGAGTGACACAATTATTGACCAGGATATAGTATCTTATTTATCAGCAAAATAAGTCGATCGATAATATTGGAGAGAAATAATTATTTAAGATTATACACAAATTCAAATTTCATGTGATCCTTATGTGACAAATTAAAAAATTTTTGGTGAAATTGTTAGAGTGTTAGGAAAAAATCACAAGTAAAGCATGGGCCAATTGTTTAGGTATACAAGATAAACTAAAAGTCGATGTTATTCAAATATCAATCATATTGAACTAAGAAAATCATAATAATATTTCTATTGCAGCGGGCAGGTACACATTGTATCCTCGGACCATGAAGATTCAGACGAGGAATATGCTGCCAATTCGCAGCCTCCACGTATTACTTCTCCACCAAACACATCAAGACTTGATGTAAGTAAAATATGACATTACATAAATTTAATGATACGGTCACTTCTTAATATTACATATTTTCCCTAGAGAAGTGAAATAAGCCTGGCGACCAAACAAGCATGTGGTCTAGTTGAGGATCGCAGTGGACCCACAAATGTATCAGTAACCTCCATGATCCAGAAGCGAGCACTTGGTCCTGGTTTCAGTGCAGGCCAGAAATGCAGAATAACTAGCAGTTTTTTGCCGAATAAGATGTATCAAGTAGCAAAATACAACAGTAAAGCATTCTGTGGTTCCTATTCTAAAGATGGAAGATTCTTTCTCACTGCCAGTCAAGGTACGACAGAAATATAATTTTCCATGCTTCATGTAGCATGTATCAATAAGCATCGCCATATATAAATCCATATAAATTATTAGACAGATGTTTACGCCTGTATCACACGCATAACGGAAATTTTCTGGAGTTTAAAAAGATCTCAGCTCGTGACGTTGGGTGGAGTATTTTAGACACAGCGTTCAGTCCAGACGGCAATTACATTGTTTATTCCAGTTGGTCAGAATGTCGTGAGTATTATACGTTACGTAAGAACCGCATATGAAAATTGTGACGCACCTTTGTGATGTTCTTATCGTATCCTAAGAATACCTCTGTGAAAATAGTTTTTTTTTTAAATCATCATTTTATTTTAGTATATCTGTGTCCTGTTTACGGAGACTCCAGCAATCAAGAGTCGCTGTCGCTGTGTCCGGAAGATCGGAGATTTTGTATATTCTCTCTAGTCTTCTCAAGCGACGGTCGTGAAATTCTCGGTGGTGCTAACGATGGCTTTCTTTATGTATACGATCGCGAATGCCATCAGCGTGCTCTCAGGGTTCGTGTAAAATATAGTAATAATCAATACAAAATTATCTCCTTTTAGCAATTTTCTATAATTTCAGATTGAGGGTCACGATGACGATGTAAATACAGTTGCCTTCGCCGATAATACATCACAAATTTTGTACAGTGCAGGAGATGATGGATTGTGCAAGGTATTGAAAGAATCTTATATTCAGTAATAATTATCGATTACCTTTATATATATAGCAAGTTGTAGTAATATCTTGATACATTAAGGTTTGGGACAGACGAACTTTAAGTGAAACTGATCCACATCCAGTGGGTGTTCTTGCGGGACATATGGACGGTATTACGTATATTGATCCACGAGGAGATGGCAGACATTTAGTGACTAATAGTAAAGATCAGACTATCAAGTTATGGGATGTTCGAGCCTTTTCGGATCAGAATGCTGAGCAAAATACTCGTAAAGCCGTAACAAATCAGAATTGGGATTATAGATGGCAACGCGTACCTAAACGCTGTAAGTATTTAACATAAAATTCCTCTCACAATGAAATAGAAAAATGAAACGTGAATTACTTTGATTTTTTATTATTTTTACATTAGTATACAGAGCAAGAAATATGCTAGAGGGTGACACGAGTATCATGACCTATCGTGGCCACTCTGTTCTGCAAACTTTAATTCGGTGTCACTTTTCTCCTGCCGCCACAACTGGGCAGCGATACATATATACAGGATGTGCATCTGGACGAGTCATAAGTAAGTCATTATGTTAAATAACATACCTATTACTGTAACTTTGTAAGCTGCAGATATATAGTAATAATTAACCAGAAATGTTTTCCGTTAGACTTGATTAGTATTACAAAATATGAATAATCATTACCGTCCTTGAGAGCGATAGAAAGTATTGCAGGTTCAGTGCACTTGTCTTCAGTGCAATTAATAATATGCGACAGATTCTATTTGGCCTTGTAGTTACTTTTCTATCTCTTACTCAAGATCGATGTGACAGTGAGTTCATTTAAAATGTAAAGAGCACATTCATTTCCCAAGGCGCATAAATATCTGGAGAATTTCAAGATATTTATTAAAATACGATTCCGACATGACTTGAGGATACGAGAACAGAAGAATAGCATGCACTTAGATTTTTCAAAGGATCGTATGTTTTTTTTTTGTTAAATAGTCTATGACGTTCTGACCGGAAGGATAGTAAGTTCGTTAAGCGGCCACAGAGGGTGCGTGCGGGATGTTAGCTGGCATCCGTTCCGTCAAGAAATTGTCTCCACGTCGGTAAGTATCTCTACATCCACTGATTAGAAATCAAGAAATGAATATTCATTAAGGTCAAATTATTTACTACGTTACAGTGGGATGGTGCCATAGCCAGCTGGCGATACGCAGGTAAGAGTTCCATGGATAATTCCGATTCCGAAGAGGAAAGCGACACGGAATCTCCACCGCGCACATTACGTCGTAGCCAGAGAATAGCGGCCCAGAGAGCAAAGCACACGGCAGCTTGCGACAAGGACTGAGTTAATAAACAGAAGCAGAACAGAGATGGACATACACTATTAAAACAAGGGGGTGTGTAGAGACAGTCACAGTTGATTAAAGGTCTCTTGGAACAGTGCGGATTGGTTCTGTCCCCGGTGAAGAGGTTGCTAACGATGTTCTCTCATCGAGTTTACTAACCAGGTCCCAAAATCCGCAAGAGTATAGGATCACATACAAGACTGAAACGAACGCTTTTGTTGTGTTTAAAGATCAGTGTTAACAAGGCAGCCCAATTTTACTTCATGAAAAATTACGTATTTTCCGAAGAAAAATATGACAAAAAAAGAAGAAGATGAAATGACATTAAAATTCTTGAGAATCGTATTCTCTCTCTTTTTTTTTTTTTGTTTTACGAAGAGAGCAAGATTTCCAATATCAATCATAATCCAATGTTTTTATAACGAAGTGTGCGATCGAACCCAAATGTCATCAAATGGATGTTTTTAACTACGCATACGAGAGATTTTTCACGTTCCTTCGATTTTATCATTTACTTGTTCATTTTTTTTTCAGCCTCCCTCAATTGACTTATTTATTCAATTAATTATGACACGAACCATTAACCTGATCACGTTTAATATAAAAATTACATGAAAAGAGCAGTAAAAGTGCAGCAAGTACTTTAGAATGGCAGATATTAAGAAACGTGAAAATTTATCATTCCTGACTTTTCCAGGAGTCTTTAAAAAAAAAAATTTCAGAACAACAAAATCTCTATAGCTGAAAATCATTTCCGGATGGAACGTGTGCTTATATCTCCTATCTTGGATCTTTTCTATTTGTTGCTTCCACTTAATTTTTTGTTTCTTTTTCGTTTTAATCTCTTTCTCTTTTTCTTATAAGCGAGCCACGCGCCCAGCATTCATCCACGGGCCGCCTACTCGCAACGCGATAATACCCATTGACGTAATGGACCCTCTATTTTTATCGGATTACAAATAAAAGTATAACAAGCGAGTACACGGCCCTAGGTGATTAGGATGAATTAGATGGCTCGATTTCAAAATCTACGTCTTGTTGTAATGCGACGAAGCAGTGTAAATTTTGCGATACCTCACACCGAGATGTAACATATTATTGTTGGCTTAATAAAACAAAAAGAATCGACGAGCAATTCGAATCGTTAATGTTTCTCGTCGTCTCGTGTATCCTTCGCTCTCATCAACGGCACTATTTGCATATTGTTCTCATAAACTTTTAATTATAATTAATTAACACTATTAGAATTTGAATCAACCAAATTCGCCATTCATCCTTGAAACTTCGTTCTGTCCAGTTACAGTAGGAATTGAAGTGAGATTCTGTAAAAAGTTAAATTACATGTTGTGTTAAAAAAAATATCGAATACCGCGCGACTCTACGCCAGCTTGTATATATATGTAGAATCAATGCAACATACGAATATAGAAAGAATAAAATGCGCGGAAGAAGAACTTTCAAACATATCGTAAATTGGGCCATTTTTGACTAACAATACAATTTTCATCTACGACAGGATTGATCGTTATAAAGCCAATTTTATATTGCGCTTATATAATAATATAAAGTTCACTCGATAACAAGATGGTCACTCTATTGCTATCCTCATAGTGATTCATCTTTGGTCAGGATTGATTGATACCATATGTTTGGTCTCACAGCACGGAACAAATGGGAGTGTTCACGTTCCAGTTTTTTATCTCTGTATTAACAACACTGTTCTCACATAAAATGACGCAAATGAGAAACAACAATATAAGAATGTAAATACAATTGACAGCTGCCCAATACGCAACCTCTATACTATATGTACGATATCTTTTCTAATCGTCATCTGTAAATTCCTTTGGTGACATTTCCAATCAAAATTATTGTACCAATTAGATATAATTATGTACGGCTTGTCGTTAACATTACGTCGTTATGTTTAAAAATAATTTTTAATTTTGAAAAACATAAAAATCAACAGTATCAAACCAAATTGTATCCACTGTCCATAATAAGGTTTTTATGAATTATACACTGTAAGCCAAATGGGTGATGGAATGTACATTACTTGCGATGTAATTATATCGTACTGACTATCCGATGAAACATGTAGTACACGCTCACGGAATACTGTAATGGATGAAGAAAGAAAAAAGTTCGTCTTTAAGAAGTCATATGGCTGTGATATATCAAGATATATACCAATTTATATTGCATAGCGATTCCTAACGACACGCATTATCTATCCGGTAATTAGAAGATTAGAATCATATATTCCATAGGTGTCTACGAAAGTCTATAGCCGCGTCGAGTACAATGGTATTGTAAAATATTTTAAATTAGCTTCTATCCTATGTATTATGTGTATACAAAAAGATATTTAAAAAACGGTCGTTATGCCGTTTACTAAGCGCGTCCACGAAATAATGACATAAATGACGTATGCGGTTAAGAAAAATTAAAAAAAAAGTGAACAAATATAATAGAAATTTAAAAAATATTTCGCGCCACTTTTTTAAAAGTATTCTCAAGCGAATTCTATTAACAATTGAGATTCCGTAAATAATTATGATAATAATAATAATAAATATTGGTACACTACGACGATAAAGGTGATAGGTGAATAATTGGAGCCTTGTAAAATATAAAGGAGCCTTAAGGTTATGTTTAGTCATAATAATACGAATTAAGTAATATTTAATATTATTTCTATCATATATCTATACGATATAACGAGATATCAATTCTCGAAGTGAAATTGCACAAGATGGAATAAATAAAGAGAAAGGCAAAATTCTATGAACGAGATTTAAATTTATTTCCCTACCCATTGATTTATCATATATTTTATACCGTTAACAATTTTTTGATTATCGATAGATCGATATGGTTAGAATTATTATAAAAAAACGGTACTCAAGTCGCGACCTCCTTTTTTTAGAAGCCACACGAATAATCCTTTAATTTTGTTAACGTGAATGGATTAAAGAACGAATCGCGAAGCCTTATCTTGGAAGAATAAAGAAAAATCATCATATACTATATTTGCGAAATAATTGAATAGTGAATTTCCTATGCGTACTAAAAGAACGTGATATAAACCTTCAAAGAAATGAAACCAAATACTCAGTATGGGAGGATGATGAATCGTTATCGTTTATTCATTAATTTTAAATGCATACCGATCAGTAATTAACTTGCACTAATTAACAAGTTTCACAGCCAATTAAAAGTAATATGTATACGATAAAACAATTTTTTTTCTTTCAATTCCTTAGTGACAGACTTCAGCATTTTCCGAGTTTCTATGTACGTATAAAGGGGGCCAATGCCATTTCGAATGGAACGTATGTACAATAATACTTGCAAGATCTGCTTGTTACAATGTCTTTTCCTGAAAGACCTTTTTACAATTAAGGATATCTTTATACACGCAATGTTCACGTTCATCGTGCGAGGAATACTTTTGTCCTTTTGTTTGCTTGGGAATTTAAAAAAAAAGTTACTTTTAATTAAACGTGCTTATTGAATGATTTTAATTGATATGACTGTATTCGGGAATAAAATATCATTGCCTTTCGTAACATTTGAGCATCTGTAAATTTTCTAGCTGGATTCACTAAAAGATTCTTATTATTAGTATTGCTTTATAATTTTTTTAGGTCGTCTTATTCTCGATGCGATATAGAAGCAGTTTGCTTGATAAGATCGTGCAAGAGTTAGAGTTAAATAACGTGTAAATTCACTTTTGATATATAAGCTCTTTCTATTTAACTTATATAATGTATGACCCGTGTTAATTTCTTTGGTGAAATACTGTCTAACAACTTTAGTGATAACGTACTAAACGCACGACGTAATAAGCAAAATGAAAATCTCATACGAATTTGTATGAGAACCAAACTTCAGGGCGCAAGTAGGATGCAATATGAGGTTCGTCGTTACAAGCGGAGTCCTAATAACCCAAACTCCACTGTAAATGTATGAAACGTAAGGCTTTTCTCCGTTCATGAACGTGTCAATATTGATGTTAGGACTGTAATGGACTAATCAAAATAATGTATCTGGCTAATACGAGCGTTTACAACTAATTTGTGAAACTAATATCCACGATTTAGATTTAAAGCGAAGTACCATTTAAATTTGCAACATGAAGCCATAGAAAATTATTAATGTATACATATATATATATTTACGTGTGTATATATACGTATATATATTAGAAACCATAAAAAAACATTTGAAATATCAATTCACGATCGTCTTCGCCGGATAAGTAAAGTTCAGATTATTTAAAGTGATTTAAGTATACAGTAAGTCAGCCACGTAACATCCACAACGGCGGTCCAAGTAGTAAAACAGGAATAACGGTCAGCCGGCGTAACTTGATTTGACCAAGAATAAAATAAGTAAGATATTGATATCAAGAATGGCGAACGAAGTTCTTATAATACAGAGCCTACTCTAACGATAAGTTGCAATTGCTTGGTAATTTCACAATTCGGTATTCGTTCCTAATAGGAAATTGGTATCCATCGAGTCTTCGTAATTTTCCAAGGTTACAGCGGTCGAGCCATTCCTAATAGAATTTTTATATGACACGCAAGCCTGTAGCCGAGTGAGTCGATAAGAGGTAGTTTAGTCTTCCACATAGCCAGGTACTTCGTGGTTCGTTTAGTCGCGCGTTGCTCTTCGCAGTTTAAACGTGAGGAAAGATCGGTACTGTTGCAATTTAATATTTCTTTATTATTTAGACAAAAACATTTAACACGAAATCCATCCGTTAATAGAAATGCTCTAAGTCGATGATTTGAAATTATTAAAAAAAATATATATATATCTCAGACGATTACATGTCCCACATTTTCTGATAGATAACAAAAGACCTTGATAAAACGTAAATGATAACAACTAGGAATATATAGAACGACATATTAGTCTCATGAATATTCCCAGACGTATCTGTCGATTTGCCAGTGAAAATTTTGATAAGAAGCCTTTGAATTTGGTGGGTCTTACAGGTGAAGCTTCGTGGCTGCAATTTTTATCCGAAACAGGACAGGAGCGAAGATAAATAATAATGGCTACCAAGGTAGAAGAAGGAATCGGCAGAAGAAACGCCATTCCCATAATACATACGAGAGGAACTCATTATGAGATTGGTTTTGATATCGTAAGTAATAGATTAGACAATATTCATGTATAAGATGTCATTAAAGGTACAATAATTGTTTCCGATAAAATCGTCACTTGTGCATTTATGCTTTTCCTCGTTAGCGCACAAGATTATTTATGATTGTTATGCAATTATTCAAGGTTATTGCTTAGAACGTTTCCTCGCTCGTATATACATCTATGCGTACTACCGGTCTTGCATACGTCACAATATGTACACTGCTCAGTTATTGCTTCATATTGGCATCGATTCTGTTTGATATACTAATTTATGACTATTATTTTCCGTAATGATGCCAAATCCGTAACTATCAGTTTCAGTGATCAAACTGTTTCCACGATTGATATGTTTCGCTAAAGAATTTATTAACCTCGTGAAATACAGTTATTAACCATGCACGTGCGTTGGTGACTATATTATTTTTTAAGCAGTCCAATCGCAGTTGTTACTAAAATCATCGATAAATTGAATTTGCAAAAAAGTTACTAGTTAGTCTGTTGATATGTGTCGTATAACATAATTAATGTCACGCAACAAAGATTTTTTTCGAGGATTGTCAATAATTACTTTATTAAACGTAATTTGTCGTATAAGAGCGTTAAAGTCTTAGTAGATTATAAATACTTTTATTCAAACATGGCAGCGCTTGATACAGTACGTAATAACTATATCTTTACAACCAGGATATTTAAGATTATTACTGATTAGAATTTCTTACTGTTTAAATGTCATTAGCGGTTATGTATAAACGTTCTAGCAAACACAATATCACACGTAACGTTTATGTAAGGTGTAATTTCGCACTATATAGATAACGTCGATGTACAGCGTTGTCATATTGGCGTTTTAAAGATAAATGAGAAATTGCAAATAACATATGCATTACATCTGATATTGTGTTTACTGCTATTATGTTTTTGTCCGAATATAATTTATAACTATCGTTGAAATCAAGCTCAATCAATTCCATGACACTAGGTGAAAATTGATTTTATTCTTACGTGTACAGATCTTATACATCTCGATAGAGGATAAGCAATCAATAAGACAGGAGCTATGACTATCGTCAATAATCTTGTCTGACTTCACGTTAAAGAAGAAAAATATCAATGAATATATAGACTTACTTTTTTTCACCAAACTCCCACACTGCATCCAATCTGTGGGACTGAAATCAATTATATTACGAAATGTTGCGGTTACAGGATTCCCGCGTCGTTTTTTTTCCTTTTTTTGTAATTTACATAATTGACAACGACTTAATTATCGTCACGTTGTTCATGAAGTGAGTAATCTAATGAACCTCACTTACGTTTCGTTGAAATTAATCTAACATAACCCGACAATCTCCTAGCTGTATGACAATACCGGATACACGAGCCGACGTGTATTAATGACAGTCGAACGAGAAAATCGGTGAAAAAGCATCTCGAATCGTTCGGTCTAAGTAACTTAAGACGGTTGATACTTTGTATTCAGTGTATAGTAGTATAGGGCTAACCGAAAGCTATGTATCCCAAAAAACATAAAGTAAGAGTTACATATCAGCAAACTTAAAATGTACTGCTCAAGTATGTAATAGTTACGAAAACACCTCATGCAAGTAACTCTTGCATCGCCGAGTAGGGAATTTTAACGTTGCTGATATGTTAACATTCTTTGTGTTTGCTGGGTCTTGATTCTAAACGCATGAATAGTTTTTCAACTCGGATGCAGAAAACGACGGTCGGTATGTTATCATGAATACATTAGGAAGAAATCATTATGACATAAACGTATATAATACTTCAGAATATATATTAGTGTGTGAAGTATCGCTTGTCACTGGATATATTGATGGAGCGATTGACAAGTCTAAGATTGTTTCTTAATTGTCATTAAGAATATTATATATATGAAATTGGCATACTTTTATGGCATATTCATTATCAACGTCAAACTTGCTTCTGCATCGAACTCTCCATTTTCAGGGACGCACATTCTCTGGTCTGATTCACAATCATGTGAATATATATCGACCGCTTAATGAAACCAGCTTGCCGCTTTACGAGACTCAGGAGGGTCGAAACGTCTATGAGGAAACATTAGCCTGTGTGAACAAACAATTTCCACAGTATGTCAGAGAAATACAAGGAACTGCGGATGGTGCAAAGATACCCTTTCATAAGGTTCATATAAAGTTTCGCTATATAATTATTAGATAGTAGTTAGTACTTTCAGAATTTGAATTTCTAAGCAAGGACTAACGTGTATCCTGGAACTTAGAATTTTATATAGAAAACAGTGATGATCTCCGATGTGCATTGAATTTTGATAATGATTATGCACGTGATAACCCTGAGGAATTCGATATGGGGTCATTGAATCATTAGAGACCTTGTGGTAAGATAATTGTATATTCCTAGCGCGACCGAACAAAACTATGGGAGTGTAAAAATGGAGATTGTCTTGTATTACGCAGTAGCGGTATCTTAAGACGACCAGGGAAATGTAAATGCTTTGTGAAAATGATTATCTGAAATGATTATTTTTTTCTTCTAGTTATTTCTCATGCATCTAGAGGACATAGTGCCTAATGTGGTTGAAGGAACTCAGGGTAATCCTCAACCCGTAGGCTGTTCTACTGTGATTTGTAATCAGCCTGGCCAGGTTCGTCAAGTATTTATGTTTCTGTGATTTTTTATTATTTTACAAATGAAAGGATTTCAGGAGATTTTGGGACACACGGAGGATGCCTTATCAGAGACTCTTAATCATTGGTATCTCGTGAGCGCTCACGTTATAGAACCTGGTTTGAGAGAAGAAAAGTTCACTTCTTTGAGCTATGCTGGTTTCTTGCCAGGTTACACCATGGGCTACAATCACCATGGTCTTGTCTACTCTGTGAATACACTAAGTGCCAATAAATTACGTTCTGGCAAGACACGTGAGTCTTTAGATTGTTACTGTTTATAATTTACTATCCTGATCACAAAGTTATAGAAAGTGTCTTGCTACTTCAGCCAGGTACTTCTTGGCCAGGTCATTACTTGGTGTGGAAAATTTCGTCCAGGCTCAACAAGCCCTGAGGAATGAAGGGTGTGGTGCTGCTGAAGGATTTTCTGTGAATATGACTTTTTTGACACAAGAAGGTGATCGCATGTTTCATAACGCTGAAGTGGGACCAGTAGAGCCTGACGCGAACCAATCGCAACTGAGTATCCTGACAGCAAGTCCTGGAGAAAATATATTCCATTGTAACAAGTATGTCTTACAGCTTCAAATCATCAGTTTCCTCAAGTAAATTGTATAAGCAAAAAACCGTACCTAAAATTTTTACTTTTGGTAGATACTTGCGATTAAAAGTACCGGAAGTGGATGGTTTGATAATACCCAGTAGCGAGCATAGAATGGCAGCGATATGTCGACACGCATCGCCAAAAACACGTGATGATGTCATTAACATTTTAAGTGATCAAACTGATAATGAATATAGAGTATTTCAAGAGATTGGACCAGACGACTATGTCAAAACAATTGCAGTTGGTAAGCAGATACAACTCGTGTTTTTTTATATGCTTTGAGCATAAATATTTTTCTTACTAAGTACGGTCTTTATTTTTCGCAGGAATTTTTGACTGTATTGAAAAAAGTTGGTCTCTGTATACAAATATTCCCAAGTACAATGATCCGATATTGGTAATACCTTTACAACTGAATGAAAATACACTGTGCCATTTGAAAAATGGTAATGGAGTTGTTGAGCAATAATGGGCAAAATCGCTAATACGTGTTTATAACATATCATGAAAATCTATTAAATGTTACTTACATGATTCTTATCCTGGGTATGAAGATTTCATATACCACGAGGATACTAATACTAGAACATATGTCGTTCATATTTGATGTTGCTACTTATGTGTCTCATGGATACTAAGTAATATAAATAACATAATATAATATATATGTACAGAGCTGAAAAGTAACTATAACAGCACTCTATGCTACAACAGATTATAGTGTATCGATTCTTCCCAATAGTAATAAATAGATCACGCATAATACAAATATGTTGCTCTTTTATTTATCACGTTATCTAGCAGAAATAGGATATGCATTTCTTTACAATGGTGAGATTATATCATAATAACTTCAATATCTATCGATCTAGTTATACGGAATAAAAACATATAATTTAAGCTTCAATGCAAGATACTGACATGGTCCTGGGTGCCTCTTCAACGGCAGAAAGTTGGGATTACAACTTTTGGACGTTTCTTTGACTCCATCTCTGAGAAGAATTCTTTTATATCTTCCTCGCGCACCACCTTCTTGTTTTCCGCAAATTTCTGCAGATATTGTTTCAGGCGTTCCTTCATGTTGTTGTACTCTATTGGTAGAGATGAGAATCGACGATTCGATATACGGATTCCCAAGCATGCCGCAAATATAAAGGAGATTAATAAATGTATACTTACCCTCGATTGCTGTTAGCTGTTGAACATGGTCCAAGGAGGCCAATGCCTTCATGCCTCTTTCGTACTGTGATTCCCGTTTATTGTCCTTTCCGGCTTCTTCGTAGGCCTGAACACTATCCATAGGATCCAGAAGAAATTCCAGCTCATTCTCTTTGTACATCTGTAATAGTAAGAATAAGTCATACTATCCATTTTATTGAAATAAATAAGTAGACGGGAATGAAATAAAACTTACTACTTTGCATTTGTCGCAGGTGCAGAGAGATGATCTCCAACCCTCTGTCCAGAAACAACCACTTTCTGAATGGGGCAGATTTGTTTTAGGCATGGTGCATCCCTCAGGAAGTTTTACCACCTCTACTTTATCTTCTTTACTTTCAGAAGAATCATTTTTAGTGGTTTTTGATGCTAGAACAGTATAAGAGTTTGATTGTACCTAATGATCTCATCAATAGAGGTTTTCTTTTAGGATGATTTTTTCATTTTAATACCTGAATATTTGGAAGCGTAATGCCATAAGAAGGAATGCTTTTTCATGCAACCTGCACAGATCACTTCGCCATATGAGTCAGAATCAGGAATTTCTGTACAACCCAGATGCTAAAAACAAATAGGATAAATAAACATTGAATACATATAACTAGTATTTAGTTTCTCAATCATTACCTTGGAATGATACCAATCTTCACAAAGGACACACTGTAGCATCTCGTCATTATTAACATCCTCTGGATCTGGATATGGTCTGGAGCATGTACAATAAACTCCATCAAAATTTTGATTGTATTTGTTCTCATCATTAGCTGCAGGTTTGGCCTGAAGATATTTAAAATAAATAAACAACCATCCATATTGGAGAACAATATGGGCATTTTGACTGAAAAAAATCATACAGGATCTAGACTGCATTTTTTATCTCCGAAATTGTAGTTTCCGCAATCGCATCGAAAATGTCTCTTAGTGTAAAGCTCAATAAGTTCGTGTCCTTCATGACAATGGAAACTGCAAGCTAGACAAACAGCTGCACGTGTTTTCTGTGGGCAGCAGGTCTTACAAGCATAAAGAGCTTGTCGTATATATCCCTAAAAAATAAGAGTAAATAAAATAACATAATTTGCAATATAATGGAGGTGAAGTTTCATCCGTAAACTTTGGTCGTATCGCGTCGTAATAACCATCAAGGGAACAATTTTTCAAGTAAAGCGTAACAAGAGGTTAGGTGCAAATAAAGAGTAACCTTATTGAAGGTACAATTTTTATCATCGGATGCACCAAGTACAGCATAAGCATCCTCTTCCAGTTGATTCTCCTCTTGCAGAACGTCCAGCATCGTTACGGAGTTATCCTCCTCCAAATTTTCAACAGCATTCTCGGCCATGTTTTACTCTCGATAATCACGTTCTAAGGATACAACCCCTGTTAAAACCTCTCTTTTCTGATCCAAATCCAACACCCAGTGCCCGTGGTATTTTCTTCAACAACACATTTAACACTTTCAATAAAATTTCGTAGCAGCACCAAAAATTTAACTGCCAATAACGACCGAATCGCTTGTCGCGGATCGTTTACAAACCGTTCCCGCTTAAACACTTGTTACGGAAACTTCAGATCAAAGGATAGGCAACCTGTGAGCAGCAGCAACTAAACTAGTAAATTGACGACCTAATCATTCGATTTGATATACGAAAATGATAATTTGGAAAACACTAAACTTATATTAATTTAACAAATATATTTAAGGTGTCAAATTCAAATTTTATTCACTTTTTAATATTTCAATCTTTCCACAGATATTTATTTGGAAAATTCAATTTTCTGCATTTGATGTAATTCGTCATTGCCTTTGTTACTTTTCTTCACTTTTTCTAAATTCTCTAATCATTCAATATGATTAGGGCAGGTAAAATAATTATTGACGAATTTATGCAAAGCTAACATCTGATAAGATGACAGATAGAACTCAGTTTTTTTTACGTAAAAACCGTCGATATTTAGATTTTTTTTTGTTGATACCAGCGTATTCATAATTAGCAGTTACTTGAAAATAAATCTCGTTTAATTTGAATGTTTCTAATATACAATAGACTAGGGAAAAGTATAGGGAAATAAGAGAATAATATACAAACTTAAATACATTTTGTTATTTACAGATAAGTTTGTCTGTTTTCCTTATAAACTGTCAATGAGATATAATATATAATAATAGTAAGTAACTTTAAGAATAAAAACTATCATTGTGGTCTTGATGCGATTTGGAGCAATGCGCACGACGCTCCGTAAATGCTGCCATTCTAGTCGAAGGTATCGTAGCACCTTTTGGTACCTAAAAGCAATGAAACACTCGTAAATTATGTAATCTTCGAATGCCAAATTTAAAAATATATACTGTATCCAAAAGGAATACCTTAAACCATGGGGATTCTAAGCACGTCTGTGCTGTAGCACGATCTTCTCCACGAAGACACAATAATCTCCCAAGAAGATCTTTCGCATCATTTGATATTGTCTCAAAATATTCGTCAGGAAAGCAAAAATCACATTTCAAAATATTGGCGGTCGTTTCCTCGACCGAATCGTCCAGGAATGGCGACAGACCACTAAGAAAAATAATGCATAAATCATAAAAACATTTCATACACCAGCTATCGTCATTGAAATGCTGCGTACCTTAAAAGTACATAAATAAAAACACCAGCAGCCCACATATCAGTGTGAGAACCGGTCGGTCTGCCAAGCACCAATTCAGGAGCTGCAAATTCCAAATCAGCTGGAGGAACAACTTCATCAACCGGTCCTCTGACAGCCTCGCCAAAGTCTACTAGCTTCACTACTCCGGTCTCTTGGTCTACTAATACATTTTCTGGTTTTAGATCCAAATGATAAATGCGACGGTAATGCAACCATTGCAGCGCTGAAAGCAATTGACTTGCATATTTGCTGGCCATTGCTTCGGTGTACTCAGTCTTTTCACTTAAGTATGCAAAAAGCATTGGACCTCGAACTCTGGAAAAGAATGTTATAAGAGCGTTGAAGGCTTTGTATGAATCCTTATTATTATTATATTATATAATATATGTCAACCGAAGAATCCTTACAATTCCAATATAATGGTGTCTACCCCTGGTTGTGGTGCATTCTCGAAAAGGGCAAATGCTCGTACGATATTACCATGATGTGTAGACGCCAGTAAGTCGTATTCAGCACGAGTAAGCAAACGGGACTGTTTGTGACGTGGTGTCTGCTTAAGAGCCACTTCCTGTCCTGTCCCTCTATCCCTAGCACGACGTACAACGGCAAACCTCCCTTTACCTAATTCGTCCAGTTCTAAATATCGTCCAATGAATTGTTCAGCTTCCCAACTGGAACCCTCGTCCAGTGGAAGAGTGACAACAGCCGACGGTGAAGTGGCAATTCCATTTTTTCCCACTACTCTAAAACTGTATGAAGCTCCTGGTAATAGTTCTAGTATTGCTGGCGGAGTTTTAACTTCATCCATTATGGGCATCCATTCTAGTGATGGTATTTTTCTGTACTCAAGATTGCAAAGACCTGCTTCTCGTTTCTCCCAGTCAACTTCGATTTTTGATGTTCCCAGAACACGTGCCCAGGTATTTCCATTGCCACCTGTAATATCAGATTCTAGTCTTATTTAATAATATCAATATGAGAAGATATGAGAGATACAAATGCAATCAATTACAAACCCGTTACGCAGAGAGTAATTTTAGCTGAACAGGAACCTTTCTCGGATTGAACGTTGCAATTATACACTCCAGAATCAGAGGGTCTGCAACGAGCTATCTCCAGATATACAAATCCTGCATTTTGATGTAACTGATAGCGGTTATCTTTCTTAACGTTACGATCTTCACCCTCTTTTCTCCAAACAATAGATGCCCCTTCTGCATGGGACACTTCCACAGAGAGTCTAGCTACTTCGCCGGCCATTGCTCTCACTGGGGAGATTGCGCTTAATATCTTAGGTAAGGATTTTTCTTCTGGCAATTTTTGAGGACTGCTAACATTCTTCTCTGTATCAGTCTTACGTGGTCTGAAAGACCATGCTCTACTGAATGAGGAATTGGGAATGAGACTGGCTGGTATCCATAATTCCTCTTTAGCATCCACAGGAGAGACAACCAGTCCTGGACCATCAAGATGAGAAACAACAAGCTCATCTCCAGCGTGCAGCTTACCCCAGTCTGCTGCTAATCTTACTCGAGCACCTGGAGCGACCTGAGGAATCCGCAGTTTTAAAGGGAATCCTGTTTCCTTGTTCGCACTCTCGCCCATCTTCATGCGATTGTCCAACGTGCTCACACGTGCACCAAAACTTCATGCTCACCACCCATTGATAGATAACAGTAGTATAGTATAGAGTGGTATTAATACTAGTAGTAGTAGTAATAACAGTAATAGTAGTAGTAGTAGTAGTAGTAATAAAAGTAGTAGTTTGGTAAGTAGCAATAAATAGTAGTAGTAGTAGTAGTAGTAATAGAATACAATGGGACCACCACCCAAGGTGCTATTTTTGGTTTAGTACCGACGCGACGGAGTCCGTAGATTAAATACAGTACATATTTCTCTTTATTCTCCATCTTAAACTGTAGTAACGCACAAGACACATTATCATACACATTTTGTACTTTATCATTTTGTCTCTTTGTATACTGAGAAGTGGATATAACTGTGTATCTCATATAGTATCATTCGCTCGTATTTTTAATCAGTATTTCTCATTTTCTGCTATCGTGTTTCGCTTGTTGCTTTCTAACAATAGAAAACCGAGGGTTTGTCATCGCAACAACAGAAGGCAATGCAATAGAGAGCGGATAGCGACAGGCATCAAGAGGAAGAAGCGGAAGTGTCCCTTGGCTGCAAGTAAGAAGTCTATAAGAGAACCTAGGATATCGATTCGGGAGGAAGGTCTTATATAATTCCTTAATAATTCTATCCCTTTCCACAATCTCCTTAAAACTTATTTCATTTTCATTTCTCTCTCTCTCTCTCTCTCTCTTTTCTCTTTCTTTCTTTCTTTCTTTCTTTCTAAGGAAACAGTCTGCTCACCGGGATGGAATTGGTGCGAACGGGCGAACGTGCCCGTAGGGTGTTCCTAAATCCCTCGAGGAAGTTTAGTTTACTCTTTGTCGGGCTGGGTGTACGAGGTGGAGTTCCGTCCAGTCCTCCGGTGTGCGATCGTTGAACAGGTTGACCCTTTCGCTGTCCACCTCGTTCTTTATTCGCCGCCCCGGACACTGTCAGCGTCGGTGGTACCGAAATGGCTGCTCGAATGACTGGCTCAGGTGTTGCGCTGCGGCTGTACGCCAGCAAATCATAAATGAATGGCAAACACAGTACTACGATAACCGTGAGAAAATTCCACTCGTAGCATACAGGTATGTACTTGACACGCTGGACATTCTTGTTTCAATAAAAGCGCGTTTTTCTTGTATCAAATAAATTATAACTGTTTTGACATGACTCAATGTCCAGGATAACAATAACACGAATGATGATTATGAACAAAAAAAAATGTCGATTGCATTGGGATTCTACGATTTTAGGAACTTCTAAAGAAGCTAGAAGCTTGACGTTGTATAGAAAAAAGCCAGGGTTATTAGAATCCAGGGTACAGGAAAAAGGAATGCTATATGTGTAACGTGCCATGGAAACGATATGCGATTATTGCGGTTTGCGCATTAGGTGTTACGGGTATGAAAGCAATCTCCATATGGTTAACGTTATTCACGACGTGGATAAGATATCCGATTTTTATTTTGCAAGCATTTAAAGAGACAGTTGGGAAGATGTAACTAGAGACAATTAAAGAGATGGTTGCTAGGAACAAGTGGGATTTAATACCTTGATCTGTAGTACTGTGTTCTTTTTTTTGATGAATCATAAGAGAAAAACAAGCTGTTAGTTGGGTGCGAGGTACGTTAAGGGCAGATGGGCAGGTCCAGACTCTGGGAAATATTACGATGCATCACAATCACATTCTTGGTCATTTTACAATTTATTCTAAACAAAATGTTACGCTCACGAGTCGATTATAGTGGTTTCCTTCTTCCATTAATACGTATTATGTACATACACTGTTGCCTGTTGCTCGAGTGCCATTATAAACGTTATTAAAATTATTATAAATATAACGTACATTTTTATTGTTATAATTATTAATAATCGATTCTCATTACCAGTACGCTCACGTTGAGCTCTCCTAATATTCGTATTATTAGTGTATATATATGTATGTATATATATATGCACATTGGAACGGATTAGCACACGTGAAAGGCTCAGGGAGCAAGAGTAAGTGAAAGAGCAATAATAAAGAGAAAAATCCGAAGCTAGAGGGGATTCGTGAAGGGGGTGTATTATATAAGAGAGGGTAAGGGATGGGGGGCATTAGGGAGGAGGTCAAGGTTCTCTTCGCAGGTCACAAGTTAAGTTTAAAAGGGAGGGAAACGACTACCGTTATCTAGCTTACAGTTTTCGTATCTTTATAAAATATACAAAAATATGTCGGAACGAATATTCACAGGTTGAGTGTTAAGAAGTCAGTGAGTTCAGTGGTAGAGACGCTTACAGTGGGTCTTTGGTAAGTTCCTTTTGGTAGGCAATGGGGGACTGTATAGCCTTAAGGAAGTCCCGCTGCGTCTGCAGGATAGCAGTGATTGTGTCCACCCATTCCTGCTTGCGCGTCCCACTTTCCTCTACCGCAGCGCATGAAAATCCTAGCTCAGGTTTATGCGGATCCGTCGATCGGATCACGAACTTCTCTGGATCATCAGACGAATCCTCTAGACTCATTTTATTCACCTGCACGTCACACACAGAGTTATCATTGTAACGTTCTCATCGTATCAAATAATAAAGCCAGTCGTGGCATTGAAAAGAAGTAGTAAGAGACAGTTTGTTGCGCCTCCAGAAATTTACGTAAATTTCCAATCAGTTAATGATCGAATAACACTCACCTGGATATGAGCTTTGTATATATAGGCAGGATTAGTAAACTGTGTTTTCTTGCCAACAGCTTCACTGAAGATGATGTTCTGCTCGAATAGAAATACCTGTAATTCTCTACCACGCGTTGGCATACTACCAAGTTCAGATACCAACAGTGGACCATGTAACAGAAGCTTACCCTGTGCCGTTATTTTACCCTGTGAACAATGATTTCGTAGTCGTAGACATTTAATAAAACTATTTGAAACGTTCATGAACAATCAGAAGTATTTTGTATTGTCGATATACTAACATCAAAACCTTCCAATCGACCGACGTCCATCATGTCATTCGCTGCTTTGGGAATAACCCGCATAACATCAGCAGCTGCACGAAGTCCCTCGATTTCAGATATTCTCTGAGTGCGTTCCGTCAGGCGTAGCGCCTCGCGCAGCAACAATTGATACTTGGTGATCCTCTGCACGGGCTTTATGAGCAAATCGCATATTTGAAGTCGGTGACCGAGTTTTTGTCGCAGTTCCTGGGATAGAACAATGAATCAGGCGTTGACAATTGAAAACACGTTATTATTTAACTTCGAAAAGCGTTCGGCGACCTGCAGAATATTACCTCGAAGTATGTGTCGACGTGCTCAGACACAATATACTCGGAGACGGGTTTGTTTTGACAATAAACCACATACATGTGTAACTTCCTCTCGTAACGCTTAAAAAGAGGGCCCAGCTCCTCTGGTCGCTCTAGACAGCGTTCCAGAGCCTTCAGAAAGCAACTGTAAAGGCAAACGTATTAACGATTTTCTAGAAGATCGACTAGCAATTCGCAATCGGTAATTTAATCGTGTAAACATTACCACAGCTATCAAGAATTTGCTCTTAAATAACTATGAGGATGAAACTTACTCTCTGTGCCACTCGTAGATCGCTTCAATGTTACCGAATACCATCTTGTCTTTACCACTTCGTAAGTCCTCAGGAAGGGGAATGTCACTATCAGGATCCCTCATTACTGCCATATAGCCTTCGACGATCTGCCTGAGATCGTTCACGTAATCCCTTTCAGTTTCCACAAGTTCTCTGATGACGAATTGCCGTTTAGTCAGGGCAGCGCTCTCTGGATCATAATCCTCCCCAGCTGATCCACCGATACCACTATAACCATCCTCAGCCCCTGTAGATGGCCTTCCTGGTGTCCTCATCAAGCTGTGTCTTTCCTGATTCTCGGTATGTTGTTCCTGGATATGGTATATTGACAGAGCTTAATTATTTATCAGGTATCGCGGTATCACGTATTAGGCACAGCACTATACACACTGTGAAAATTTATTAAAAGAGAGCATACAAATTGACGGGGCATTCGGTGTGTATAGCGTGACAGGTGGGACACAGGACCTGAACTTAAAATTAAGTGGTATGACACTCATTTTTGTCAAAGCGTAACTGCTAACGACCGATAAGATAATTAAAGGGAAAAGGTTACATTGGGGTAAACGAATAATATTACACACTTACCATACTCTCCTTGACAATTTGCTCGATTTCAGCAATATCAGCGGACGCAGCACCGTCCAGTGATTTCATAGAGCGCTCTGATACCTGCAAATATTAACCTTTAGAGAACCGAGAATTTTCTCCCTAAAATTAAATTTTTTTTTACAGAAAATTTATATAAAATCTATATGGAATCTATAGATCACAAGGAGGCGTCGAGTTTGTTGCTGGCCGCTAAAGTAGTTATAATGTAGATCTGTAGAAATGAAAAGCACTCATGGAAGTGACTAAAAACAATTCGTTGAACGCTACGTATCTATCGGTCTATGAAACCGCATAGATTGCGAACAAATAGGCTTACATATGTCAATACATTATATCGAAGCATGAATACATTACTCAAATATGCATATTTTCCTGTGATTAATCTCTATTTGCACGCTATACTATTATCTGTTTCTGGCAATTATAGTGACCACCGTGGGCTTCTATAGATTAAAACCATTTAAAGGTAACTAATAATTCAGACTCCGATCGTCATTACTTCCTGGCAGCTTTATGACAAATTATTACGCACTATATCGACGGTCATGAACCCGCTCAATGCAAATGCCAAAGCCTGCCAAGTAGGATTACGATCAAACGAGTAGGGGAACCTCTAATCATAAGGCAGTGACTGTCACTGGCAACTGAAACACCCTGACTGGTTGACTTTAGCCAGGTTACCTCGTACATGGGGATAGCAACGGCTGTCACGCGCATAAACATGTAGATCGACAGGAAGTTCGGTGCTGAGCGAGTAACGTGAGATTTCACAGTGTACCGTGATCTCGTATTTCGCCTCTGGCGAGAGTGTTCTCTAGCACCGGATGGGATCTATATCCAGGCTCTTCCTGACTTGGATACTCACTCGTTTCCCAGGCAACTCGTCCGGGATCGTGGAGCCCGGTGGACCATTTCCAGATGCCACGAGAATCGGCTCGGTGATGGGTTTCATGGGTGGTGGCAATTCGAGATCGTCCTCGGCATCCTCGCCGCCGTTCTGCTCCAGGAACGCTGGAGCCTCACCGTCCTCGCATTCGACCTCATCTTCCTCTTCGCCCTCGGTGGCGGCTCTACCAGATTTATCACCGCTTGGTAATTTGAAGCGTTTGTCCGAGCCGGTTTTCTTGAGCGGCGGTGGACGGTCGGACGTTGTGGATTTCTCGACTTTTCCTTGGCTGAGCTTGCGAAGAGGTGGTGGCAGCCATTTTCTCCTGAGGATGAACAGGTACATATGTACAGATAATTCTTAGCAATGATTCAGATGATATGTCACACGTGATCAGTTATAGATTCTACCACTAGCTCATCGAGCTTGATGCAAAATTTTTTTAGAAAATTTATACAGGTTTAATACGTATATAAAAGGTCTTATGTTTTTTAGACACAGTGACAGAACCAGCGAAAAAATTGTGTCCATTAAAACAGAAACGTAATCGATATTGCTAGTATCGTAATGTGTATCGATAGAACGCAACAGATAAGCACAACTTGGCGCACTTCATTGAGTCTTATCATAAGATACTAAACCAGTGTTATCGTCTCGTTTTACTGTACAATGAAATCAGATAAAACTGGTACATTAACATTACGACGAGGCTAACTTTACAACGTCGCAATAGTACCGTTGCGAATTTTAGTAATCATTAAATTCTAACCTTAATGCATGTAAGAAAATACACGTGAATACTGCATGGACTACGACAATGAAATGGTTTTCAGAAACGTAATAGAGCTGAATAATCTTTTTCTTCCCGCATGCAAGATAATAAAAAAAAAAGCTTTCTTCTTATATTTACACGATATAAACTTACCCGCTGAATCCGCGTCTTTTGTTCCCAGGTGAGCTGGTACTGGCCGATCCGCTTCCGTCGCTTCCCACGGTTTCTAGAACATCGTACACCACTTGATACATACCGATTTTCTCGTGCGAACAGTGCGAATCCGACAAAAATAACTCTAAACGCGTCCTGACATCTTTCCACGAGGTGTCACGCATGTGGACGTAGGGTACGACGTCGCAGTCGCGAATTCACAAAATGGGTCACAAAATAATTAAAGAGCTACGCCTATGACGCCCATATGGGCTGCCAGTTATAAACGCGACTGTGCGGTCTTCGATCAAATCGCAAATTCCGGATTTCTCGGTTGGGATTAGGCCAGTTCGCGTTACGTTCAGCATAATGTTCAAGGAACTCGTCATCGTAGCCTGTCTCTCCGGAAGTGGAGATAAGATCTTCGCGGTGGCCATGAGTCACCACGAGGATTTTGCGAAGATGAGTGCACGCAGTACGTACTCGTGGAACCGCGTGAACTGCGCTTCTTAGCGCTCCTGAGGATCCGCATATTCGCGGGCCGCTCGTTCTATGCGCACTAAGTGCGAGAAGAAGAGTCTGTCTAAGTGGACGATGGAAATAGTCGGACCTCGATCTCCCTGCTGTTACCCTGGTTCGATTCCAAGTTACTATATCATCGAGCTAAGGCCGCTATTAGAGCGGGAACTTCGAGGATGCCTGACGTCAAGTCGGCTGCAGTTGTATTTTTGGATGGGATGAGACACGTCAGGAAGAGGAAAATCCTCTGGGGACATATATTGAATTGAAAGACGATAGTTACTCTGCTCGGCGCCTGGGAAAAGAATGAATGAGAAATAGAAATGCGAGGGGTTCGTTGAACACGAAACCTACTTGCTCACAGTGACGCTTCCCTTGCTGTACCGAAGTCAAAGCTTTTGAGTGTTAGTCGCGCACTTTGACCTTCCAACAAATTTATGTCTTTCAGCTTAAGGGCTCAATTTCTACTATCCATTAGAGAACTCCAGATCGTGTACGCCAATGAATCTTTCCAGCGACTGAGACAATTGTTCTCAAGTATTTTAAGAGCTCTCTTTTAGGTACTGACAATTGGGATGTGCTTTTACCGTGTTTTCCGTTCACTCGTTGTTTCTTTTCAAGCCAAGATAAACACACTGAAGTATTCATATATCTCTAGATGGAGTATCTTGTGGAGCGTAGAATCAATACAAGCTGAAACCAGCGAATGATTCTCTTTGATCTTTTCTTCTCTTGAGAAAGAGCCCGCGCGGCGGTATCTTTAGCAAGAGAGACTCTAGAAAATTAGTGAATAAATATAAAGGAGCTTAATACGTGAGCTGAGATCTACTGCATTGCTACCATATGGTGAACTGATGAAGTCGAGAGAACGATCGAGGCCGTCAATGCTCATGAGTACGTGGTCGTTGGGCCTTTTTTTTTCGTGAGATGTCAGCCCAAGGTCACCGGATGAAGAGTAATCGTGATCCGGTTGAATTCTTGATTGCGATGCGAAAACTCGTCGTACTTTGTTTCTGGCGACGAGCGACACTCGTAGAGGAAGGGGACTTGGCACGGTTTTTCATAATGCACTAGCCGATCGATTGACTCTTGTCAGGATTGCATCAGTTCGGCGTCGTCTGTCGTCGTAGCGACGTATAAAATTATCGAGTGTATCGTGAGGATGCGCCTGCATTTATTTGCCACTGTGATGTCCCAGCTACTAGAAAGAATTGGCGCTGCTATGACGAGACTAGGAATAAGAAAAGAAAACGGACAAGAAATAAATCGAGTAATTGGCGTCTGAACGAAAATTTAGTAAAGTGGATTAAATAAAATGAAGATTTACCACACTCGCGGATATTTTTCCATGAATGCGGGAAGATTCAGCATTATCAAAAGTAACCCTGGAAATTTGCCAGATCAACGTCTACGAATGTTCCAATATTGGAACACTGGGTTAAGACCGATTAAACTGACAGTATATAGGGTGGGGCATGTGCCGGGTACCGGGGCCATTTTTAGCACTGAAATTCCTTCTGGTTTCGGCACCGCTATTAAATAATTCGTGATCCTATTGCGCGTCTCTCCAGCATTTATATCTGAGATAGAGAAAATTCGTTTTCCACTCGTTAAATTTATCCAAGAGTGACTATTTTTTCACGGCAGTGTCTATCGCTGAAGTACCAGGATATCATCTAGAATAGTATGTCAGCCTCTGAACAAAAAAATCCAAAATAAAAGATCAGGGGATAATTATGGTTGGTAAATATATAAAAGTAATACCGAAAGCGGTGCTAAGACTGCGACGTATAAGGAATAGCTTCTTTCTATATATGGCGAGTTTTTATGAAATCGCAACACGCGTGTAATCAAAGTGACCATCGCGTGTGTTGAGCGCAAGGAAATGTGGCCACTTCGTAGCATTCTCAATGGCCAGAGGGTCCTTTCGATTGGAGCTAAAGTGACGTTGGATATTCCGATATCATTGTAAATTCCACAGAGAGCAATCGTAGATCATTAATAACGAGATCGAAAGTATTGTGGTATCACGTGACACTTTCGAAATACAAAATCATTGCACTACAGAGTGATTTCGTTAAAAATAATTTTTTTTAGGGTTTTCAATAAATAACCAAAAAAAAAGTTCAAATAGCATAATACAGTATATACACAATAAACATTGTGAAAAGAGTTACCTGAGTTAATGAACACTTTGAAGATAGCCAGTCATAAAAAGAAAGGTTATCAGAGTGCACTTACATAGATAGCGATCACGGGTCAACGCGCCTTTAGTTAAAAGTTCGGTGAGTAAGCAATCGATCCTACATTAGAATTAAATCCTGATCAGATCGTTCATTAATTTCACAGTATTTTGAGTGAGGGGTGCTAGGCGATTTGTAGGATAGGGTTAGTGGAGTTCGAACCTTGGATGACCTCGAGATATCATAGGTACAGTCAGGAAGTCTATATACAAAGAGACTGACCGGATGAGAAAGACGCAACAGAAGAAACGGAATGGTCGTGAAGATCTGAATGATCTTGAAATTGTTTTAACGAATGATCTCAGGATCAGACCGGTAATTGAAGATATAGACGAAATGGTAATACCTGGACCAGGTAGAGAAACTGTCCTTCTGGATGAGGTGCCTCGTTCAGCCATGGTCGACACATGTCTGAGTAAAAATCATGGCCCCAAAAGAAATTGGTCACTGGATATAATACAAGCACCACTAACGAACCTAAAGTGATTTCCCTTTATGGAAGAAATGCGGTTTTCTTATCACTTTTTCGCGGCTTATACGCGTCGCCCGCTGGTGATAAACTGAACTGACTTCGTATCGAGGCGAACAGCGCCGATGACGAAGACGCTGGCAGAAGCGGCGGTGGAAACGAGGCGGGAGGCCCAGCCGGGATAGCGAGACGTGTCGCGGTTATAAATATTATTAAATAAGTTGCTTATACCACGGAGTTATAACAATGGTGAGCGGACGAGTGGACGAGCGGAATGACTCCCGGTGAAGTGGGTCGCAACGGTCCTTTAATCAAAGAATAATAATGAGAGAATCGAAAGTCCAAGTAAAAACGGGATTTCCTGGTACCTATTACTTAGACCCATGTACAAATATTTACAGAATGAATCTATGTTTAATAAATTAGCATAAACAATCCATGTGTCATGATAGTTTTCCTAGAAAGGCAATGTATATATGATGAATGACATTGGTACCAAATGTAGTTAAAGACCTACACGCGATCCACACGTGGAAGTGAGAAGAGCCGACTGGAGCTATGGCGAGACGTCAAGACAATATAGGCAGGACCCTAGAGCAGTTTTAAGATGACGTGGCCCATTGGCCAATTTGCAGAGCAGTGGGAGTGAGCTGAAAACACTGGAGGAAGGTGTCATTCCGGATCAGTCATTGCACCATGTAGGATCGTTGCAAAAGGAGTAGGTAGATAAGCATAGCTATGATAAGATGCCAGCCCGACGATGGTGATTACAATGATGGTGGTGGCTGTCCGAAGAAACATCGATAGAAAAATTCGCAGGAGAGTTATTTATATCAGAGCGTAGTGATCGTGGCGCGTGTTATGGAGCGACGACGACGACGACGACGACGACGAGAAAAAGAGAGTGGTGGTGGCGGCATCGTCGTCTACGGTAACCGCGACGTTAAAATACTGTTCGTTATCCCTACGGCAATTGCTGTTGGCAATGACTGCTTACATCTCCTTATATGAAGCGCGTGTAACGTGCACGCCGGGACTACGAATTGTGATAGGTCGCGCTGCTCGCCGGCCGGCTGGAGGCTGGGAATTGGTCAAGGACGCGTGGTGGTGCGTATTGATCGAGTGCGGACTTGGAGTACACGTAGAAGTAGGCAACGGTAGAGCGGTAGAAACAGCAGGAGCCGGCGCAAGTGCCGTTTCATCCTATCCTGTGCGACCCGTATACTTTCTGTCGAGACTTTTTCGCGTGCTCTTCACAGCCCGTGGTACCACCCGTGAAACTTCTCTACAATGACTTAACTTACAACCCACCCACGAAGCATCCCTTCGGTTCCCTAGGTGCACAGACCCTGAGCTGCAGTGTTGCCCGAGATAGCCAACACGCAGCACCCACTTAAGTCCAAGGGAGACTTTTTCACGCGAGATTGCATGAGCTACCGAGATGTCACTTGGCTCTGGGCACAGCCGGTTCGAAAAAATCGAACCCTAGAGCCTAATAAGTTCCTGAGAATTATATTATCTTGACCTAAATAGTCCTGTGATCCCAGCACGGGTTTTATCGTGGGTTCTCTTCTCAGATGATCGAACAGCGCAAATATTGTTCTCCCTTTGCTTGCGAGCTTAAATATTTTAATCAGCTACCGGAAGAGTAATCGTCCTCATCCATGCTTAACACAGACATCTCTCATTCCCTGCCTCATATATCTTCTAGTGTCCGGCTCTTATCTCGACCGTGTACAACTACCCAGGTAGATCGACTTGATCGTCACGATTGAGTCCATATTGAAAGAGTCGTTATTCTGGAAATCAACGAATTTTTTACTTTATCACTGAAGGCAAATAGATACTGCAAATGAATCATAAAAATTGCACTATACAGTCATTCGAAGTCGTCGTTGCATTGATATAGAAATAATGCTGCATTGATGCATGATATAATATAAAGTTACTTTGAAATTTACCTTCATCAGTCTATCTGGGTGCGTACGTACGTCCGGAGTAGGAAGCACACAAGGACACTAGAGTTTTTCTAACAGAATCAGGAACTCCTCCAGGATTCAAGGTGTACGACTTACCGGCATCCTCAGCGGTAGCAGACTGTTGAGCAATAGCAACGCTCGGTTGCGTCGGTGCTTTCCTGGACGGCGACGTTTTGCAGGACGTGGTGGGTGGTTGTTTTAGTGCGCTCGTAGGCACAAGACCTTCTGGAGGTGGATCAGCCTGGCCCGGAGCTAGAGGAAGTCGAACCAGGGTCCATTCTCCTCCAGCGCTATTTCCACTACCGTTCTCCAGAACTTCAACCTGCTGCCCTTTGGTGACAGTCAGCTCATGAGATCCCGGTGCAGCGGAGTGATCAGCGACTACCCACGTCATCTCAGCCACTCCCGTCTACAGGATGAGGAAAAGGGTGGGGGGAAGAAAAAATGTAATAAATCTCATTTTACAAAAATAACCGTGTTTAATAAAATTATTTAAGCCCAGATCATAGATGGGATATTTCAAATTAGAATATCAAGAAAACGAACTGGTCCTACGGTAACACGAGTGTACTCGGAAAATCGGACGAGCGGCCGCAGCGTACCGTACCGCAGCCGGTCGATACCCATGGACGGGAGATTCTCTTTGAATTTGCGGCCCGACGGAGCGACTAATATATTATTCTTGCCTCGATGGATCTGATTGAGTTGAAACCTCAGTAAACACTGAGTTTAAATAGGGCCCCCGACAAACGATGCAGAATTCATCGAGAGCAGAAGAGAATGTAACAACAAGAAATACGAATTTATAATATATTTCCAAATATATAAGATCAGTATGAAAAGTATATAAGACGGATGACAAACCTCCCGTACTTGTCAGGAGTCTAAGAAGCATGACCATCGTACATTCTTTTTTCACTCCTTTTCGAACGACCTACCGCGACATTGGGATACTTCTCCACTACCTCTCTGTCTCTCTTTATCTCATTCCATATAATCGCTCTTGAACCAGAATCACGTGGCTACATAATTCTAAGCCTATGTGTCTATAAGTAGCATGTTGACGGTTCCTTAATAATACACGTTCGTAAAAGATAGCGAGAAGTTCAGTTATTTTCGGAAACGGTAAACGAGGGGACATGACAGCTACTATGAATGATTCTATTGCGATCTTTATTTTAAACTGAATCTTCAGAACTGGACTGATAATGAAAATCAAATTTGAGATTATGTCATTTCCTGATAATCATGATTACGTCGATATGACAAAATGAAAAATAAACTAATATAATAACTTGTTGTCAGGATGGTCACCATTGTATTTTTTTAAAGATAGCGCAAACAATGCCAGCCACTATATAAATAGTGAGATTGACCCTGAGCTGTCAAAAATTCAAGGCTGAATCCTACCATGTGACTTTCTCCATTCTCCCAGAGCTCTGGAGAGAAGCATCATGAAATTCTCCTCCTTTAGATCTGGATGGTGCACATTAATAAAGTCTGGGTATAAAGTTGCATTGCGTCAGTGATATTTATCCACCTTGCATTTTAACTGATACTTTTTTTTCCTTTCTTTCTCAGATCCGAGTTTTGCGACAGGAATAGAATTTGTACGATGCTGGGGGACACTGACAAATATGATACCTAGTGCGCCATTGCCAATTGGATGATCCAGTAGTGTCGTCGTTAATTCAAGTTCATCGGTAAAATTGAAGTTATATCAAAAGAAACGGTTTGGCTTTACTGCCAAACCACCAAACGTCGCTTGGTATATGATTTGACAGTTAATGCGTCTAAGTTTTATGTGCTATCAGTTTCGCTAGTACTACGTAACGGTTATTTTCATTAATCTATGGTAAATAACGATCATAACGTGATTCCAACGGTCGGATTGTTTAACGCCTTGGACATGATTGCCTTTTGAATTAACCCTGATACCCTAGTGGCAAACGGTAGAACTAACAATGCGTAACGATAGATGCATAGAGGAATTGAAGTACGCGTTGTGAAAAATCTTCAAGTAAACGTAGTAACTAACGAGAAGAGGATGTAACCAAAGTATTATTATCTCGCTCAAGGACGAAGGAAATCCACATAACTGATACCACGATTTCCTGCATTGCCGACTAATGCATTCTTCGAACGTTCACACGTGGTAATATAAATTCCCAGGGCGAGTGAATTTCATCGAAATTCATAGCAATGTGTTTCTATATATATATATATATATATTTATATATATATATATTGCTGGAGATTCCAGAATACATAATAAAGCATAGACGATAAAGCATACGCCTGGCATCCTGATAATAAAATTGTCCAAGAAAAGTTTCGTTTCTCATGCAAATCTAATTTCTAACTCCCACGCGAAATGGGTATCGTGTGTAGCGCCATCCGTGAAAAGAGCATTTGCAAGAGGGTTGCAGCTAAGAGGCCTCGTTACTTGAGAACTCGCCAAGTGTGTCGGTCGGTAGGTTTCAGTAAAGTGGGAGACGAAAGAAGAAGAAAAGAAAAAAGAGCTGAAGTATCGCGTTATACAGTTTGAACAAGACGAGAGAGAAAATTTTTCGGACAGCCAAAAGGATATCAGGATCGTCCATTTTGTCACTATGCCAGGGTCCCGGCCCGGGTTTTTCGTAAAAGTGGGTATTCCCGTGGGAAGTGTAGACCTGGATTGATTGAGACGGAAGTACAACTGGCAAACTAGCGATGATAAATCAAATCGTAATTGCCAATCCGTACTGGTAATCGAGGGACAGACTGTGGCATAGATGGACTGACAGACAGAGGCTACTCTTTGAAAAGAGTAGAAAGATATAGATATGTCTGGTGCAGATGTATATATATATATATATATATACACACACACACACACACACACATACATCTGCACCAGTATATATGTTTTCTTTCAAAGGCGTCGTCCGATTTCCATTGGCTCGATAGCGATCACCCTCTCGACAGCCAATCGCTGCATGGCGAGTCCCTTCCACTTCCGGCACTCGAGGCAAAATAAACAGAAAAAAAAAATGGAAATCAACAAACGACATGATTCTTCTATCGAAAATCCGGGCGTTACGTAGAAAAAAAGACGTAGGTTCGCCAATAGATGCACTTCTGGACCTTTTCGTATCTAGATATACCGGTTATATATAAATGAAAAAAAAAAAAAAATAGATGGCAGTTCTATTTTATGCTAGTTTGTCGCGTGATAAACTGCTTATCGTAACGTCGCGCACCCACGCATAGGCACAATCCTTTCGATGAGTGAGACGCGAACGGTCTGTGTGTTCGACGTATAATAACATGAAAGAAGATTAATGGTGATATGATCAGCAATTAGTAGAGCGTCTCGACGTGGACATCATCGACGAGGTATACCTGGGACAGGGAAGGTTGTCGACGTAGTAGTCGGGCCTGGAAGGATCCCGGGGTATCAATGGTGTGCTGTCGTGCAAGGGCGGGATGCGGCGGAGCCACGGAGCCCTGCCGAAACCAGGGTAGCGAGATCTTTCGACGGGCCTTCTGGGCGATCGTCGCCGGCTTCCCGGCTGGCGATGTCATTCTGACGATGGATCCCGGTTAAACACGAGCGGGCGTTAACGTGAACCCGAATTAGGTGATGAAGAAGCTACTCCGACGAACTCAGTCATCCTCGCGCCGCCTTTAGCCGGACCAGGAATACTGGAGCGGCTGGAGAGTCCGGCCGACCCGAGAGTCGCGTCCGTACTGCTCTCCTCGCTCCTGGATTCACCTCGAGCGGATACTACAGGCTCACCGAGAAACGACGGTGCACGATCGGTCCGGAACGCTCCCACCTATCTACCGCGAATATTACGCCATTGGCGGACGAACCAGTTGATATGCCCGTCGGTTGGCTGGCGCCTGAGCGCGCAACCTCGACACCGTCTACCCCTACGTACGACCCCACTACTACGGCCTGTGAGAGTCCTGTCCTGCACACACCTCCGACATTTGGGGCAGAACTGGCAGGCGTCTGCTCCAGAAGATCGATCCTGTTCCTGCCTACTGCCTACCTACCTGTTCGCTTGTCTCTACCTAACCCACTCGGTGTACCGACTCCCTACCATCCATATCCTATACTCCGTAAGCTCATCTTGAACTTACACAAACCCCCTGCCGAGCCCTGGTACTCACGGTTCCTATCAGTCTTATATTAGCATCCCTTTAAAGTTTTATTTGTCCCACAGGACCCTGTCAGATGAGTTTGAGTCATAGTAAGATTTTGATATTCAGATTAGAACCGGTTAGTCTGAGACGTTATAATTGAAGTTGTTGCATGACTTTATATATCTATGCAATAGGTTGTTATTCAACTATTTCCTATGTACTTGTATTATTTTCAATTTTGAATAGGAGGTACCTAGGTAATTTACAGGGTCGATATCAAACTTCTATTCAAGTATCTTGCTTTTAGTATTCTAAGTCGAGATGCACTTGCAAACTTTAACATTGAGAGCAACCTTTGGCACCAAACTAATAAAAGCCTATCTGATGTGATATACCTGGTAGGAAGTCGCAACACAACACGTAGTAATTAATTACCCACTCTTAGGTTTCTCTAAGTTACCGTGTGAATACGACACCGCACGACTAGGGGAAAACCAGTCATTTCCACCTATACATTATCATGAATTTATTACAGGCAAATAGAGATAGAGCTCGTAAACTGTTTGAAATTTTATATAATGATTTAGATAACCGAGTTTTAAATGGACCGATTGTTACGTAACGTAAAATCCAAACCATTTGGATCCGACAGAATGATAATGTCACGTTCAATTTCCTTTTTATTATTTTCTAATACGGATTACCGCTTTTCCTGTTTGCCAAAGGCATACGGGTACTGGAAAACTTGTAGAAGAAATTCGAGTTTTTAATATGACGACCTCTTATCTCTCAGATATCAAATTTCTTTTTCTACTACTCAGGCACAATTAAAATCTCTTACATCACTAAGTCGTTCAACAATATATTCTTCCTACCTTATCAGAATCAGTTGTATTTGTCGATCCAAAGGAGGCCAGCGAATTTCTGTCGAGATTCTCCACGCTGTCATCCAGGGAAGCACATTCCTCGAGATCCCTACTGGAGCGCTGACTGGAACTCTTCTTTGCAGGACTCTTCGGCATGCTCAGACTGAAGTACGTCTCTTGTATAACCTCGCGGAGTCTCTTGACCCAGAGTTGCTTAGCTTCTAGAGAATTTGCACGCAGAACGACACGCGTATCACTGGTTGGTGCTCTTCCAGTCCACACGGCAAATTTACACTCGTCTCCTTCTATGTGCTCGGTGACACCCAGCTCAGAAGTCATTAGCCGACTCTTGTAAATATACTTAACCTACACAGACAGGATACTCTTTCATATATCAAGGTACTGCGGTGACTCTTAAATGGAAGAACCATAGAGGAGTTCAGATATCTTTAATTACAAACCTTGCCGGCAGAGTCCTTGACTTCCTTGCTGAAAAGTAGATAAAGTTCGAAAAGGAATATATGACGGTCCCTGCCCTTTCTAATCAGTTGCTTAGGATCCCACACGGTGAAGGAGTCCTGGAGCACTACGTCCCCCAGCGTATCTATTCTCACATCGCAACCTTCCAGGAGGCTCAAGTGTAAGGCATCGTTTGCTTTTTTAGGCACATTCAGCATTACTTCCAGGCCATCTTTAATTTCACCCTGTCCTTCTTGACAGCAAGCCTTAACGATATAAATTTTGTATTATGCATAAATAGAACTTGATGTGTTATTCGTAACGAAATACAGGCGTATACGATGCTTACCTGAAGATCCTTTAGTAACAGCTGGTATTTCGTAATCCTCTGTACGGGTTTGATTAAGTACGCAGCTATAGGATGCTCTACTCTATGTTTCCTCTGCAATTCTTCAAACCATGTTCCCCCATGAGCAACCAGCAGTTGATTACTCTCTGGTTTATTCTTACAATAAGTCACGTACATGTCAAACTTCGCAGCCTGTAAGGGAATGTACCTCTGGTTAGTGGACTTCTCTCGCGTGACTAATATTCTAGGAATTTAGTGGTCAACGTGATAATGCTCACCCAAGTAACGAAACAATGACCAACGTCTTCCGGCATAGTTTCGTATTTTTCCAATTCACGAAGAAAAATGTCACAGTGGAACTGATGTATTTCCTCCATATTGCTGAATAATATTGACTCACGTCCTTGCAATCCGGGTGGCACGTTACCCTTGCCGTTTCGAGTCTCTTCCAGGAAACATCGGATACAAGTTTCTAGATCCTTCACGTAGGTACGCTCCGTTTGCAAGAGTTCGGCCATAATGAATCTGTGATCAAGACAGATTTATGTGATTTTTAGGTCACCATATATAGAATCTATGTATTTGAAAGGGCAACAAAAAGATGTACTCACTCTTTTCGCCTTGCAGATCTTCGTTTCTCTTCATTCAACTCCTTAAGATCTTTTCCTTTGATTTTCTCTTCCAGCAAGGGATCCGAATTCCGATCAATGGACAGATCCTTATGACCATCATCGGACTGAATACCCAAATCACCTTCGATCTGAGTCTTGTAGCAATCCATTCGCATGCTGAAGTCTTTGTAGCGTTGATCTACCTCGGCGACCGATTGCTTGATCGCTGCAGCATGAGCATGACCCTTTTCCACCAAATTATCCGCCAATTGAATAAGCAATTTCACTCGTTCTCTAGTTTCCTAATTAAACATTAAAACCGTCAAATTGTTAGACACAAAGGTACAGCGAGAAGTCTTATGAAAAGATGATTACTGTCTGTCTAATAAAATTACGGACACTCAAAAGCACGATGTCAAGAGCAAGTTTTCATTTCTACAACACCATCTGTGTCGTGCCATTTGGCAGAGCTTCGAATTCGCTATACTATTGCGCAATGTCCTGATGTCACGGGCTGTGTTTAAAGCAGTCAAAACTTACTCATGAGAAACGCAATATCCTACGATTCGTTATGAGATAAATATAAGAATGTTATGATGCCCCTTGCGTTACCTTAGCAGCACCCTTAAATTCGTTGTGCTCCTGAAGTAGCTGTTCGTTCTCAGCTTTGTTCTTCCCGACATTAGTGTGTGTCACCAGATACAACTCCCCAGTTTCTCTGATCCATTCCAGAGCTTGCTTGGCGCTACGTTCGAAAAGCACATATTGATGGCATTGGTCCAAACGCTTTTTCCGTTGGGTCCAATACTCGAGCACTTTGTTCTCTTTGCTCAGTAACTCTTCCAAGATGCCTACAATGTAACCAGAAAAGTCTGGCGCAATCAATTACGGCCTGAGGTCTATATTAGGAATAGGGTCGATGCGAAAATTTGAATGGAATCGAGAAACTCGATGCGTGAGTTGAAACTCCTTATAAAATCACGAAAATGACAAAACATCTTATACTAACTTTTGACTTTGTTCTCAGATCCGGCACTGCTTGTTTGATAGCTGTAGAACTGGAGACTTCTATTGGTATACTTGAGGAAAGTCTCGGCAGTTCGACGAACCAAGGTACAAGCTTTAAGAAAAGCTTCTTTCTGTTCCTGATGTTTACCGACGAGCGTAGGTACTTGGCCACCCTTTTCTCCACTGGAGCACCAATCTTCATCCCTTCTGTACTCTCGCTCAAGACTATCCAGTACCGAGCGCACTTGCTCCGCCGTTTTGTAGAAATTTATACTAGCAGTGACGAGCTTGTGTCTCTCTTCAGCGCAGGTGACAAGCTGCTGCCATCTTTTTGTAACGTCTTCGGCAACTTCCCTGATACTTTTAGGATCATAATGATTAGCACTAACTAGGGCATCGGCTCTGTGTTTTACTTGGACTGCTGAAGTGTGAGTCTTCTCAATAGCGACTTGGAATTGCTCGTGTTCCAGACGGAGCTGTTCAGCGTCCTGAAGGTTCTCAGGGACTCTTAAGGAAGCTAAAAGCATAGCTTCGCCATTACGAATCCAATTCGCTACGTGGGTAGCATCTGCTTGAAGTTGAACAAGCTGAGCAGCTTGTTCCAGGCGAACACGTCGCATTTCTGCGAGATCCTCAGCATCCATTTCTCTTTCATTCAAAAATTCCAAAAGCACTTGTACTCTGGCTGTTGCGCTATGCTGCCCGTCAGCCATTATACAGACACCAGCCTGTTCCAGGACTTGAGCAAGTTCCTGACCCTGTTGTAACACTTGGAACGCGGTGTTTTGCATATGAGCTACTCCATCGTTGTGAACTCGTAGCAATTGCTCCGGGGAACCTTCTCGCGGTGGACCTTGCAATTCCTGAGCCCACATTTCAAGCTGTCCACTTGCTTCCAGAGCGTCTCTTTCAAATACGCGCAATCGAAGACACAACTCCAGTCGGAGCTTCCTGGTCGCCCATAGCTCCTCAAGTTCCTGTCGTAAACCTGCAAGCCTGTCCAGTGCTGCTTCCACTGCGGATACCTAAAAAAGCAAATAAATAAGATTCGTACCTCTATCCAATAAATATTATGGCTATGATAATAAGAAAATATTACACACCGAACCGGTCGTATCAGGAGCATCCGTAGAGTCCCTGAGTTCTTGCAATAAGGCTTCGCCCTGAGCAATTGTTGAAGCACAGGCTTCCAGGCAGGAAGCTCTGTGCTGAGCACATTGGTCCAGAAGCCTCTCAGCAGTTTCCAGACTCTCTGCAACTTCATCTTGCTGAAGTTCTTGTCGTAGTTCATCCACCCATCCACTGAGCTAAGAACAAATGAAAATAAAAATGCATATAATGTATTCATTTACCCATAAATTTGCCTTAACTTTTACATCGAAGATAGTACCTCCTTCTCATGAGTATAAAATACAACAGCAAGGTCAAGTCTACGACGACGCTGCTCCACTCTAGCAGCAAAGCTGCTCACGTGAGCTTCCAATTCCTGGGCCACTGCGTATATTTCATCAGCAGCACATTCCCCAGTATGAGCAAGCTCTTCCGCAGCGGTAAGTAATTTCGTCGCGTTCGTATAAGTATTCTGTAAGAATAATACACGTTAAAAAAGAAACGTAATGACATGGTACCACATTCAAGAACTAGACCTTATAAGAACAATCACCTGGGCAACATTTTCAAAATGCTCGTGACTCTTCTGATATACTCTAGCCTTCTGAAGATTCCTTCCAACGCCAGTATTCTTTCTGATAAATACTTCACCATGATTGGTGAGCCAATCCAGGACTTGCTTGACATCCTCTTGGAAGAGTCTGGTGAGACAAAAATCAACATAAAATACAAACCGAACTCTTATCAATTTTTCAACAAAGTGTAAAACATTTTCTAATATTTTTTGGCACCGAACATTATCAAGATATATATATTGTATATATATTTTGCAAAATGATGTGACTGAAATAAATATGAATTACACACGATTGAAGCAAAATCCATAAGCGTCGACCTCAGCGGGTGCAAACGAAAACAACAAAAAAAAAAAAGGGGAAAATAAGAGGGAATTTAAAAAAATGCACGTGTAGCTGGGTTAGCGTGACACTGCACTCAAGAATTGCTTATCCCATGACAAAGCACCGTTGCTTAATATAAATGTATGAGTACTCTGTGCCAATGATGGTGCAAAATAAAAATATTAAAGAAAAACAATCAAGTTTTATCGCCATAGAAAAAAATGGATGGTCAGGATGATGCGATGATCCTCATACCTCAAAGCAAGTCGCTGATGCAACTTGACTTTGCGGGCATGCCAGCGCGCTTCCAGGGCTCTGTGATGGCCAAGAATTTGATGAATGACAGCTAGCACATGGGATGCACCCTCGCTGTAATCTGCAGCTGGATTTCCACTCATACCGCCGCGGCTATCCATTCCATGCCCGTCTTGACTCTACCCAAGTTTCGAATAATCATTAAATAAATAATGCACAATAGCATAATACCATATTGGCAAAGGATGACAAATACCTGATAAGTCTTAGAACAAGTCATTAATGTACATATGTGCAATTTTTAATACTGAAAAAGCCAAGTAAAAGTAACAGCATATACAGCTCCGTTATTCGTGCAAGAGATCAGCGAGTCACCAAGGATTTCACTACATAAGTGTTACAAAATATATTCAAACATCTGGGTTATACATATACAAGTTCTCATGTTAAATTCAGTATGCCAATTTTTTGAATCATACATATTCACATGTGCCAGTAACCATGAAAAATATAATTAAACCAGTGCAATAGATGCAGTGAAACATATAAGGTGTTTCTAATCATTTTATATACACTGGTTGATAATACAGTGACTATATAGAGTATTAACAGTGCAAATTAAAACAGAATATATTATATAAATGTACGTACATCGAGAAATTCATCGCTGAGTGATATTGTTGGTAATTAAAAGCGTGAAGCAAACTTCTAGTCATTGAAATTAACAGTTTAAGAAATGTGTAAAGCATTTTGTGATGTTATAGTACAGATCAAAGAGTAGTGCATCTCTGTTGAATTTAATTGCATCGCCATTACTGTCCTCGTCACGCTAGTTATCATCAATTATAACTGCCGTCTGGTTACCTATTGTGACACCAATTAATGAACCCGTCATTACCATTACTTAGGACGTTCGCATGCTCAGGCAAGTACAAGGGTAGGCAAGCAAAGTTAGATAGATAGTAGAAGGGGCAAAAAGATATTAAATGAAAACACATGGAATGAATTATTAAGCATACGCGGGACGGACATACATGTTTCCTGTTGGCGTGGTCAATCCCTTGGGGCTGATTACAGACTTGTACAAGATGATCCAGCTGGTAAAGAAGCTTCTTACTGGTACTGTGCACCTAAACAACAGTACCGTCCAGACCCACATTTTAGTACACTTAACTATTACATTGAGCCACCTCATCCAATTGCCAGTAACGGTAGGCGCGCAGCTATGAATAAAGCAACCGATTAACTATTATACTAAAATTCACCCTCGATTGTCTGAAACAAGTATTTTTTTTAGTATATCGTCGATGCGTGTTATTCGTAGCCTAGGATATGGAGTAAGGATGCATCATGTTCACTGGACAACACCCGGATACCAAGCTACCACCGATTGGACATCCACCCTCTAAAAACTATGAAGGGAAGACAAATACAGGACGTGAAATAAAATGAAAATTTGTTTTTCCATACATAATCGACGTGTAATACGTCCGACCCTGTGCCGCCAGTTGTGCTTGTGCTATGGCAAACTTGTAGCATTGAGCCCAGCCCACTCAAAAGTGCTTGGTATGCGTTGTAAACCTGTCAAATATCATAGTAGCTTACCAAACAGTCATATCTCTTGACAGTATAAAAATCTCTATTTAGTAAGCAGTCTTCGCGCATATTCAAACAGAGTGTGTATCAAAGTGCGTCATACTCTCGGAAATAAAAAAATATATATATATGTAAAAGTGATCTCGTTTACTGATGAAACAAGAATTTAAAGCGGGTTGGAAATACCTTGCTAGATGCTGTTTAAAATCGCCACATCGTATAGAACACGCACATAACGGATAAAACTCAGTACATAAACACTGAATGAGTCGCTGGTCTTCGCGTTACGAGCAATAACAACCATCCCCGCTACTTGCGATGCAAGGACATATTTGGCAAAGTAGACAATGATGTCAGAGAAATACAGTTAGGATATAATATGACACTAAGAAATGCTAAGGGCTCCCCGTCACTCGCTAAGAAACGTATGTATGAAGAATGTTAAGATACACTGACTGGTATACGACTATTCCTTGAGAAAGTAAAGCTACAACTGCTTTCTTCAGGCAGTTCATTGTATGGAGGGTTAAAGGGCTATCACTCTGATAAGGAAGACTCAATGTGTTGTACTTTATCAAAATTCGATAAGAATAATTGTCCCCTAAGGGAGCGTATTCAGATAATACAAAAATAGGCATCGTTCGAATGATTTTTGTATAGTTTTTAACTTGAAGCATTGAAATTTAATTAACGTTGCTCATTGAGATTTGATTATCGAAGCAACAATGCTACTTACCTCTGTATAGGCCTGGCACATGGCTTCGTAGAGAGTTTGATGTTGTCGTATGTGAGATTCAAGTACTGCAATTTCATTTGGGAGATTTGTTGAGTCACAAGCTTGGCTCCATCCTGCAACGCTGTCCACATATTGTTCAGCTTTATGATGAAACACTACACTTAAGCCAAGCACTGCGGTGCGCTCGTCAAGACCAGCAGCAAACTCTTTCCAAGCTCTGTCGAGTCTACCAGCAACAGCTCTCACATGACCAGCCGCGTAATGCTGAGTTTCAAGCAGTCTGCCAGCCATTGTTAGGATTTTGTTAATATTAACGTATACGTTCATAGAGCTCATAGTAAAGTGCTTATGCTCTTCCTGGAGATTCTTAGCGAGTTGATAGGAGCGACCGATTTCCACGTAGTTGGCAAGGAAGCCTTCGCGGTTGTGGCAGATCCAGTCGAACATTTTTTCACAATCTTGTTCAAATAGCCGAAGCTGAAAACACTGATCTAGCTTCATCTTCTTGATGTGCCAGACTTGAAGAAGATGCTGCTGACCAGCATGGACTGAATCCATGTGCTGGATTACGAGAGCGGCCAATGCGCGACCATCAGGATCTGCACCACCAGTTGCACCGCTCTCGATACTGCCACCTTCGCCACCGTTACCAGTCATACCTTAAACAGTTAATGATATTTAAATTTGTTGTGAACATTGACATAGTTAAGGGATTAGTGTATATACCGTTGTTGAAGCGCTCCAGTAGACGCTGACCAACAACCTCAACTTCCTCAACTGGAATGTTCATGATCTTCTTCTTCATCTCGTTGTGCAGATCTATTCCATGTTTAGCCCCTCCGACGTCGTCTGCGAAATCATTGCGACTGAGATCTTCCTGCAAATCATCTAGTCTGTCTAAGAGATCAGCTGCCTGCCAAATGAAATCCTCTACGGCGAGACGTGTGTCGATCCACTGTGCATGATCGTATTGTAAGGAGCCATCAAGATCTGCTGTTAGCTGGGAAGGATCTATCACTTTTGCGAGCGCCTCCAAACTAATAGTATTAATCTGTAAATGAGAAAAAGGTACGGTTTTGTTCGGAACATTGATACTGTGTTGGCCACGAGAGGACTTTTTCGAAGGCGAAATTGTGCCAACAAGAGACCTGCAAGATTTAATGCAAGATATCGGTTTTTAAAGGTCACCTATTGTGACTGTAATCTGCTTGCAGAGGGCCGTCATATATGTACGAATATCGGGCCGTATTTACTACTAGTGTCGGTGTTTGCGGCACAATAGGTAGACTTCCATTTCGCTGGTTCAGTGCATTCAATAAACGCTAGAGAACTGACATCGTGCCAAAGTAGGACAGAGGACCTTGCCAGCAGTCCTATATCAGTATTACTATAACATTCACCCTGCTACAGCTATTGATTGCTCTATTTACCTCAAAATTGTACTTCTTCTGTTTGGCCAATGAAGTCCTTTGTTTCTGCCAGAAGTTGTCGGGCTTGATGATAAATGCAACATGGACTGAACGATGAAAATGTTCATGCAATACCTTCAAGATAACAATATTTATTGGTGGTAGATTAGATTTGTTGCATACAAAATAAAGCCTTTGTATTCTATTGCAAACCTTTAGAATAGGTTTGACAGAGTCCCATGTTGCACCTCGCATATCCACAATAACAGTGAAACGGTGTCCTCTGGCTTCTTCATTTGGAATGGCTAGAAGATATTGTAAGAGGCGACGGTAGTCTTCAGGTTTTGCACGTTCTCGCCTTGGTGTCGTTGGAAATACAAGAACTGGACCTCCACGACGGTCACGACCACCCGGGAGAATAGCAAGGCGCTCTTGAAGCAGAGGGAGAACCTCTACAGCCCGCGTACCATCCATCACCTTGTTTTTGATTTACTAGAACCCTAATCTGAAAAAATACAAACATTTAGATTATGATTGTCTTACTATACTCAAAGTATGTGCGCTATAATGCTAAGATGAATTGAGTGTATGGTCTGCTCTAATAATCTTTATAACCAAGAGAATCATCTTGCGACTATCATTATAATTTAAGCATACCGTAATACTAAGCAGACAATTCCAGGAAACAAGTGAATTGCCTCTATATTTCCAAGCTGGCTAACCTTGAACTTTCCTTAAACTAAGACCTTTCGAATAATTCCAAAGAATTTAAATAAAGTAACTTTAGAAAAAATGAACTATTGTATTTAATGTACAAATAATTTGAAAGTAAATTTTGCCATTGACAAACTTCATAAGATGACATGGGTATATCATCAAACTGATATACACCTGTTGAATAGAATAATTTTCAATATAAATAAGAAAAAGTAGGCTAACGAATTTGGTAAAGACGGGTACAACGCGATACACCTACGAAAAAATTTTCTACGCGTAGATTATGCTCTCTGAACTAGCCGTAAACCGAATATTATTTAACTACAAAAAATCCAAAAGAAAATTCAAATATTTATTACTATCTAAAAATCCTTTCAAAAATATCCCGTGCGTCCACTCAACGAATGCACACAGTGCTTATAATCGAATTCAAAAGAATAATCGTGCCCATTGAGCAGAAGGCTGCGTAGAAATTGCAGAAATTGCATTCAAGAGCCCTTTGTAATGGTTTCTCGCATTATTGTGGGGTTCGTGGAACCCCCCCAAGGCAATAAAGTGAGATGACGTGAGAATTGGGGAACAGAGAAGGAAATCGCAAAAAGGAATCAACAGCAACGTATTACGAGGGAACGAAATAACGATAGCCCAAGAGTATAATCTGTTAATTTCATCCCTTAATAATGAGTTTATGCGAAAATGACAATTTGCGCTAAGAACTTTTCTCTTGAGAGACAGCCCTCTGTGATAATTAAAACAGAAAATTTACCCTTACAAGGTCAACGTCTCCTACAACCCCTAAATGCAGATTCAATTGAAGTCATACCTCTCTTTCTTTCAGCTAGCTTTACAATACAAGAGGGAGAAGAATAAAACAACATTGTGTGCTTCGAACGAGCGTCGACGACTACAATGAACAAATCAATCGGTTCGCTGATGGGAAAAGAGCGCGTACAATTGTGCAATTTTTGATTGATTAAATTTTTACATATAAGCTGGATACTCTAGATACCGTTAATTGAAATAGTAGTCATCCAGAGTAATTCAGAGTTGTGCCTTTTGTCGCTAATATTATAAATAGACGCGAAGCGCAGCTTGTCAAATTCACCCCCCATCGAACAACAATTACCTTGAATGATCATCGCTTACCTGCACGACACTTCGTTCGTTTTCTCACGTAATCGTCCGCCTTAGCTGTCCTTTTGCGCGACGCACTCCGAACTACCGTGAACAAGTCGTCACGGCTCATATTGTCGGCCCATTGGCATACAAAGTCACGCGAATAACGCGAGAATATCTCCTCCTGCCATGTTCGGCTACAGATTCTACATTGCGCTTGGAATTCGCTCTCGCTCGGGGGCAGCACTCACCATGGTTGGAAATAATGTAGGTTTCTCCGAAGGCTTTCTGGAGAGGATATTTATGCCGGGTTCACTGTTAGAGAAATAACTGTCTTTATATAAATTTGTATGAAGCGATATTGCACATATGTCACTTACATATTACTTGCAAATCACTCTGTCAGATGCTGCATGATAAGTTCAAGAATTTTGATTGTTATATTTAATTGTTTTTGGTTTGTGTAGACTCAAGACCATGTTCATTTGAAGCTTGATCAAACCCTGTGAAGTATCCTTTAGATTTTTCTTTGACGAACTTACATTTTATATACAAACTGTATACGGTGGTTTAGTACATGCGCATAGATGTATTTCCAAAAAGTAAACTAACGTTTTAATAGAGCTTGATTTATATAGAGTGACTATTGTGTTTGATAGGAATTGTATATCATGTATCATTGAGAGTAATTTGGAACATTGATAGGTCAATTATCAATATGACCAGCATGGTCTTATATACAGGTCTGGGCACTTTTGACGCGTTTCACATCTCCCAAGTATAACATAACATAACCCTAATAACTCTGAAAGTTTCCACTTCTAGCCACTGCATGAAAAAACCCGGGTGATTGCGCATGCGTACAAACAGGCTCCTCCGATACTAGCGCCTCATATTCCGAACTGAAATCCGGAATCCCAAACAACATCAAACGATGACCAAACGGTACTTCCATTTTCGCTGAGTGCCTAGACTTGTATATAAGACCATGATGACGAGTTCCGTGAGCACAAATCCATCCACGTTATTGCCTCTGGGTAAAACACTATAGGTATTCCTAACATAGCCCTGTGTGCAATATCATTAAACATTTCATATTTTTTTAGAATTGGTGGATAAATGCATTGGTTCCCGAATACATATCATTATGAAAAATGACAAAGAGATTGTTGGCACTTTACAGGGGTTTGATGATTTTGTAAATATGTTATTGGAGGATGTGACAGAAAGCGAAGCAACCCCAGAAGGACGCAGAGTTACAAAATTGGATTTGATTTTACTTAATGGAAACAACATTACGATGGTATGCATTATTTGTATAATTTTTTACTTATTGGTTGTCTGAAACTCTTATATTGATTTTTTAAATTCTATTTTTTATTTTAGTTAGTACCAGGAGGAGAAATGCCAGAAACATAGAATACTGTGTATTACTTGTACTTTCCACAATTCAGATGTATACATTTATGTAATAATAATCTCACCTTTTCTAATTGTAATTTAATTTTATCTTATTCCAATAATTCTCAATTCCATGTTACTAAGTTTGTTAATAATTACCCTGAGCGTTGGTCTCTTTTTCATATCTTGTGACCACATATCTCTATACAAGTTCTTATATGTTCCATTGAAGCCATCATCAAGATTATCATCTATTGGTCTTTTTCCTTTACCGGTTAAATAAATGATAGTATGTGCATGAAACCCTGCGAAAGGAATCTTTTGTGAAAGCATTTGCCATCCTAGTACACCTAGAGAGTAGATGTCTGCAGCAGGACTAGGAAAACCACCTTGAATTACCTCAGGGGCCGCGTATCCTGGAGTACCCTTAAAATATAAAATATCTTCAATGACAGTAGAATCGTTTTTAAAAATGCTAACAAAAAAACCAACGTGCTTTCCTGATGAGAAATCCAGCTCATCCATAAGTACAGAACTTCCAAAATCTGCGAGTTTTGGCTGACCATCAGCGGCCATAAGAATATTTTTAGGTTTAACATCCGCATGTACAACACCGGCACGATGACAAAAGTCTAAAGCGCAAGAGATTGCTTTCCAAATACGAATACGTTCCTCCTTTTCAAGAGTACTGTCGTCCAGTAGATCTTGGAGAGAAGTACCGCAAAGTTCCATTGTTATCAAAGACAAGGAAGTTCCTTGATCGATACCAAGTACTTTCACAATATTCGAATGATTCAAATATGTCGCATGCTTCTCCGCATTCACGGAAATATCGCTATCTTTTCTGCGATTTATTATCTTCGCTGCAACATCGTTTCCTAGAATCAAAAAACATATTTCTACATGTTCTTGCAATCTTAACAAATTTTGTTTATCAGTAATTTATACCTTTATAAGATGCTTTGTAAACCCTTCCAAAACCGCCAGTACCAAGAAGAGAGCGTTGTACGTTTTGCAAACCGTCGTTCAAAATTTTTACTCTGTTTGGAGTGTCAATGTTAAAAGGTGATAAATGATTTCTATCTACAGTTCTTAAAATTCCATGATTTTCCACTCTAAGATCTTTTCTAACGGGTGTTTTAGGAGTTAAGGATTGCCTATCAAATTATATGAATTATTCAAGATTAAACAGTACTCTATGTGTGAAACAATCATTTACAGATAGTTATCTCAACAATTACCTTAAATTTTCTACAGTTCTTGGTGATCGCGGAGATAAATTTTTTAATATCGAAGTCACTATTTTCGGAGAAGCCATTTTTACAATCAAGTACGTCCAACTACACAGTGAAAACATATGAGGACATTTTGAAATGGATACAAAAACACAAGGACCTATTGGGTATGTTCAAAATATTTATAATATTCTATCTTCTCACACACTCAGTATAATCCTTTAAAGCCTCATCACTTGATTATTAATAAGAATCCTGAAAAGAATAAATGAATCGCAGTCCACTAAATAAGGAAGTTACAATTAAAAAATAGTTCACGGACAATTAAAATATTGTTTTATTTTATTTTATTCTCTGTACTTAAGGCGTAAACGAGCTATTAATAGTCTATTACTAATTATTACTTTTAATACTGTATTTTAACTAAAATATTTACAATAGTTTCATCATTCGATAACAATGATGATCATAATAATCTCTCAAATATAGGTAATATCTGTGGCATAGATATAATAACGTGTCTCAATAATATATTATAAGATATAGAGCCATGTCTAACGAGTATTAAATTCGTCAAACATTCTAAATTTTTTTCTCATTACAACAATAACTGTTAATAATAAGTACCGTGAGGTTCGAGCAAACGCGGTTTTTTCTATCACAATAATCTAGAAGGACTCGTTACTATTTGTCATTTTTTTCATTCCCATTACTTATAGCATTAATATTAAATATATTAACAATAGCAAGTAAACTGCTTATACTGCTAACTGTTCGTCAAAGTAGCATCATCAGAAGTGGTTCTTAATTTTTTGACAACTTAATAACAATATGTCGATTAGTAAAATACTCTACAGAATTGAAAATACAATATATTTCTCACATTATATCTCTCTTTCTGTGTCTCTTAGAATATTCTCTTTTCATCTACTGCATTAATTGTATATTGTATATTTGTCTTATTGCAACATCAATATACCATCCACCATTACCATTAGGTTTTGATTCAAAACGTGTAAACCTCAGAAAATAAATTTTTTAAAAGAAGGCTTCAAATGTAGTACAGAGTACTAATATTATGAAGGTTATTCAACCAAATCGAATACGCAGATAAAAAACCAAAGGCCATTATAAAGTATAAACCACGATCGATTATTTGCATAACTTTTTCAATTTGATATATGGTTTTCTATCTACCTAACGTGTCTTATAATTTTATATGATATACGAATACGATAATGCAATGTACGTATACTTTAGAAGTAAAGCTCTCAATTTACATCGATTGCAAAGACGAAAGTTTTTAAGCAAACACCAATGTTCTTAAAGATACTAAACTCTTAGCATTTTTCTTTTGTACCCTTTCAACCGGCCTGTTTCTAAAGATAGAACTTCGATCGTCAATTCGTTAAGATAATTCAATATAAGGAAGAAAAGGTTCGGCGAATTATACACAATAAGTCACACGATCTCATAAACACGCAGACCCGCAAGAGTAAACCGATATATTTTATAGTGGCAGTGTTTTTAAAACTACTCCGTCTTGATAATTTTTTTTTTATTTTTCATGAATCTTAATGCGCACATGAACATAAGTTATTCACATCAATTTTGGAAGAAAAAAAATAGACCAAAGACCAAAACTTTAACGAGTGTCATCGAGATATTTAAAACAATTTTATAACTTAGTTGTGTAAATTTGTTTTATATGCCAATTTTCAAAATGATTTTAATAGATTGTTCTTTTTAACTGTCGCGATGTAATATATCTCTTCTGCCACATCATTTTTTATTGTCTCTAATTTCATTAAGTTTCCGAGTAATATTTTTCCACCTTTCACAATTTTGCATCATTCAATATATTCCTCTGCTAAGGACAATTTTCTAAGTACAGTTAGTTGGTCTACACGTCTTGAATCCCTAGCCAACGCATATAAGTACATTCGAATTGTATAGATTATGAAAAGTATATTGTTTTTTTGGCGGTAATCACCTCAAAAGAAATGATATTAGCTGCTAACAGCTAAAATTGTGTAAAATTACGTCGAGAGACGCTAAGTACTATGCAAACAGGCCATACCGATTCGATATATTTTTAAACTTAACAATATACGATTTTTATTTTATCTCATGGAATCCCTTAGTCGGATCCATGGAGGTAGCGTCAATAAGGTACACATGAAAAATATGGTCAGAACAATTCATGGTAGAGGAAAAATTTCGTCAAATATGATAAAATTCTTATTTCCTCATGTCCTCTCTACTTCTAAATATTCGTAGTAGCACCAGGAAACTTATTTCTTGGAAATTGATTACCTTTTCATTATCTGATAGCAACAGAGTAAATACCTTAATTCTTTAAATTTCACATTGAGGATTGTTTCTTTTTTTAATATCATTGATAGATGAAAAAATAGAGATTTCGCTGAAAGAACAAAGTTACACGATACAATATTTATCCGGTTGTTTCTTCAATGGCTCAGCCTTTCAGACAAGTTTGTTAAGGATTATGAAATAAAAAATGTCACTTGTTCGAAAATATTATAAATGTTCTGGCCACGATGGACATATTAGTATCGATAGCATCACGTTATGCATGATTTTGGCACTCCCCACGTTCCATAAATATCCACGTATACGAGTTACCTTTAATACAAAGTGATAAGACTCGACACGATCATAACGTGACCACGGGTGATACTACTCCTTCATTGGATTACTGGTGAAGTATGCAGAAAAATATTGAATTGTAGAAGATTATTTAAGTTCGCAAGAGCTGTGCCGCTATTTAAATTTAAAATCTATGTTAATTAGTTAACTATTTACAAACTACGTATGATACATACAACAGGGTATCCTCATGTACCTCATCAACCAATAAACGATCATAGCTCGCTAATACCGTTTCTTACAAATTATTAGGAATCACGATTATGATCGTCATGTTCGTTGACGCAGAAAGCTTAAAAGTATATCTCGCTATAATAGACCTTTCCATTCGCACCAAAATAGACTTTAATGAAAAAATTCATTAATTCGTTTGAGCCACCCTAAGAATTACCAGTATGAAGATATAACAGAAAGTACAACGTGAGGGAGAGGTATAGGTAACGTTTCGCTAGTAACAAGATAACGGATAATAGGTTGGATAAGCTAAGCTAAGGCACAATCTAACCAGGGAGAGGTGCTTCTTCGTAGAAGTCCGGTTCGTCCTCGTTCTTCTCGTGTTCGGGTTCCTTGCTGTCCAGGGCGCGAAGTTCCGCGGCGGTGAAGAAGTGTCTCATCTGAGCTCGTAGCGGGATCATCAAGATGAGGAAGAATGGCAGTGCCAGAGCGGCTTTGGTACTCTTCACTACCCAGAGAATGGCCAGGCAGAGGATTTGTGTGAGGGTGAAGATGTGCATCTTGTAAGTTTGTACTCTGCGCACGTAGTTAGCGGTACCGTGATGTTTGACTGGCATGAAGAAGAGTTTGATGCGGTCGAATAACTGGACTCCGTTTGTCGACGAAATACCCATATAGAGGAACACCCCAAGGAGGACGGCCATGGGAACACATCTTAGTAATGGAGCCATCAGGACGCTGACGCCGACCAGGATTGCTACCAGAAGTCCGCTCACTCGTTGTTCTTTCACCTCGACGATATGAGGTTTGTCACCTGGTGCGTGAGTGCGGGACATTACCGTCACTGCTGAAACGTGGGTCAAGGAACGCACTGAGGCTGCGCAGCACCACGGAGCCCCCATAAGACCACAGCCGACGTTCATTAAACAAACTACTACGATGTCCATGTGGTAGCCATTGCCCTTGCGAAGTTTACGTTCCTTCTTGTCAATGATGAGTCTGGATAGTAATATAAAAGTAACGCAATTTAATAATAATATTACGACAGTTACCAAGTGCAAAGGGTTATATATTGATCTGAATACTCACTCAGAGATTTGAGTTTCCATGAAGACAAGGATATAGACGAGGAACGCTGGAACACAGCAAGCCAAAGCCATCCAGAGAGGAATTGCTTTCTCCTTGCCAGCAGGAGATACGAACCAGCTTCTGGTGGGATCCGAAGGTGACAAACCATCTGGTACTTGAAGTTTCTCCGTCTCAACATTGGCGACAAAATCAATGATAACAAAAAGAACGATACTGATAGGGACTCCGAAGTCTCCAAATGCTCTTCTGGCACTACGACCCAGATAGTGACTGTTACGGAAGATTCGAAGGTAGTATGCCCCGAGGAAGGTACCCAGGCACAATATCGTGCACATGAGAGCAGTGTTAGGCTGATTGATAAGCCCTGCTGGGTCGTAGCTCGGTATCAAACGATTGTATTCTATGGGCTCGATCGTGGAGTTTCCCAAGTCAGATGCGATTTCCGATTCCGTAAGGTTGTATGGTGTTGATGTGATCGTCTCGTTAAGTGAAGGGCCAAAACAATATTCAGGAAGGAGTGGATTGCGTTTGAAGTAATTAACGAGCTTGATGAAGGTCTCCACAATATACAATAACGAGATCAATCCAGTGAAGATTTCTTCTGTGAAGCGTGTGAAGAGCCTTACAAGAACAGAACCTTCTACAGAGGCGATGGCTAGGGCGATGACTCCCATCCAAGCACCGACGTAGACTCTCACAGTAAGAAATTCGAGTTCGTTCGCTAAACAAAATTTGTAGAGACTCTCGTCAAACAGTAACAGGGGTCCTGTTGTGCCGATGATGACCAAAGGTTGAGTAGCGAAGAGAGCCATTATCACGCCAGTCCAGCAGCAGGATACCAGGGTCTCTGAGATCCCGATGACATTGCGCGTCTTGTCACTCAAGAGACCACCGAATGTTATGGCCGTGCACAGTGCGGCGAAATACATGAACATCGCCGCTGCAAGGCAAGACGAATTGATACCATCGGTAAAATCCGATAGGTAAAACGGATAACGTCGTTTGATGTCATTTATGAGCCCACCGAATGGCCGCCTAGTACGTCGTAAAGGATCCCCATCATCTGGAGGTTTCTTGCCGTCTTCACCAGCCAGAAGTGCTGTAAAAAAACAATTCGGAAATATAGCGAGCAAAATGACATACAAATTCCGAATAAGAAAGTCCAATGCCAGGAAACAATTAAAGCACTACTAAAGAATAAAGCATAAAATACCTTTCTTGAGAGCCGCCTCACTCTGCACTGGTTTGCTTTTTTTTTCAAGTGCTTTAGCCTTCCGTTTTCTAATGGCTTCGCTCTTAGCTTTGAGCTCATCAAATGGCAACAGTGCCTGCCTCTCCCAATCGCCAGGAGGAAGTACAATGGAATCGTCGAGAAAGTCGTTGATAGCTGACAACAGCTCTCTCCTCTCGTTAGCCTTGTAAGCGACTTTGTGGAAGGACGTGTTGGCCATCAGAGTAGAAATTGATCTACCGATCTCATGGTAATCCAGATCAACGTTCCTCGGTCCAAGAAGGATAAACATAAATCTCACTGGTATGGTAACTTCCGTGATGGACGGTATGAAGACAGCTTGCGCTAATCTAACGAAAGCAATTGTTGGTTGATCCAGGAACTCGACGGCACCGACGAGGACGACTGTCGCTTCGGCACCAGCAGGAATCCTCTTCAGGATATGATCGTTATGTCCTTTTTTGAGATCCTCAGTGCTACTTGTAAAAGTAAGTTCCTCCTTCATGTCCACGGTAGTGTGGTTGTTGTCGAGCGCCAGATTCGAGGAAACGATCTTCGGCTTCGAGTCGTGCAGATTCTGAGAAAGATTATACCGATTGATGAACATTTATTGGTAATATTGACGCGTCTGATGAGTAATGTATATACAGTATGTCAGAGAAAACTATGCATAGGCTTCCCAACTACTATAGGAAAAAAAAATACGATTGTTCTGGTGATTCAATTTCTTTTTGTTCATTGCTATGACGGAACAATCGAGTGAATGAAATTGACGTGTGGATGAATGATCTTTCTGCCGTATGGTAAGATCTTCGATCAGTGAAATCATATAAATCGGCTCGTCTTCCCACGAAGTGCGAAGCAGAGAAAACTTCGTGTTTGTTAATCTGTTTTAGTTATTCACACAATACTTTGATAAATACATAACAATCAATTCACGGTGCATACAAAATTAAGTCAGTTAAAAAAGAAAAAAAAGAGAGAAAGAGAGAGAAAGGAAACAAACAAAAAACATTGTGAATATTGAATCGATGAGAGGTTGCAAGAATGAAGAAAACCTATGCTCCGTTTTGCGTATCAACACAGTGTATACATACATACAGCGTCCAGTATCTATAGTACTCAGGATATGTGTATAAATTAAAAAAAGAAAACCTGTACAGATAATTTATATACAGAGGATAAGGTGCGTATGTGTAAATACAATCATGCGCAGGCAAACTGCTGCTACTACTATATATAGTATAAACAGCCGAATGATCTTTGCTAGATCATTGAAAAAATCAATTGGGTTGCTCGATATTTTCATGGATCAAGTAATATAATAAAAAGAAAAAACATAATAAACAATCAAACGATAAAACTCCAAGCCGCAGTGTAATATATGTTGCAGCGCGATGAGAAAGATCATGGAACTTACAGGTAAGGATTTATAATAGAAATAATTATATACGATCGATACGACGATCATAGGCAATTTGTATTTCAGTAAATTCAAAAACCATAAACGTGTAAGTTCATGATCTAATAAAGGAAAGAGAAAAAGAAAAAAAAAGATATGTTACTGGACGCACTTGATGCTGACGTGTGTATATGGATCGATCTTTGTACAAGAACGTAATACGTGAAAAGGGATACAAAAAAGTTCAAACAAAACTAGCGAATAAAGTGGAAAAATTTGCATTTTGCGTTGGGGAACGAGATTTAGAGAGATTTACATGTTGGATTACATGGTTCTCAGCGGCTTCTCGCGCGGCCTCCTCTTCCTCCAGCCAGATAGACTGTGGAAACAACATTAGGAATGCCGTCAATCATATCGTTCTACGTGCCACCGCCTCAGCTACTTTCTACTATAGTCAAATCCTTGGCAACTCTATCTTAAGAAGAACCCCTTCTGATTTATTATAAGTCAATGGATAGTTCTCTGATACAGAGAGAAGACATAGGATCCATGATGATCCTGAGATCAGTCCTAGGATAGAGGTTACGTTAAAAAATTCACTGTCACCATCGAGCAGAATTCTTAATCCATGAAAAACGCGTAGAGACAATAAGAGACACGGATGACAATGAATTTCGAAACGTAGCCATAGCATCTCATGTGAGAATAATTAACAGTAAAGACCATAATATACCTGCAGACTGGTGTAGCTGGAATAGTTGCGTTTCCCACCAAATCGGAAACCACGATCGTTCTCGTGAACATGTCTATGCCGTAAAAGTAGAGCCCTCATAACGACAGGACGATCCTCTGCCAGGATCAACTCCTCGACGACCATCTGTTCGACTACTCTGTACGCCAATCCAGGTAGATCTCGTTCCTCAAGATCAAGAAGAACCACGCCGGTCTCGAGGCAACGACGTAAATTTAGTAACGAGTGGAAGCTGAGAGAGGCGACGTGGGGTCTACCGAACCTGTCGGCGCCTTCCTCGACGTCCTCCTCGTACTTGATCCATCGAGCTGTTTCGCGCCATTCTCTTTCCTCGCCGACACCGTGAAGTTCGTCGAGCTGCACGAAGACCTCGTGGGGCGAGTGATCGTACATTTTCTTGAAGGTCTCGTGCGGAATTCCACCTTCCTTCTTCCGACCGATCTGGACGGTCGAGTGCGCCGCCTTGTGACGTCTCATACCCCTTGGATCGTCGCTCCTGTGAGACTCCAGGCCATCGATGTCGAGCTCCTGAAGCGTACTTGCTTCTTCCGGCTGTACGCTGACTCTTCTTCCAAGAGGGCCCGTACCATCCGGCAGACCAGCCCCTGAACGTTTTCTCCATTGTGGATCTTCTTGGAGGGAGTACTTGCGTGACTTGTGATGATGTCTCCTGAAAATCAATGGATAATAAGTTCGAGCTAATTGAAGGTAATACAGGTATATAGAGTAAGTCTGGCTACTATGTTATTTGTCGACTTCACGTGTTCACGGGACTATACTGTGTGCTTTAATATAGGTATGCGCTTTGCTGCCAAATCCGTTTTGGTATTTGACCCTGGCAGTGAGTAGTCTCGAGGGAGCCAGTAAAAATCAAGTTCACGCCTTGAGATTGAAATTTTTTCTTCGAAAGATCAGTCGTATCCTCACTTTCTGATTATACAAGAATCTAATAAAGGAATTTCAGCCAGAGAACTGGAGTTATTGTAAATGTTCATTTAAAAAAACAAAGAAAGACAAAAAACTCAATGTTAAAAAGCACAAAAGTCTACTCTAATCTAAACATTCCCAAGTATCAGTAGCAGACTCACACAAAACTCACGGGTTTTCTTTAAGACACGGATAGTGAAATCTCCGTTAAAGTTCATCGTGAACCCACCAGAAACAATAATCCTTCCTGTCTTCCCAGAGGATATCTGTCCACGTGCACAGGACAATACACGTACTCTCCGGTGTTAGACATCAAAGGGGGGTAATATTAAGTAGTATTGAAGGTACCGTCTGATGTGACCAATACGCTCTGGTGACCGGTCGTAGGTAATAGGCATTTTTAGACTAGGCACCAAGTGGCACCCACCTCCGCGTCTCCTAAACTCAGAGAGGATACTCCGTTCGACCCAGTTAAATAGAAAATACTATCGTGCGTGTCTCTCCGTTTCTGCCTCGTGCGCCCTCTGATGTGCAAACGAGGACAATATCTGGCGAAAGGCCATGGCACCAGGCAGTACCTAGTGCGCTGATCTAGACAATCGCCTAGGTCTAGGCTGAACTTCCGTTTAGTATCACAGAAATTACTTGACATTCATAAAGAAATGGCACGCGATACTCAAGAATCTATAGTACACCGATACACCAAATTCAGGATTACCTTCAAGATGGATAAAATCGAACAGGACTCACTTGTGCTCATGTTTCTGATGTCTGCGTGTCTTCCTGTCCTCCTCACTAGGAACCTCCTCCGGAGGTGGACTCACGGCACCTTCCTCTCGAATCTTTTGAAACTGGACTCTTGGACTACCGACGCCAGGACTCTCGGTGATTGCTGAAGCTGCTCTTTCAGAAATTGGAGCTTCGCTCTCACTGCTGAGGACTTGTTCGCCATCCTCGACGGTGTCTTCATCCCCGAAATTGTCGCTCGCTGGCGTATTGTCCAAATGATCGGCACCCTGAACTTCTCCAGTACCGGCTGGAACGTTACCCGCGCTGTCTTCGTCTGGACTGATTTCCGTCCCGGAGCCCTCACTGTGAATTACAAATATACGCCCTTATTTCCTTCCATCCATAAACATAACCATAAAGTGCGAAATCCATTGCGTTTATTTCGCGAAGTTATAAAAAGAGACACTTTCTCTTCAAGTCGAATATAAACCCGAGAATGACTCGAATTTGGAGAATTAGAAAATTTCGAATATTTAAGTGAGAAGAAAAACCAAAATAATCAATTGAATGAGGCGTTACAGTAGTACATTCGTAAGTCAATGATTGTTCGTGGATATAAAAGTTGCATAAAAATCCGTAAAATTTATGACTTTCGCGCATTAGATTATCACCGTTCAAAGGAAGTTCGTGAATACAGCCGTTTAATCCCCTAATTCAGCTAAAGCCTGATAACAAATAACCTTATCACGGTCGATCGACGATCGAGCTACTTTATATATATAATTTGTCTAACGATAACTGAAAAATTGATCGCTATAAACGATAGCCGGTAGATCATTAAAAGACAGCTGAATGGATCACCAGATGACGGATTAACGAAAAAGGTTTTAACGATATCGATCTATCGATTCGATTGCCAAGGTGGCGATGAATTGTCAATAGTGTACAAATGATTTGTGCCGTTTTCATTCAAGATTATATGCAGCGAGACCGATAAGCGCGCCTCGCGCACGACGAAGAACAACAGCGCTCTGAACAAATACAGCACCGTATTGCAATATCTGTTCTAGAAAATTATAATTTACGTACCGAGCAATCAATTTACGCCAGACGTTTTTCAAAAATTAAACCAATCGATTCTTTGACAAATCGGTTAGTGAATTCCTAAACACCAAATATTTCATAATCGCACATCATTAATTCTAAACCGTAATTAAAACTGTCTAAAGCGATGCGTTTCTGTCTATTTGACATCTGTCAATATCTCTCGTGCCGCTAGTAATCTTAACTGTCAAAGACAGCAATCTCTTAGTGAAGGGCAACAACAGGCAATATAGATAACACCGCTGTACTATCTTCCCAATGTCTCTATGCCTGTAAGCATTATCGTCACGTCGATGAAATAACCAGCTGTCTCCAATTAATTAAATAAATAAGAAATTACAAAGTTAATACTATCGATTCCTTCGATGGCTCAGTACTTCCAATAATTTATGATCAAGTCCATGCTGACGGATACGAGACTCAGGCGATAGCTTATACGTTTCTCTTGGCTCTTGTTCTCTCTTTTTTTTTATGAGTGCCAAAAAGTCAAAAAATTTCAAAATCAATTTAACATAAAAATTGGACGTTGCACTTACGGCGAGAGATGTCGGCGCATAGATCTCGAGTGTAGACTCTTCAGTGGCATATGAGGATGTGGATAACTTCGTTTACGGTGTTCTGTCAACATCAGAAGACAAGTGTGTTAAATATGCCCCCGTCGTGATAATCATGTCAAAAGATCCTAAATAGCTATAAATATAGAGATAAATATATTTTTCAATACGCTAACCAATTTTTTTATTTTTTCCAATATCACAAAATAGAACGACCCCGTCGTCCGAGATACGTAAAGGAATATAATCATTAGATTCAAAGTCGTATTCTCATATGAAAAGTTGATATTGACAATTCAAATAAGAAGGATATTCAAAATCATATATCCGTTTAAAATTTCTAAAAATATATATAGATATGTTTAGAATATATATACTGCATCACGATTATCGGTAAATTTAAATAAAATGTATATCGATAATGACAATCAGGCAAGATCGATATGTAATACGAGAGAATTTGTCAAAATTTCTTTACTTACGATTAACGTCAAGATCGTTGTACCTAGGTGGCGCACCGCGTTCACGTTCTCGATCCGAACCCGCGGATTCCGAAGGCGAGCCTAATCGGGCTACGTCGAATTTCTCGCCAGAATCCATGGCAAAAACCTTCTCCATCTCCTCGTCAAGTTGCGGTCCCGCTTCAGTGCCATGCCCGTCGGTCTGCGTGCGAAAAGGGAGAGAAAGAAAATTAAAGGACCAAGCAATGAGGATGACAGCTTGCGGGCGTAAATGATTTTCAAATTGCCCGCCTTCCGGGTCTCGAGAATTAACTTCCGGTCCTTGTACTGACACAGAAAGGACTTTGCTGAGTGTTCCTGTTTACGTAGGTCGAATACTAATGGGGATTTGTCGGACCCGGAAATTACGTACCCTACGCTATACGCTAAAGGAGGTCACAGGTGCATTGCTTCGGTAGAAGCTTGAAATTTCTAGGCTACCATGTCTATATAGTAGACGTCGTGCCTATGGCAGCTAAAATAACTATTAATTAAAATCGTCCCGAGCAATAATAATATTATCAGTAGACTAGTATCGTCATTTTGAATGACAAGGGACACGTCTTCTTTTTTTAGTAAAATAACGAATATCGATTAGCTGCAGCTTCAAAGGAGCTTACGTACACACGTTATAATAACGAGCTACTCCCAATAACGATAATACCTTATGCTAATAAGGAAATCAGAATGTATTTGCATAATATGCCAATACTCGAACAGTCATAAAACCACTTATATCTACATCCACCAAGATAAACGGGATTTATCGATGAGGTATCGTCAAAGGATTCCAACTGAATCCTACAGAGTCGTGAACCGTGTCAGAACCATTGTCACTTCCTGTTTTAGCAGCCTACGAGTACAATTATCCCGACGAATAGAAAAATAAAATATAACACGTCAATTACAGTCGTTCGACTGAATATTTCACGAAGCACCATGATGGGATGGTATGATAGAATAATATTCATTAAAGACAAAAAAAAATATTTGAAAAAAATATGTATCCAAAAACAATTGTCATTATACGTGCTGCGAGCTATTTTCTATCGCGAATAAGTTGCAGGGGTCGTTGTGCTGTACGATAATTCAGAGAACGATAAGTGTAAAATTGAATAAATGAACAACGAAGGAATAAGAGCGGGAAAGATGGCACTAGTATACACTGGGTTAAAAATGTAAGGACTCTGTGTATATATCAGTGTCACGCACCTGGTGCGTCCGTAAGGAACGTCGTAACCAATGGAGAACCTTTCCTCGCGCCCGCTGTAGGAACGACTTCCCGGAGGAGCTGGCGCCGCCCTCGGGCATGGCATCCCGGGCTGGAATGAGCGGCCAAGTTGAAACCTCGGCGTCGCGAGAGGGCTCGACGAGTTTTCGAAGCGAGCGCAGAACGTCGGTACCGAGTAGGAGAGACTCCCGATCGATATCAACCCCATACGGGGCTGGAGCCGCGCTCGGTGTAAACCCTCGCGCAACTCCCTCTTTCCCTATTCAATTCGAGTGCCTCAACTCCAGGAGTTCAGTACCGGGAGAAAGGGGCTAGAGACCCTCCCAGAGAACCAGGAGCTCTTTTTCATTCAATCAACCCCCTAAATGCTGGTCCGACCGATATATACTGAAGGCTTTGAATTTATTGACGAAAAATTGCAAAAAACAACTAGGATTCTTCATTTATTCGCGCGTTGATCTATTTTGGGATTTAATTATGATTGTAATAATTGCGTGACCCAAGTCACAGGTAACTAAATTGGTCTTGTAATGAAATTCATGCTAAATATATTTAATACCTAAGAAAAAAAAAAAAAAAAAAACTTTTCCAGCGTTCTACAAAAAGTTTTACGTAAGAGTTACAAGGTTTCAAAGGATATTGGAATCTGTTGGCGATCGGTGAAAGAAAAGAAAAAGGGTTGAAGGTTCTTCGAGGAAGGAAAAGATTCGCATGGAGGATAATGGCGAAGGGAGAAAAAGTGGAGAGGTAGTAGACGAGCAACAAGTGTCAGCTGTCCGTGAAACTGCGCGAACGGAGAAGAGGGAACGTAGACAAGAATGTACAGGGTGTCGAGGATTTAACCATGAAAGTCAAAAAGGGTTTAGAGATATTGAACCCTACGGGATGAAATGCTAATACGTTAAGATGAACGTGATACTTAAAGTAAAATGTCCACCTGTGCATAAGTTTCAGTGTTAAGAGTAGATGATATCGATATTATAAAAAATATTTCAATGATGGTCAGGCATTACGTCCGTAAGTTATCGACCATTCCCCGCGGTATATAATACGAGGGACAGAATCAGGGGTTGGAAATAGCGACGATAAATATAGTAAGGTAAAATATAACTTGTGTGCTTGCTAGAGTGAGGGCGCTGCAGTAGACTTCAACCCTGCAGCATCGACCAATTCTATGGCCCGTAGTGACTCCGCCCCCCGGGAGCTACTTCCTGTTGACCCTGAACCTGAAGAACTAAAGGGGATTGTCGCGTGTGGTATACGCGTATAAATATCTGAAAACTACCCCAGAACTACACAAGACCGTTGAACCCTCCGAAAGAGGAAGGATACCGACCCCCCACTTATAAACGGATATCCTATTCTCACGGTCAAGGTCCTGAATACTTAATTACCCGGTTCCGGTATTCACCCCTGCTCGAGCTACAAATCTGAATATACCGTAAGGGTAAGCTGCTCTGCATAATATTGTACTATTGAGAACTACCGATGAAAATCATAAATAACACTAGCTTGGCTCTCTCTCTCTCGTGTTTGTCAAGAGGAGGATCGATTTTGCACCCTCACCCCAATTTCTACTCCTTCCAGGGCGGCTTCCCCAGGTGGCCTTGAACCAGAACGTGAGGTTTTCGCCGGGGATTAGGAACGTGTGGAAATTCAACGACAACATTTATCGAGCTACCACGAGACTGTCGAACCCCGAGAAAATTGTATTGAGTTAAAGCCGCTGACACATGTAAATATGCTCGATAATTCAAATTTTCATAAACGATGAAATTTGAATTTTCCCGGGTTTTTATCGATTTGGCTCCCTATCCGGATACCGAACCCGTTTCATGCATGTAGTCTTGAACCTGCTGCCGAACAAAGGAGGATATGAGATTGTGGAATTACATACGGATACGGAATACCTAATGATTTAGGGTTCAAGTGCTTCAAAGAAAATTCATTATTAAACCCTTATTCTTGTCTTTGCCATCCCCCGAATATAGCATAATATTTCACACTCAATTTCTGTCCACTTTCCTTAACCTTTAGCTCTCTCGTGATCATGGAGTTATGGTATAGCCTGAACCATTTTCCGATTGAATCCTATGCGATTAACCCTGATATATTGTCGACATTGACTATGAGTCTTAGGGTAGGTATTTATCAAGCTCTAAAACCATCTCTGACAAATAGCCCTAGGCTAATTAACTGTTTTTAAATGACTGTACCCTATATATGCGGTAAGGTACAGGAGGTCGAGTACCATCGTTGTCAATGACTGATAAGCTTTAATTTAGCTAGCCTCTGGATGCAAATAGGAAGGTCGTAAATAAGGGCGTGCGAACAGTCTTAGTCGTTAAAACTTCAGTAGATCACACAAGTGCGTGACTTTCGAAAGTTGATCGTCGTCGAATTTATTTGCAGTACGTCGTGCAATAATAAATATAGAGATAGGTATATAGATATATAGAAAGAGAGAGAGAGAATAATAAAATTAATTTCATTGCTTTATGAATGCTAGCTCATCCTTTCGCAAGGGAATGATACGAACCCCCTGAAGTTTGTCGGAATTCTCAATTCATAACCTCCCAATCCGTATACTTATCCAATTATAAAAACGTTCGACTTTATACAAGTGACTTATTCCATCAAGAAGATTCCAGTTTGAACAATTTTTACGAATCGAACGACAGCAATTTCCTAACCTATAATTTGGTTTGCGTATTACGATGAAAAAAAAAATTAACCTTCAACTTTTATTCAACGCTCTACGTGCAATCGACCGGACTGCTATAAGCCGTCGGCGGTGCAGTATGTGCACATATGTTGACCTTGAACTTGAGCAAAAGCGCAGCAAGTGAATCGAGGTACAAAGCAATAGTGACAAAAATAGATGATAACACTCGAGTTACGTACATTCGGTAAGAAAATTTTTCTGTGTCATCTATTTCCCCCCTCTCCCTCTCACTTCCGTCTTTTATTTCATCGTTCATTCCCGTTCGATGATTTTCGTCAAAGAAAATGTTCAAGTGAACAAGTCATACCAGAGCCAATTAAAATAGAGCGTTTATCGGCTGTAAACGATCAGACCGAAATAACACAAGCGTGTTACGTTCGTACCTGCAAAAAGAAATGACTCCTCGAAGAACAAAGGATAAAAAAAATGCTACATGAAAAGTTGCTACTGACAATTAGATATATTTCGGTAGAATGATCAGGCATCATTTCACGATACTTATCTGACCATAACGATAGGGTGAGTTTTATTTTAACAATAGATCTAATTGCGCCACGTAGGATGTTTTTCGATCGCGAGCCTTGAAACCGAACGTCCAGTGCACAAAGACGTCCGTCACCGGGGTGATTAACTTGGACGACGATTCTCATAAAATTTCATCTGTCATCAATCAAAATTAAAGCTAGAACGCTGGGTAATTACCCAAGCACGAGTCAATTGGAGCAACCTGCTAGCAAGTTTCAGCGCGAACGCATTCTTCGTGTTACGTAAATTATTTGTCCAGAGAGAAAGGACTTAAATAATTTCACGATCAGCGTCACGCGAATCGGTCGGCTTTATGACGGTGAATATTTGAGAAAGTACCCGAAGATATAAACGAATAAAATAACATCAGACTGAGAAGGACACGCAGCGTATTCTTCAGATTCTAAGAAAAGTCTTCCTGCGAATTCTCAGCGCGGTACGGAGCCAACGATCAATAAAATAAGAAAATTCAAGTCAAAAAAGTGTTGGAAGGCCGACGAAAGTTTGGAAACGTCCCAAGAAAAAAAAAAATGGTCTCGCGATGGTTATCGAGGACAATAATTTTTTCAAAATTCAACATCAATATATTACAATTATTCCCTAGTCAAAAATCTTCCCACGACGATTACGAACCCTCGTATCCTCCAAGCGATCTTTGATATACGCGATCAATCCTATATAAAAGTGTCAATACATAAAACGAAAGATCGTGTAATTACCCGAAACAAAAAAAAAAAAGATACTTAAATTACCACAAACACGTTAATCTACGTCAGCCAATACGAAAGAGCTTTAACAATCGTGTGTCGCGCGTAAACAAAAAAGCTGTCGCTTCGTCGCCGCAATGGTTAAGTCATTAAGAATAATGCGGCAAAGGAACGTCAAGATGACTTCGCATCCGCTTCCGTTCCGACGACACGTGCGTTAGCGAATATGCATCTGGATGCAATTCTCGCATTAATACTTATGCAACGACAATACCGCGAACAGCTTATTCGCCAAAGCATAGAATTAAGCGTAGTATCTGGTATCGCTGTTATCGTCATAACGAAATTCATATTCGTAAATAACGCGTCCAAAATTCACTTTGACCGAGGCACCTTTTTTTTTTCACGAGCCGATTATCGCACGAAACAAGATAGTACGAACGAGGGATAAGATTAACCTCGAAATTTGTCATCTTATCGACATCCTGGACTTCGGGACGTTTGCGCGACAGGGTTTCGATACTGTTCGACCTCGCGGACTGATTGGCTTGATTGCTGCCGGTCGCAAAGTCAATAACCAGTTAACTCTGGACGTTAGAATAATCGCGGGATCACACAACACCTAGCGCGAGAGAATGTTACAGGGGGCACCCTGAATTCTTGATATACTATACGTCTCTCTCTCTACTGACAACGACACCCGACACATTGACAGGCATTGTTAGGAAGGATAAGAGGACGATCCACTGACACGTGTTAATTACACGGATGAAAAGGAGACAGAAATAAAAAAAAGAAGAACATGATATTACCAGTCTCTCAACAATGTGCCCTCTTGTGTGTGACTATTCGACATAAGAATTCGAAATATTCGCGATCGTGTCAGAGCAAATGCGACGTTGCGATGCAAGAAAAATGCCAACCGTGAGTAATTAACGCGACCCATCTAGAATTCACGTAATGGCGCATAACGCGTCTCTGGAATGGTAGCACGAGGTAGGATAAATTTTATATAATTCGTAGATCAATAAATTCAATTATTTTATTTCCCGGTTAGTTCGACGCTTCCTGCGTATTAACGAGAAAGAGGTTATCTCGCATTGACAGCTTATGTAATTCGACACGACCTTCTTTGCCTTCGATATATAAATTAATTACAACGATCGGCCAGATCGTTGAATGAACCGGCTCGTTCGTGGATGTACGTGTTAACGTTTCAATTCCCGTCCCGATGGGAGCCTCTTGGTGCCCCTTTAATGTAGCCAAGTGCTAGTTGATTGAACGAGAAGAAGGCTAAGGAACGATCATCCCTCGTTTCGTAGAATCTTAGGGCTACTTGACTGGCTCTTTGATTGGAGGGCGTGTACGATAATTTACTATAATTACTGATCGAGTGTAATTCGCGCTAGCAGAAGTACCGAGTGCGTAAAGAACAGCCGGTGGTGAAGTTAACCGTTGATCTTCAAAATTATACTCCCTGATGTAATGACAGCGTCGTGACGGCGGGTTCGCAAGAATAATTTCTCCGTAAAATTATACCATAATTAAAAATATATTTGGTACGCATAATCACGGCAATTGGACGAAAAGTTCGTAAGTGATTACGTAAACAATTTCACAAATTTTTATACCAAAGATCACGCATCCTCGGATTGTAAATTAATGATTTTTCACGAGACCCGTATGAGGATCCGTAGACGTAAAATATCGATGGTACGTATCAATATTATAAATATCGATACGACGAGTACGAGTACCGCGTGAAATTTTTTTTTAATACAATTAACAGTAAAATATAAATTTGCCAAACTCACCGAACTTCGTCTTCCAAAGCCAAGGAAGGAAAGCTTCCTCCTAGTGCCCGGTGTCCTCTTGTCAATGTTGTCCATGCTGTCCACTTACGGCGTCAACTTTTTCCTAGGTGCCCGGCCAATCCTAAGTTGGGACGGGGATGTCCACATGTGGAGGAGTCGCTGTGATGGCAGCTCCGTCCTGCTAGCTGCTGTAACAGAGGTTAACTGGCTGACAAACCACGAGAACAGTCGTACGATAATACACTAAGAATAAACGTATCGGTACGAGCCGAGCGAACGAAGCCGATTTCAATGGAAATAAAAATTACGTGAGATATTAAGCAAAAGAAGAAAAAATGAGGGACAGTACGAAGAAGCAAGAGAGAACCAACAGCACAAGAGTCAAGAACTCACCGATTAGGACGGAGGTGACTGAAAGACTAACTGTGCCTCGAGTGAAGCCGATCCTTCCACCCGTAACCGATCTGGCACGACTCGGTACAGAGACAATTGATCGTGCACAAAACTAACCGAAGAGAGGAATCGGTTAGGTATAGTTAGACGCACTGGCGACCACCTGCTCCTTACGGCAGCTTAAGCGCAAATAGAACGAGACGATTCGAAAAATGTGTAAGGGGAGCAGAAAATCGAGGAGAATCCAGCGCCAACAGATTAACAACTGTCATAAGATCGCAAAGCGCAGATCAGTAAGGGGACTAAACAAACTGACAGATTTGATCGATCGCAAGAGCCCCCCCCCCCCCGATCTTACGCTAACGACGATAACTCTAGGTCTGGGATTATGGAACGACCGTAATCTGTGATATCAATATCGAAAAGTCGTGATAATGGGCCAAACTGCCGCAGACAGCTGACTGACACGAGAGAAACAACGCAGAAGGTGACTTTCGGTACTTCGATGTGAACTTGCCTTATTCCCATTCGGAGCACGTGTTTGCGCGATAGCAGGGAACGTGGGATAACGTGAACCCGGGGTAAACAGAAATCTCGATAAAAGACACCCTGAAGAAGACAAATCGAAAAAGCTCAACGATCTGACCTTCGATTAAACGAATCTCAATTCCATGAAAATCCCTTTCGAATCATCTTGTATCCTTCCGAAGGATTATTTTCCCCTTTCTACGTGTATCTCGTGCTGTGGATACGTCGCGAATGCACAACACTTTTTTTTTCCCAATCCTCTTGGGAATCCTTTATACGCTCGCCATTACCTCCCTCTGTGTATTACCTGTCGCTTTGACAAAACACGCGACACTTTTCTTCGTTTTACTCAGCGCCCGTACGATGTAACGTGCTCATCTCCGATCTCCCAACACGTTCTAGCTGTTCTCGTCGTGTTACGCTTCGTTGTGAACCGCCTTACCTATTATTCAACGCGTTTAAATACTCCCGGATAACGCGTGTGTCCTCGCAGCAAACTGCACCAGTCGTTCCGTATCCTTCGACTGCAGTCTCAAACCACCCATTGTAACGAAGGTATAACTGTATGACTGAGGAAGACCCACGTTTCCATTACAGCGACAAACTCCTTTGTACCGAAGCAGCTGCTTCGTTTAGCGACAGTTCGGTACAACTTCTTATTACCGTTATCCACTATACAGAAGGGCATTAGAATAGAGAAATTTACAAAAAAAAAAGTGCAAATAATGAATTTTCCTTCTGCGTTTCTTGATGCTTTTATATATATATATAAATATTGTAAACATATGAAAAGGTTTTTGTAGCTAAGAAAAAAAAAATAAATAAATAAAAATACCTTATTTGTAACCCCTCGTGGTACGTAAGTTTTTTTTTACAGTGAAATATTAGGTCGAGCACGAGTTCCTCTACGCTTCGTTTACCTTCGTAAATTACTTTAAGGTATCTCATAAAAATAACGACTCTCTCGTAAGACCTTCGCCAAATTTACAGGACACGGTCGTCCCGCCGTTTACAAGCATACGTTGCGGCGTTCACCAGTCACGGGACGATTCTCTTTCGATCCGCTCGATTTTCTCTGTAGACATGACTTAATTACGATTTTATCCATTTCGAACTGCACGCGCAAGCAGATCTATCGGTATACGTGCTGACTGGCATGATGCAATCGGTATTTCCATGAATTGGAACAACAAACTTTTTCACCGGGCTGATCGTTTGTGCACGGCTGATTTAGTCTGCACAAGTTACAATACACTGACCTGCACGTAAAATGGGCCCTTGGTATAAAAGGTTATGATTGTAGAAACTCCAATCACGTTTGATATCAAACATGAATCACGATATATAAGCACTGACCTGTACCTGGCTCTGTATCAATCTAGATTGAACTAAATTCCAATCGGTATCGAGGTTAACACAGGATGCACCATTGCAATTTGAATAGAAGAATGACTACTTGAAAAAGGTCTTGGTAAGTAATTCGTTCGAAGTATCCATTTCTAAATGACAGATCTCCAAAGGTCTGCTGTCAAAATGTTTACTTCTTGACGTCTTCTAGAAATCTCCTAACGGTAGGTATGTAGCAGGACGAATGTTTATGGAAGCCGGAGGACGAATCAAAGGTAGAGATATCGCCTGAGGGTAGAACAGAGTGTACGAGTAGTCGATGGGATTTATGAATCCAGGTCGAAAACCTCGACATGTCCTGCGCTTACATAACCTTGTGCCACAAAGGGGCCAGAGAAACCAATGGATGCCTTTCTCTCCGTGGCTAGAATGGTTTCTGGCCCGTCAGACGCCAACAGAGTCTTAAAGTCTTGTGATACTGAAAGTTCTTTGCCTTACAACAAAACCGCAAACAGAGAGTACAGTCGATCCACGTGTAACGTGCATTTCTGAGGGGTCATCTTGGGATGATTCTCAAAGTGAAAGAGTCCCTCGGTCATCCGCGTTCGATCCGTGGATACAGTCGGTAAACGAGTTTCAATGTGTTTTTTTTTCTTCTTTTTTTTTGACAAATGGAAAACAATGAAGTCCCCGGCAAGCCAGACATGACACTGAATTACAATTTTTGTTATAAATAACACCGAGAAAAAATATCGAATTTTGCACCGAAATATGTATCTTTTGTCGAATTTAACATATACCTATATTTCATCGATTCGACGAAAAACCACGTGTGATTTTCGAAGAATTACATTGTTTCACAACCTCGAAGACTAGATGACGTCCAAGTGAAGTATGATCTATCTTTCGTATGTAAATTGAAGGCGATAGTATAAATCGCTTGTACGTGAAAACGCGGAATGTCGAGGCACCGCGTTAATAGCTGAGTTGATAAAAAATAATCACGAGACAAACAAAACGCTTTGAGAGTCCACGCTACCCGATCACGAGTGCACGGGGCGGGAGGGGGGGGGGCGTCGAATGAAACGACGCTTTAATTGGTACAATTAATGTACACAATGCCGTACGGGGTGATTACCACGATTATTAAAGGCGTCCGAATGCAGTTGGTCACGCGGATAATGAATAACAGCAGTTAAGGGATTTCACGAGCTTATAGCTTTGTTTTATTAGAGCTAACGAAGAGAAGGGCTATTCAAAATGCCGACATACTTTTCAATAATATCGGTTCCAATCAGTTGCCTAGCAACGGTCCATACCTAGATAAAATACGAAGCCACGTGAAATTGCATAAGAGCCAATTATCCTATGCGAAACTATGTTTCACCAATCACTGATAATATCATCGATCGTGAAAATAGCTGTAAACTGATTGTTAATTGTGATAATGGTAGATGCGTATTCATGGATTATCAGCTAACTGACATCGCCATTACCGTTATAAGCTTTTTGCAAAAAAAAGCAATAATAATAAGGCAAAATAGTATCAGACCAATATCCGTTCTAGTAAGCACAGGGGAACCCCAAGTAAAGTTCATGTAATTCACGCAGGACTGATAGCCACGCCTGACGACCTTACTCTCTGATTACGCCAAACAATTACAACCAGCCTTAAAAGCCGCGCGAAGGCGAGCCATAACCTGGATCAATTAAAAATACAAAATCTCTCTCGCGATGCCCAAGTAGCTATGAATTTTTCGAAATTTCTAATGTCACTGGTCAAGTCGAAAAAGCTCCATAGGCAAAACTACCGAAATTGAAAAACGAGCCGCTGTAAGTAAATTTATTAAAATCGACTCTGTCGTTCAAATGAAATGCAAACTTATGCTTGGTCAGGGCTAATCGTTAGTGCGTCGTGCACGAGTAACGCCAGCTGCTCTATGGACGGAGCATTACTAACGTGGCCTCTATTAATCGATCATCGCCATACGTGCGATGCCATAAATAATCACGTGGTTTGAACTCTATTAATTAATTAAAAAAAAGAAAACCCCAAATCTGAAAATCGTTATCGAATCTTGAAAACGAATCGTATTATAGACAGACAAAATTGAATATTCACACAATTGAATATTCACTTCTCGCGAAAACAGTTATTCGCACGGTATACCTAATTATTCTGGAACATGCAAGCGCGTCGGATAAACCACGATCAAAACATATAGGTACCTCTGCATTGTATCCGCGCGCTACGAGAACCCACCGAACAGTGGTAAGTCAGAGCTAACGACACACCACGGTAGCCAAAGGAACCCTTAAAGCCTCGAAGAATGAAAAAGTCCTGAGTAATCAATAAATAAATAAAAAACCCCATTCGTAAAAATCGAAACGAAAAGACAAGAAAATTTCTACAATATATTACGAAGCTTAAGAAGCCATGCTATTCGCAGCGAAAAGAGTGTGAAGAAATTAGATTCTATTACTATACACGGTGTGCGACTTCCGATCGATGGACTCTAGGTCGAATTTTCCCGGGTAAATCTTCTTACCGGCCGATTGTATAACCCTGGGCTCCGGATAAAACCTTTTCTTGTTGCGTACCTCGTGACGGAATTTGACTTGCACGTTAAACTTTTATGTCAACTTTCGAGCACGACTTTTTCTCAAGCCTTGACCGGACCGTGTCTAGCGGGTGACTGACTGACTGTTGTTCTCGCAATGCATGCTTCTCCACACCGTGAAACTCGCGTCAGCCAAACGGAAAATGACGAGAATTATAGACGCGGCTATAGCTACGGCACCACTGGCCAACCAGCGGATAGGCTACCTGTGGTCGGCATACTGACGGCTCCCCAAGCGTTCTCGGACACCCCACTACTGGTATCCACGAATTAAATTACACCGGCAGTTAGACTAATGCCAAGCGTAGACTACTTGACACCTTTTTATGTAACACTAAGGAGATGGCTATTGTCATCTTTTTTTTTAAGAGGCCGGAAGAATTTTTTACAATTTTTTCAGCGCTCGCACAGAAGGGACGATCAAGGTTGCTGCAATGCATTCAAGATATTTTATCATTTAGTGTGACACTGAACTCTGTGAATGCCACACGTGAGTCTCACGAGATACTTACTGTTATCACAGTCTCTTTATTTCTTTGTTTTTTTTTTTTTTTTTTTTTTTGATTGATGATTAATCCTCACGCCACGCGCAACGAAGTGGACTAATTGAGAATGATTCCATCGACTGTTATACGAACTGATAGTAAACATTGACGCGATTACTCAACGTTCATTACTTGAATTAGAGAATTAAAGATGAAGACTAATCTTATCGTTCTTACTAATATTGACTTATCTTCTCAGCAGCAAGTGTTTGGTGTACAGTCAAGAGCATAATGCACTAATGCTTCGAACGCTCTGTATTAGATGTTCTAACACGGATCATACGAAATTTATCGCGGAGTGTCTTCCAACGCATAGGTCATTTATGACAAATATCGAGTTTGTTTTTCTATTTATAATGCTTATCGAGCCATTTAACTAATAATATCGTATGTAATCAGCGGTCAACTGTCATCGATTTAGTATCAATTTTATCGGCGGATTACGTGAAGATTTCACGAAACCGACACCCTCGCACATCGTTATTGCGGATCCGGTTCTAAATGGCTACGTAGTCAAAACAGAAATCAGAGTAGAGTCATCGAGTATGTCTGTCTGCTTGTAAGATAAGCCTATACTTTGAAGCAATTCCGTGCACAATCTACGTTACGAATAACATACAAATATTAGACGCTATCTTGTTCTGCGTATAAATAAAAAAATCTTTTCACGCTACTCTCAATCTTTAACTTACTTGCGAATTGCTGTTTCATAACCAATCGGTCTTTCAATTTTATCAACTACCATTTGCGCATCGAGTCTGCCGATCATTGTGATACAAAAAAAAATTTCTTTTTTCATACAAAACATATTTTTCCTCTGATACCAATGCAGATCCCTCGTAAGATTGGCAATGAATAAAATTCGAGGTAATAAATATTCCACGCTCTACCGTAAATCGTAATACACCTCAGCAGGGTGTCCATGAATAAAATTGTACTCGTAAGCTATAATTTTGGCTTCCGAATTTACAAAACCGTCTCGAAAAATCCTTTATAATTTTCCGCATCTGACACGAGCGACGAATCTCGTAGACATTCGCTCCAGGACATTGTACAGCATTTCATAAATAATTTTCTCGCGGTCGGTAGCCACCTAGCATAAATGGAACAAATTAAATATCCGATACGGCGCGTCGCATGCTAATGAGATTCTATTATAAAGGATTCTTGTGCTATAAATAGATTACAACATGAAATCCTCATAATTTTCAAAGCGTTTATCGCTCCTGTGTTAATTATATGAGACGACGTTTAATTCACGGTAATCTTCGATGTAAATACAGAACATCGTCCTAGATAGTTAAAATGGCGTAATGTTCGCTCCGAAGAATGTAAGTCCGGAAACTACCAGTTTATATTTCGTCAATTAGCATTCCGAGTAAATTGACACATCGCGCATAAACATTTTAGCAATAAATTTACTGCATTATTATCAAGCATCGCGTGTCCGTGAAATCACGTTATCCATAGTCAATGTGTTAGTTCAAAATGGCGCCAGACGTTTGGCCGAATCTCATCCGTACGCATGTAGAATGTATATACAGGGAAAAAAAAATTATACTAACGTACCGATAAGAATTAAGGAAGAACCAATAATACGCGACATCGACTGCATTCCGATAGTTTTATTAGATAATAATATACGTCAGAACCTAACGACAGACTCGTAGTACGCAAAAATAACACGTGTCATATTCTCGTGGCAATGTATGTATATATACACACGTCACTCCTGAGTTTGAATAGCGACGTACTACTATGGTCAAAATAACAACAAAATAGTGAAATAATATCAGGTCACGCGTAAAAAGTATAAATAGAACGATGGACAAGATATAGAAATACGCTTTGGGATACAAAAAAATTTCTTTTTACCTCCAACCATTAAATTTCTATGGCCCGGAACGTGGCGTTTAAAACGTATAAAAAACGTCGGTCGCGTATTATTATCGGTGATGAATCATAAAGCGTGAATCATTTTTATCAGACTTCACTCCTCGCGGATTTATTATTTATACCGTAACTCCAAGCAGAAAGACGTATCGACTTTAATTAAAATTCTTCGAGTACAGAGGCGTATCATTGCGCGTGTTCACGCGTACTATATGGGAAGTTGCGTCAAGAAGATATGCGTGGCTGCAGTTATACGTTTTTTTCGCAACGACATCACGATATGTGCTCCACCCTTACGGTGCTTGTGAAGGGATGATATATTTTTTTAATTTTATTATATTAATTTTTCAAAAATAACGTCCAATTTTTTTACGACGAAAAATTCGCATCGAGTCGCCTCTCTGACCTTCTTTCGCGTTTAGCCGCTGTGCTGCTTTCACTTATTCATATTGATAGGTTAGTTTTGTCTCTTTTTTTTCTTTGGTGGGACGGAGGGGCACTGCATAACCAATACAATTTTGTTACTGGCGAGAAACGTTTGAATCATAAATTATAACGGGTCGGGTTTGTATACCGGGTGATTCATAATATTCCGAATCTGTTAGTGCAGGCATGGCTTTGATCGGATGAGAAACTTTGAAAAAGAAATCGAAGGACAGTCTGTGCGACGGTTCCTGTCAATGGCCGTAGTAGCACCGGTTGAAAGTTCTAAGTTTGGTCTATAGTTATTATTGTCTGGATGTAGGGTTTGTGCAGCTGCAGGTAGTAGAGAGATAAAATGTTTCTTCTGTAAAGAAGCCGAAAAGGGATTTGGAACGAAATATCGTTAGGAATTTTCCATTGACGTCAGACGAATTCTTTCATCATGAAAGGAACCAGACAAGTTTCGAGATTTAATCTGGAACCAGCAGTTCGGCGAATCAGACTACTTTTTAAGGTGGTCTAGTAGTTGCGTAATAGTCGTATGAAAAACTGTAAAACTATTTGGTAGTCAAGAAATCATACCCGTGAAAAAAATAATAGATTGTGCGTAAAATAAAAAAAAAAATAATAGATATTCCAAAAGAAAAATATAAATTTTATGTAATTTCATTTGACTAGATTCAAACAGCTAACCATTGCCATTCTTTTGCAAGTCACTTAACCTCTATCTTATACGCACATGGCACGCTACTCGTAGAAACGGATCACACCACGGTATGTACCTATCCGAACCAGTCGCGGTATAGACGCGGTGAAATTTATCTCTAAAAGACAAAAGCAGTGACGAAATAATCTGTTTAACGTATCGCGCATGCGCATTGTTAACTCTGCCCGACAGCTTCAATCTCATATCCGTAGGTTTAACATAATTTTTTATTCATACCTGTCCCAATTTATCGATGTCTCATATTTTATTCAAGCAAGTTAACCCTGAAACTCTCACAAATGTAAGAGATGTCTAGCGCACCGATCTGCAATATACGAACATGAATATTATTGAAAATAACTATTAAACATCCGACCCCACAATATAATGCAGCTATAAAATGAAGAACCTGTAAGCCTCGTTAAATAAACTATTTATAATACGATAATCGATATTGTGAAATTTTAAGAAAAACATTGAATTCATTCATTCATATATACAGTGTTTAGTTAACTTTGTCATTAATCAATTGAATTTTTCAAAAATCGCTAATTATCAAAAAAATTCTTCTCTTTATACGTGCTTTCATACTTTCAATTTTTAAATGTCTCTTGTGTATATAACCTGTGAACCGTGTCTTCACTCACCGTGGACAGAGAGATGCGTATACTCGATCAGTTAAACCGTTCGCGCAAATAATTATCAACGACATGAAATTCTACGACCAGACTCATCTCCCTTTGACAACGTCCACACCGACCGAACTCTTCGGCGGGAACAGACGCACTAGCCAACGACTCCTTCTCTATTGGTTTTTACTCTATTCCGGTCTTCGGACTATTCAAAATTCTCATATTGTATAATTGCTAGTGCCCAGCCAAGGTCTTGCTGTGAATCCATCATTTGGATGTACCTAAGTGTTCCTGGGTCTGGGTCGTGGGCCCGGACTTGGCATTCTCTTGACGCCCACGTCGCTTGGAATTATTACTGCCTGACTTTTCGCACCGTCGTATCCTTTATATTTATTTTCTTTATATCTCCTTTTCTCAGTATCAATTATTAAGAATTGCGTTTTTTAATATTACTTTCCTTTAATCTATTAACGCGCAGTTTCTCATATTACACTGCTATAGTTACTTACACTGGCCAGATAAGCCACTAATGTTACTATGCCATATCGACCTGGCCAATTCTTGATCTATATATATTGTGTCAAGTTGCACATTGCATATCACGTGTATGCATACGTGACTATTCATTGGGTGAGTGCATGGTTTGATTATAAATAAATAGCTAAGTGAAGAGATTTTTCTTATAATTTTGGCTCATCCAAGGAGTGTTTATGCAATTGTTAAAAGACAAAACACTCTCCCACGAACAACCGGCTGGGGGAGCGTCTAGGCGTCGAGACGCGTTCAAGCAGGAGTTTAAAAATACCTTCCTTTATTTTTGCCTCTGTGGAATAATCGCGTGACTTCGCGGAACATTTTTTGGCACGTTTTAGGGCTTTATTAAAGTCTGAAGAAACGTGTCACTTTTGCAATGAGATTTTTCGTTATTTATTCTTTAGCAAAATTTTGAAGATAAAATGGTGATTGTTTGATCAAGTGGTACACTGTGGACTAAACGATGTATATTTTGATTAATTATAGTATCTTATGAGACAGACTGATATCCGCTATATATACCGTATATGTATATACATATTTGCAGATAACGGCATTATTTTCTGGTATGTAAAGAATATCAGCTGGCCGATCGATATTCTTATATTTATTTATACAAATTTTTTCTTTACTTATCCAACGTGCCCCAAGGTCGCTGTTCGCGATATTACATCAAATATCCTCATTCTATCGAAATATAAGTGTTAATTCCAAGTTTTCATTGTAGGGCGTAATATATACAGAAGAATCTATATTTACATAGACACTCGACAAAAAAGTTGAATGGTTCCTAAAAAAACATAATTAACTATATAATACGTGTCTTGAGGTAGATTAAATGGCATATAATACAATATAAGTTACGAAGGACCTTGAAGATATAAATATAATGGATAATCAATGAATTATTATTACCCTACGAATAAACATTTCAGTGTTAATACACAGGTACTAGTATATTACTATGCAGGTCCAAGTTGACGTGTATCCTGCATTTACAGATGTCTCCCTTGATAGTGACAAGTTCAAGCTTGTTGGCATAGATCAGAAGTACAACAAAGAAAAACCAAATTTTTCTTTGATTTCCACGTTCATTTTTCACAGCGTCAACGTAAATTGTCGACTTAGTAAGACCGATTCCGCTCTCTGTGCCAGATAAAGATTACGTGTGAAGTTATATAACAAACCGCAAAATTCTTTGACTAAAATTTGAATATTTCTCTGTCGAGCATGGCTAAAGAAATCCGTCACGCGCAGGTTCACAAGGAAATGGCGCCACGCGTTGCCGTAAAACACGACAGTGAGGCATAAAATCGTAACCTTCTCCCCTATAGCTACGACATAGCAACGTACGACAAACGCAGAGACAAGAGTAACGCAACAGATTGCTGCGTACTTACCAACTCGTATGCTGAAGCTCACGAAAAAGTGGGCACGCGTTATCGGCGTCTTCGTCCAGTAAGGCAAACAAAGAGTTTGTCCACCACGCGTATCCTCACTCAGAGTATCACGACACGTTGTCCCGTGGGAAACATTTTCGAGTGTATATTTGAGAGAGCAACAGTTTAAGTAATAGTGGTGTGAAACTGGTTGAAATTTTTTAAACTTGTAACCAAGTTCTGCAACGGATAAAAGTATACGAAACAGGACGATGCTAATACAAAAATCTACGGTATATCCTGCAGCTGCTTCGGATACAGACTGATGATCGCTCGCGGTTGCGGCCTCCCGACGGACTTCCCTTGGGATTTTACAGTGGCATGTTGTGGCGCGTTTACAAAGGAGCAGGAATCGTATTTCCAGTCAGACTCGGATATCTCCAGTCTAGCTAAAACCGATTCTACGCCTATGCGTCGTACGGACGGTAGAACCGGCCCACTCTGCCGGAACATTAACGGTCCGCTCCGAATTTGTCTTTGACTTCTTCTGGATTTCTCCCATTATATAGTAAATAACTTGCATATATATTTCTTGTTAAAAAATTATTTAAACGATCGCGAGCCAGCCCGTGAGAAAGTACAGTCATGATTTCTAGATGCCTGCATTGTAATATAGCTGTTAGTTCCGAATGACTTATTATTGACAAGGTGGTTAGCATATGCAACTACTATGTAGATTCCGTTGTGACAGCCATTTAAGATTTGAAAGACGCTATTTCATTGAAGCAATTTATTTCTTGCAAGTAAACCATGTATATCTGAGTAAGCAGCGCAAAGAAGACAGTGGGAAATTAAAAAGGAGAGTAAATTCGACTTAACATAAAAATGTACATTACGTTTATTGACGATGTCTCGCTCTATGCAATGTTTCTTGTATAATTAACTGGATTACAAACGCGCGTGTATTTATGCATATTAACGGATAGGTATGATATTGTGGATGGATGGTTTTTGTCATAATATCGAGGAGTCGTTAGAAAAGGACTAATAAACGAATGGATGAAACAGACGTGTTTTCTATGCTTGCCATGATACATGAAGTGGATGGGACTTTATAATGGTGGATTGGTGAGGGTTCGTATGCGATGATTAACCCCCTTTCAGCCCCAACGAAATAGAAGCCAACAACCGGCAACATAATTAAATGGAAGGAAAGTGTTAAAAATTTCTTAACACTCGTTAAAAATAAATAAGACGATTATTGAGATTTTCAAAAAAAAAAATTTATTCACCAGCCTGAGAAACCACTGCGACAATATACTAGCAGCAATGCAATAAAATGGTGGTTTCTCATCTAAATCACTGAGGCTGAAAGAGTTAATACTAATTCGACATGTTATCGCTACGCGGTAGACAGTAATAATTATAGTGTACGCAACGTATAAACTGTATTATAGTTTTACCTCTAACACGGTTTCTTTTTTTTTTTTTCAAGGAAGTGGGAGTCAGTTTCTCTTTATATACAAAAACAGTATCCCTGACGACGGAGGCCAAGAAGAATATCGGCAGCGCGCAGGGACGACTGATCATTCGGATGGGGTATGAGCTTGGCGATATATAATATGACAAGTATTCCACATTCCTACTAGCTAGTATCAACATTTATACATAATACAACCAAATTCCTCATACACTCTCCCCAGCGTATTGTAGGGTTGTGCAAGAGAGTTGGGGTTACGTTACGTACGTTTACGTCCTCTAAGTGTCCTCGGCTTCGAGGTAGCACGAGGATATTATTTCTCTTGACGATTGGAAAAGCCGTATCCTTATCAGAGGATACTGAAACGTCTTCCTCCGTCGATTAGGCAGTTTTAAGAATATGAACTTTAATATCCTACGACTCAATTCTGTGTGACAATATTTCCTTGCTCGTTGTTACCAAGCGGCGAGACCGGTCTAAGGGACACGTGAATTCAAGAGAAATATAAATCGGGGAAGATTTGAAAATTTTTTAGATTGGCGCGTTAAAAAATTTTAGGTTAGATTGGTCCGGGATTTATACTGACATTGCACAAACCTACATGACCATGGAGACGCACCTAAAGATTCTTCTCTTTAATTACTTAGTAGAGAAAACGTGGGGCCTACGAATGTTGGGCGTACGAGATGGCACGTTGATCGAAGTGAAATAAATGATGAGAAATAAAAATTGAAGGAAGATGAGAAGTAAATTAAAGGTAATGATAATAATAATAATAATAATAATAATAGGCCGGAGAATCGCACGGGAAAACGCGCCGTATAATTTGTCACTGTGTAGACTACCGATTCGCTGCCTTCGAATTATTTACAAAGATCAAAGTACGTCGTGTCCGATCCCGGGGATTCTCCCGCGATAGACGCGCGTGTATACATATTATATTGCACTAATGTATAATATAATAATAGTTATAGCTATTGTAAAAATGAAAAAATTGGCCGTTGCTGTCGGGCCTTATCGTTCGCTCGATTACGAGAGCTCTGCCCAACAGCAGCCGATAAACGATGATTGATAATGCGTTTGAGACACGTGTATATCGTGCGATAACGACAATAAAATAAAAATATAAAATTATAAAACTATTAACAAATGTACACCTTAGGTAGAAAAAGAGTCACAAATATTTTTAAAAATTTCATCCTTCGCTACCAGGGCTGGCTATCGGCGTTACGTAGGTACCGACCTTTCTTAAAACTCATTCTAATTGTCATTCTTTTTTCCTTTGCTTCCCTAGGCCTCGCGCTAAGCTCATCCATAGTGACAAAGTTACGTAAAAGGCCAATATGGAACGCAGGTCTGCGTTGAATGTACAAGACTGAAGACCACGTATGCTCAACGGCACGTATAAAGACATAACACAAAGTGAAAAGAAACGCAGACCATGCACAAGTGTTGGCATTAAAATAGAAAAAGAGGAGGGAGGCTACTCGTCAATAATCAATTATCGATCTTAGCACGAACTTTATAATTGAAGAACTGTTGCGTTTCGTTATCGTAGTTACGTTAATAATATCACCAGTGCTTAAGCGCTCTTACGAATATTTCAGACCCATCTCATGGTAGATATCAACGTGAAGTTACATTCTGTCAGGTGTATTAAAAATAAAAACCGTGTACCATATACATATATATGTCAATCAATCAATAAATTTTTCGAACTATGCTTACTGTGTATCATGGGTTATTTTTCGAGAGTGATCTGGCACGCACGTGCCATTTATTTTTCTCTTTTTCAAAAATCAACTGTTTTTGGCACTCCATCTCGGATCAAGTTTACGTTATACAACGGGTTTACGAGAAACATAAGAAAAGATAAAAACACCACGCCAGCCCTAGCGCCGACTGATACAGCTACGTCTACTCGTACCTATTACATCATTCTACTCCGCTAAGGTAGAATTGAGCTTAGAGTCAAGGGGACACGGTATGATATAATCAATTTTACTCTTTCCATTTCAAATCCCCTTATTCATTGTATTGGTGCGTTTTTGCAAATGGTCTTAACGAGTCTTCTGTGTGTAACTTCAAGAAATAAAAGTACTGTACGATGTATAATGCTTGGTTTCTCGACTCTTAATGTCCACCTGTCCAGCCATGGTAAACAGTTTTCACTTCTTGTCCTTGCACGGTTACGTAACAAGGGCGCGATATAACGGGGAGTTCGAAATGGCTGGTATCGAGCATTCCTATGTCAATTAATTATAATATCGACTGCTCGATAAACTAATAATACTGGCGCATACGGCGACGAGGTATCCGAACAGAAGGTAGCATCCTTATACGTTGCACGAGCATGATCTCTGGTACTCGTATCTTATTTGATTTAAAATAATCGTTTTTTCTTCTTTTCTCATCGACTGTGTGCATATACTCAGGTAAAAATCTAACGCATTCCTTGTTCTCGGTAAATTATCCTAGAAGGAGTAGCGATAATAATAGTAGTTGTAGAAATAGTTGGTAGTGCTATTTAGTAGTAATGATAATGATAATAATAGCGCAGCAGTAAAATAATAATAATAATAATAATAATAATAATAATAGTCTTTTCGTATTCTCTGAAGGAGTCCCAGGTTCCTTTGTGTGCTTCTCGGTTACGTACGTAACGTGTTACATGGTCTGTTGCAGTCTTTTCTATGCAGGCATCAACAATAGAAGTCCATAGCTTGCCTGCTTGTGCTCGTTAATATTTTCATTGTTAAAGATAATACTGCAAGCGTCAACGAAAATTTGCTGCAGTCAATTCCGTGAAGAATTACTGCGATTACCCATAGTCGCTTTGTCGTTATAACTTATTAAGTGGCACTTATCTCGTGACTACGTGTTAATGAAAATTTAATTTTTTTTTTTTTTCATTATTGTCTCACTATTTATACAAGAACCGGTCGAACGTGGATATACAACTTTCGGATAATGTTGAGTTAATCGTTATCCCGGATCTAGGTTAATCATCAGAAGTTTTCGTCGGTTCCTGCGAACTCCTTAGAGAAGAAAAACAAGAGTAAAACGACTGTCCGATGCTCGGTACTACGTTTTACGGTAAACCGAACGGCATTTCGTACGTGTAGGAAATGATAAAATTGTACAATAAAACGTGTGTACCAATCCATTTAAGAATATCGTGCGTCTTCAATGTTGAGCGGCTCTTGGTTGTCAATTTAAAAAAATTTCGACAAAGAATCCCTAGGCTGATCTAATTACGTCGATCTCATATGTACGATACGTAACTTACGTAAGAGATAGGCGCAAGTCAAACGTATCCAGAGAGGCATAACACGCGTCTACGAGACGTTTCGATTTTCAGCCAGAGGACAAAACAAACGGACAAAAGGATTATCATAGTAGACGAATTTCTCTCTTTTCAGATCATATACCGTTCAAGATAAATGATCCTTATCCGTAAATGTTGGTGAGTTATATCAGCGACGATAATCCCATGACTATTATCAGGGTGTTTGGAACTTTGAGCTTTCCCAGACGTTCACATGTTATACGCCACGTAGATGGGATCCAATTGATCCGCCAGGAAACCATCGCGAAGATGCATACGTTGCTTCTCACCGCGTGAGTTAATCGGCACCACTCCTGGATCCACAACGACTACTACGCCTACTACGAGATGATGCTCCTCCAGGACGGCGCTTGTAACCAGTGCCACCAAGTCCAGGGCTTCGCTCTCGCTGCCATCTAGTTCCACGACAACCACCAGGAGATTCGTCCACGTGAAAACGGCACTGAAATTTATAAACATACATTTTATTACACTCGATTCTGCGGCAGTGAGTTACGACTCGAGAAATGTCAGGATTCGCAGACTGGAAAGGTTACGTAATGCAGGATAATCGTATAATTATGACAAATGCAAGCGATAACAACTCGTGACAGTCGTTAAATAAGAATCTAGACGGAGTCACGATTAGGTTAATCATTTATAGCATATTCGCGATAAAGGCTGATAATGTCAGAAGTAATAAGTTGATGAATGTCAGGATACACGAGACACATGGCAGCTATTGTTTTTTTACTTGGATTTTACATTGGCAGGACACATTTGTCAAATATTCAGTCTTTGAGCTGTCAGACCTTTGATTGACTATTTTACGACCCTCTGGCGGATACCTGCAGAAGCTTACTACTGGTCGTTAACACAGATAGGTGGTGATGGAAAACTTAATTGTCATGAGATAAAATGAATAGTGATCCGGAGGTGTGACGTGTTGTTTTATACTATGCAGATTGTACATGGGAAAGTACATTTAAAAAAAACATGACGAATAGTGGGAAAGGTTTACGCATCATGGAACAGCAGTTTATCATATATTTGACTTTCATACCAGCATTGGCAGAGTGCGAATAAAAGAAATATTAACGCGATAAAGATTATCCATAAATTTCACTTGAATAATCTCTAAATAATTCATACCATTTCAAGAGTGATATATAAATAAAGTGGAAATGAATTTTAGTCCGCGACTGTCAAAGACATTTGCATAGTCCCTTAGAGAGACTCGAGGCATACAAAGAGATTCTTTGGAAATTCGTTCAGCCACTCCGGTAAGTAACTGACGTCACGTATATTTATAAATATTTGGAAAAAAATGAATCTGTCAAAAGTTGACTTCACACTGGTAGGCGCATCTGATATTTTGAAACAGCGTAATCGTCGACTCTGGCTAGGCTTACGAAGAAAAACCACGAATTGTGTGTGAGAACAGAAGGTTGCGTAACCTGCCTTTTAATATGCCTGACGACGTCACACCGCCATACTTATAAATAAATCGTTAAAAAATAACTGCCTATAGGCAGAGTCTTTCGAAGAGGCTCGTGCGTAAGTTGTTTAAGGGAAGTGCGAGATGAATTTTTATTTACGATGACAGAATTCCGTGTCAAGAGTGTACAGGAAGGAGAAAGAGAAAAAAAAGAAATATATATATTGGCCAAACATTAGAAGATTTTCTTGCGACGTAACTGCTGATTAAAATATTTCAAATACCAACTGAGCTGTACTCACCATTCGGCTATTTTTTTGTGGCACCTCATTACGCTATTCTCGATATCAATAGGATGATATCGCATTCCCCTGAGTAGAATAGCTTCGTCCAGAGCTCCGACGACAAAAACGGCATCGTGGAGTTCGGCGTCGCCCGGAGGTACGTCTGGGTCAATGGTAACACTTTCACTAGGAACATCGCCGACAGCTGACTGCTGCACACTCTCGGTACGTCTCAAGAAGCCTAAGTAGCCTGTCCTAGCATAGACTTCTCCAGTATTTCCAGTAACGAGACGTGCATTAAAGTGGTCCGCGTAGTCGTTCTCGTCGCCGTAAATAGTGAAGTAGCCACTTGCGTTGTGCGAGGACTGTACCCATATTTCACCAAGATGGGAGTCACCACACTGACCCTTAGTCTCCGGATTGGCAATTATCACTTTAACACCCGGAAGTAACTTTCCGGATTCCATTAAGCATAGAGAATGAGGACTTCCTCTTTCTACCAAAGAAACTCGGTCGTTCCGGAGTGCTCGTAAATCTACGTAGACTGTCGATGGTTCCGGACTCGATGCACCCTGGATAAAAAGAAATAAAGAGACTACATGAAAAATACTTGTAAGTAAATTTATGATTTAAAGTGGAAACACATTGAAGAATTTACACGTGCAGGTACGATGTTTGAATAAGATACGGCTGTCTTACTGTTAGACCATGGAGAGACCGATTGTCATCCGAAGACCATTAATCTTTATGTGTAACTAACGGCTATTTATTTCAAATATGATGACATCTTTATTGCGAGCATCTTGAGTTCACGATAATCGTATTTGATTTGCCAAATCACTTATAAATATCAAGGTAATCGAAAAGATAACACAAAGAGTTATTAGCTGCTTGTGCTCACGGTGCACAGTACCGTGAGTAAGTCGTAAATAAAGCGACGGTAAACTCAACTGCGACCTACCGAAGGCAAATACACGTGAGGTTCGGTGGAAGAATTCTTTCGTGCTCACCTGCAAGCAAATAGCTGTGTTAACTCTGCACCCGAAGGACGTAGACACTGCTCGAGGACTTAAACCAAGGGCTGAGAACAATTTGCTGAAACTGGTTGTCAGGGCGATTCGTGGCCTCTCTTCAGCAACCACTACGCAGGTTCTCACACATGCCAGACTGACTCCGCGAGCTTTCAAAGCGTGCACCGAAGAACCTAGACCTTTCGTGCACAGCTCCATCACGCCATAAGAGCAAAAGGTGTCTCTGACCATGGACTGACTCACAGCTGATAACCAGAGTGCTGGATTGGCTTCCACCTGTGATCATAAAATTGTAAGTTTATAATTATTACTGACAGATGGATATTAGAGATAATAAAATGACTGACGTACCTCGGACGGCGGTATGAGTATAGAATGATGACCACTGTATATACTGCTAAGACACCACAATGCAAAACCTAATCCAGAGTAAGGATCAAGGCACAGTGCAATGTGTCGGGATGGGTAGAGTTCGCATGCTAATTTCATAGCACGACATAAGGAAGTCACTGCTGCATGAGACATCTTGATGCCGGCCAGCATCCCAGTTGTGGAGACGCTGAAGTCTAGATAGGCGAGCATCTCTGCAGTAGGCGCTCTGTACATTACTGGAAGCTTCTTCTTTGGCATGTCGTCCATGTCCAAGATGGTTGGCCAGCTTTTCATGTCCACGACGTTGTTAGCTTCCTGTGGGGAACACGTAACGTCGTTAAGAGATCTGACAAAGGGTCAATGACACGTTGTGGGACAAGCCTAAGAGATGATTACGTACTTTTGTCTTGAGGAGCTTTAAGATGTTTTGATTGGATAATACCAAAACAGATTTACTGACATCCACGATCATGCGAACAGTCGGCAAGGTAGTCTGAAGATTTTGAGGATGTGGCGGCCTGATTGTAACCGGTACAGCACCGACATAAAGACACCCATAGAAGGCGCAAATAAGATCCGTACCCGGTGGAAATATAAGGGCAACGTGATCACCAGTATTGATACGACCACGATCAAGAAGTAGATTCCCAATACGTTCAGCCTTTTTATGTAGCTGCGAGCAAGTCAGTGAAGTTGCGATTGCGCCCTTGGCATTGAGAGACGTGAAGATCAGATGATCGGATGTGCTGATAGCTCGCCATCGAAGAATCTCAGAAATAAACTGGTACTGAAATAAACGTTAAACAGGTTCAATTAAGACACAGAACTTCTTTTAGACGATCCAAGATTCGCATCTAAGCTCAACGTCGATAACAAACCTTTTTAGCGTTATCGCTATCCTCATCCAGGACTCCCATATCGCGACCCTGAGCCGAAGCCAGTCTATTACCCTGGACGATGTTCCCCACCATGACACTGGCTGGTCCCACGTCTGCAACAGAATCCCCCGCTACACGCCCCCGCACCATTCCGTTAGTAAACCAACGCAAACACTCAACCCAGTAATGAGTAGCTCACACACTCTCCCCTGACTGAGGCCGGAAAATCAAAGTTAGCGAGCGAGCGGATGGATGACGGAGTGATGGGCTCGTGCTTGAAAAAGTGAACAGCTAGAGAAGCGACGAAGCCCTCGTTTTAATGTGGACAAACATTCAAGTTTCATTTATATTCTCAAGGTGTCGTCGTAATTGACACGCGATCACGCGAGAAGGTATCCAAAGTCTTCGGGTGAGCAGCGCAGAGTGAACTTCCTTGTGAATCGGTTTGCTGCTGCTTCAACGATAGAAATAGGGAAAGCGAAAAGATGCTACAAGCTCGGGGCACTACAGGACATACGGTACTCAGCCAAAAGAAAGAAGGTCAAAATAAATATCGTAAAGGTACATGCCAAGCATGGGATAAATCTTTAAAACAAGTACGGCGGTAGACATGATATTATCAAGATCTTAGCAGAGAGTTACAACGCTGGGCTTGTGTCAATTAGCCAAGAGGCGTGCGAGTAATTATCTTAACGAAGCTACCATAATTGATAATGGTCATCAGTTACGTGACAGACGTAGTAAAGTAATTATAAGTATTCTAGATATGGTGTTACAAATGTGTATCCAAGCATGTAGTCTCATACTGGCACGCCACTAATACAGTACACATTCTCTCCTAAGCTTATGCTGTATTATGCGTAAAGACGATTACAGTGGCAGAGAAAGTAAATGAAACTAAGTAATCTTAATAAATCTGTGATCGCTATCCAGGACGTCCACAGTCTATAGCCATTGATATCACGTTAAAGACTACGAAATTATAACCCCAGTTAGTTATGAACGCTGGGTCCAAACCAGAGAGAATGCTCACGAACAATTATCATACGTGACTGTAGATCGTCGACGATTAATGAAGTGCGTCGACGCGACAAAAATCGTCCTTTTTATTACTTACAGACAAGTACCCTCTCGATCCTTGTAACACGTAGCTACGTTTGCTTCGTGCTCTTTGCTAGTGTGTACACCTCTCCTCGTGAACTTTCGCGACATACGCCCGGAGCTTCCTAAGTGTTATCACTTACCCGAATGCACTTCGCGAGGTTTCGGTAAGTTGGTGACACAAGTGTGCGGGCAAAGGAGCACGTTCGCAGGGTGCAAAGCACCCTCCAGGAAGCGTCTTTTCGTTTCCGAAAGATGTATACCACCAAGAGGCGTCTTGGGTAGATAGTTAGGTGGGACAAGTGCCAAGCAATAAATCCCAACTGCGTGGATCGAATCCACAGCCTGGAGGACCCTGGACATCCATTGAAAGCTCTGCAATAGGAGAAAGCATGATTATTCGTTATACTTTTACCCGTTTGTATTTTTTTTAAATCTATACGTTTAGCTTTCTTTCTTTTTCAGCTCTTTAAGCTGGGGCCTTTCTTTTCTATACCCCGATAGGAATCATTGTACTCACTTCCTCTTCGCTACAGTCAGGTCGCTGTTCGGCGACTACGCATATCCTCTCGTCACGAAGCACCCGGACACTGAACACTGCGATTCTTCCACGATAAATGAACTTCATGGGTTCTACTGCAAGGACCGTGGCGATTATGTCGTCCGCGTTGTGTTTTCTACCGGTGACAGTCATGAGACCGTCGCGCGAGCCGCAGACGAAGACTAGACCACCGGGTCCCAGGAAACCCAGAAGGCCTGAACGGGCGTACTCTACGTCGCCTATAGGAGTACCGTCAGCTTGTAAGGGTGAAACCTTGAAGGTATTATTTGTAAGACCCTGTAGACCCCAGTATTGGCTTCCTGTCGCTGAACTGTGCACGCATATCTCGCCAACCTCGTCGGTCTTGCAGATCAATGGTTGTCCTTCCATTTTCACCACGACGACGATACCTGTGTGAAAATAAACGGAAGACTTTCATGTTGGATGCTTATGCTTGCCTGAGACTTGATTTTTCTCATTTTGCAGAGGATTATGTAAAATGGGATGGGCTCGTAAGAAACGTTTAAACGATAAGGAAATAATCCTTTTACAGCTTATGGAAGATTTTTAGTCTGCACGCGAGACTTGCAGGCCTCTAACCTTTTAATAGCTCGCTGCAGCGAGCTGCTACTTTCACTGCTGGTCGAGTTATCGTTATTTTATGTTGGAATACCAGAGACGCAATACGTGGGAGAAACTGGAAATTTATCAATGTTTTTGGCGATATTTCAAGAAATTTATCAATACGATCATGTTAGTTATTAAATGCAAGATCAAAGTTTCTCGTTACAAATAGTTCTTGTGAATATCTCGTAAAAGCATACCACCGTCGTAGTGAGATATAATTAACTCAAAAAAAAAAAAAGTAAAAATCATTAACTAGAACATAAAGCGCTCGATACTCACTTCCGGGCATAACTTGGCCACAATCTTGCAGAGTTAACGATGTAAGGGAATTCTCCTGGTCAACTCGAACGACACCGTAACTCAATCCGGACATGGATAAAACTCCACGTCCCGTAGCGTTGACTCCAGCACGTCCTGGACGTCTTATAGACACGGTAAGAGCTTCGCTGGAGGACGCGCAAGGACAAACGGCATCGGGACGAAGACCTTTGGCTTGAAAAACGGAAAGAAACTGGTCGCAGGACGATAGTGACCAAGGATTAGCGCCATCAGCGACAAGGAGCAGTCTCAAGGACGACAGTGAGATATCCTTATGATCCTTGGTAGCCAAAAGTCCCCAGTGAAGATCCCGAGACTTGACAACAGCAACGCTTGCTCGATGTTTTGTAATCATTTGCATCCAGCTGGCTGGATGAACTTTCATGAGAGCGTAGGGAATGAAGATCACGTGCATTCCGTTGAGGATACTAGTCAGGGTGCTGTGCCACAAACCTACTTCACGTTTAAAATCCAAAACACATACGGCATTCTCACCCTCTGTGTAACCACAGGCCATTGTCAGGGCACGGCAGTGTGCGAGCATAGCCGCCCTAGTTACCGTCACACCCATCACCGAGCCATCCTTATCAGTGGTGTATTCGATATAAGCCGGAGTGTCGTCAGTCAATCTAGGAGGTGGCAGCCAATCCTTAGGAGTCTTGCCAAGATGTTCAGTAACGAACCACTGTAATTTCGGCCATCCTTTAAAAGCCACTACTTCCCCAGCCGCCGTCTTGGGCAATCCCTTGAGACAAGCCTCGCTCGTCAAGGCTACCTGGATACCGCAGCTCCCAAGGAGGAAGCCAATCTGCTGTGATCCCGCATCCCGACGAGTGAGAGGAACCTCAATGGGCACGGGGACAATACCGGCTTGTAAACAGCCATAGAACGCGCACATGAAACTTATAGGATCGTTATTTGGATACACGAGAGCTATACGATCTCCCGGCTTGAGGCAGCAGTCCCCGCTGCGACTCAATGCTTTGTTCAGCAGAGTATAAGCTATCTTGTGCGAACGACTCAATAATTTCCCATAGGTGAGAGTAACGCAGAGCTTCCCATTAGGATCAAGGACCGTCGCTGCGGGTGCTTTGTACGAAGCAGAACCATACCTCTGTATGGCTGCTTCAAGTGATCTTGGCAAACCCGAAGGTACCGACAGCTGTTCGCCAATTGCAGACGTCATAGAGCCACCCTCGGGTTTCGGTGCGTTAGGATCCTTCGGATTGGCCGCAATCTCCAGCTCGATATCGTCATCCTCATAAAATTCAGGCAGTGGCCTCCTCTTGGGTCTCTTGAGAGTATTCAAAAGTTGTTGTATCTTTGCCGAGACCTTCCATCTACCGGTGGTACCGGTGTTATCCTCAACAACGTGATAACGATTGACACGATCTGCGCCCGGTCTCCTGGACTGGGCCGTGTGCGTTACGTCGGGAGGCTGAATATTGCAATAGGCATGTGGAGTGTACTCGGCGATGTCTGTAATGTCAGCTGGCGGTCTTCTAGCTGGTGGTCTAGGTGGTGGCGGCGTGTCTCTAGCCGATCCCGTACTGCTGGTATCGGACAGTCCTGTGCCAGTTGGTCCACCAGCTCCAGGACTGTCCTCCGTGACCACGCTGTCCTCGTCGCTGCTCGACTCCCCGCTATCATGACGTTCGCGATCAGGACTCCTGGCCATTACCGAAGTCCTCTTCGACGGCATCGGCAAAGACGGCTTGGGTCTTCCTTGCATAGCTGCCAGCGCCTGCTGTACCGCTTCCTGACGCACCTCTGCAGAAATAGCACATGGTATTAGACACGGGAGAAGAAAATCTTAATCGCAATTCCAAAGATTAATGCCAATTACGCTATATCACGGACATGCAACAAAGAGACACATCCTCCGTCGGCAAACGTAGCGGAATGCAGCGCATCGAGATACACAAGTGTCTAATCTGCATGCGGACGTTCCTCAGGTCTCCAAGTATTATTACAGGATGTCAAAGTGTCTAGGATGTTTCGTCCGTAAATGAAAAACGGTTGCCTGCCTGATAACCCTATCACTTAATCGTCCACAGTTTCTGTACGTCCATAAAGAGAAGCTAGACTACTCGAGTGACATCGTTTTAGGAGCAGGTGAATTACACCCCTCGATATCTAATCTTGACCGAACCACGGTCACCGTTTAAATAATACCGTTTGGCTATCCTGAATCCGTGCTCGACGACACGAGGAACAGTAACCTAATCTTATCAGACTGAATGTGGATATTGTGGACAACCGAGCACTGCCGGTTGGATACTGCATGGCCGATCCTTGAATACTCTTTGTCCCATCCTGAGCCGATGCTAATTATGCGTCATTACCGCGGAATCGGGAGGCTCTTCTGTCACGGTCTCTTGCAGAGCGGAATACGTGTCTACAAGTGAAATATTTCGATCTTGGTCTACCCCATAGAGTCTGGTACAGTAACATGATATTACGGTAATACATACCGTAGTACGTGGCTAAGAATAATTGGTACAGCATTGCTATGCTATGGATGTAAATATATATATATATATATATATATATATATATATATATATATATATATATATATATACACCCACACACGTATTTGATACGTATGGTCGATCGTGTAAGCCATGAAGGATAATTGGGAGGTAAAGAGAGCGAGAGACGCCATAGGGCGTAGTTAGGTTAAGTACGCGTCTAATTTTCCGGAGGGCATCCATACCGTAGTATAACCTGTCGAAGATGTAAATGCTCTATCTCTGATAAGACAGCCTTAACAGATACTCACCGGAGTGGTAGCGGCTCTCGTTCCGCGTTAGTCTGCGATTTCCGCGTCTTGCGGCCGACGAATTTGAGTTCGCGGTGTTTCCGGTCGAGCCGCCAGAACCCGGAGGACTGGCGATCCCCCCAGGAACTAGCCGACCTCCTGCATGCAACAACACAACGACACATAGACAACTCCGCCAGGAAATATAAAAAGAAAGAAAGCGGGGCCGGGGGGGGCAGGGGTAAATGAGATTAAGGGAGGGACCAACAGAAAGATATTCGTGACAATAGAGAGAAACATATGGGGGAGGAAAAAGAAAAAGAGAGAAAGAGAATGAAAGAAAGATGAGACAGACAGTGTGTAAATAAGTGAATAGCAGAGTGCGAGACAGAGAAGAATTATTAGACACAGATAGAGCCTATTCCTGAGCCCAGCCTGTTCCTGTTTTTCTGGTAAATTAATCCCGCGTCTGATCAGTGAATAGTGATTGCGAAAACGCACCAATCGATAAAAAGTGGGTCAGTCAATTTCAATTACAAATAAATAATTTCCGCTTGATTCTAAACGTAATACCGTATAAAAAAAAAGGACACAATCCTCGTCGACGCGGTTGAACCATGACTCTCAAAGAGGTGGGACTCTTGGACGATGCAGAAGAGAAAGAGTGACGCGTTATACGGGGAGTAAGGATAAAATCATAGCGAAACAACAGGATACTGTGTCTGGAATAATTAGGGAGAATTCAATGATTTGAATTATGAGCTTTGATAAAGCACAGCCAGCCAAAAGCCATTGCTCGTAGGGCCATCACCAGGTAAATAAGCGAAGCTCACGCGAGACCGTTTAATTAACGCGGAGCCTCCTCTCCAATTATACGCCGTGTTACTAGGCCCTCCTGACACAAGTCGCACTGCCACGTGTGCGGAAGTGCACGAATTTTCCGTTGTCGCTTCATGAGAATACCCGTGCCATTCTCGTACTCGTTTCGCGCGACCGTCGGTATTTGTTTCCCGGAGACACGCACTTCTAGACCCGTCGCGTAGGTAAATACGTATGTACGTGGGGTACCTAGGACCCATATGCCGCGACAAATGTGTGAATCCACATAGGGGTGGAAGTGTAGTAACCGGAATAGGGGCTTTTGAGCTTGCGAGTTTCCTCGAAACGCCCTGGAACAATGGACCCGACGAGGAGCGTCTATCGCACTGCTGGCGTCTGGTGCATTTGGCATCAGACGACCAAATGAGAATGGATTTTTTTTTTTTCAGCATCCCCGAGCACCGGCACAGGTAGGTATCATTGCCCGGTGCAGAGTGAAGCTTGTTGAAATCATAGGCAAAAGCCTTGCCGGGTGTTGACGGATGAAAAATTTCAAGGATCATCTGTTGGAGTGCAGTGACTTCCCGTGACTGGTCATATTTATGCATTATGCTGGGTACGTACGTAAGGCATAGAAAGATTGCACGAGAATTCGCAAGACCAGCGAAACAACGGGCTCTCGCTGATTCTGCTGATTCTCCTGGTCGCGCAGATGACGCGTGGAGAGATACAAGTGGCTAAGAGAGAGAAAGAGAGAAGAAAGACAAGAGCAATGACACGGGAACCTCGTAGCGACTGAGGAGCAATGCTGACTGCTCTTTAGCGAACAGGAAACCGCAATGGCAAGCACCGATCAGAACATACTGACGTCTTCTTCGAGGAACCACCGCCAGAAAATGAAATAAAAAAAATACATACAAAGGTTCGTCGTAGACTGAGTTAATGCTCGATTGTGAAATTAAATACTTTTCGTTTCAACTCCACGTTGAGCTGGCGCCGTAAAAAATAGTTTTTTAATCAATAGCGTTGGATTAGGCTAAATTAAGTCCTCAATTATAATGTACGTCTTCTTTCGATTTTCTTTTCCGGCGCTGTTAACATCAAGAAGGTCTAACGGACTAGAGATTAAAATGCGCGTGACGTAAAAGGGCACAGGCTATAGTAGCAATCCATGCAGCGCACAACAGACAGAAAACAGACAGATTGGACAAGGCAGATACACATTGAGAGAAAGACGATCCAGCCGACAAAGGGATCAATGCGCGACGGCAAAAGAACACAGCCACAGCATTGTTAGTAAGAACGTTCATTTTGAGTCCAACAATTGGATAACTAATTAAAAATCACCAGGACCATTAATTAGGTTGACCCCATTTACCTGATGAATTTACGTCAACTGATCTTGTAAGCGATGACAGGGTAGGATCATCCAGCAAGGCCCTGGTGATTTTTATGACTAAAAGCATTTCTCGGCACACACGAGTCATTTCTAATCTATAGACTAATAGCTCGATATTATTCCAGTTACAACTTCCTGTCCGTACCAGATAAAGACCTGGTCAGAGTGATAGCACGGGTGTGCCGAGATAAGATCCTTAGAGAGCAAAAAAAAAGAGGATGAACACGCAACAGCCAAAAAGGCTACCTGAATGATAACGTTTTTCGGGGTGCGTGACACGACGCTGTGTGCGTCTCGCACGTGGCTGAGGACGTCCACCGACGCTGACGCCTCCTGAACCGCTTCCCACAACCCCAACGCCACCACCTCCACCACCTCCACCACCTCCACCGCTCCCATAACCTGTTCCACTTAGTACGCTACTTCCAAGGACGCTTCCACCACCGCCATTGCCACCCCCTGTTGACCACACGTTATACAATCACCAGGGTGTCACAGGAACGAATGATGCGTATGAAGGTATGTTCCGATGTTCCGAAGGATTTACCTCGTGATCCGTATTCGAGTGAAATTCCATAGATTCAAATTTTCCCGTCCAAAATCATCCAGGCGCTTTCGCAATTCTTGGCCAACTACAAACAATGGCAGATAAAACCGTAACGAGATCTCGTTCGTCTTGCACGGAAGGCATCTGCATATCCACTAGGTATTCCTCGTTTTTAGTGTTCCGTGTACATGACCACGGGCACCCGATTCCAGGATGATAAACACGTGTCGCGGTTTGCCGTTGCACAAGCGACCGGTCATTTTTCTGAGTTACCGCGTGTGGCGCAAACGCTATACTCCGTACGCAACGTATACATATACAGTACAGCCACATAAAAGAGCAGCCGAGCGTAACGGGATTTTCTGCATTAGAGACTAGTAAGCGCGACTCTCGCGTGCGCACGTTTCCTACGTACATTTGCGTTCCTTCCCCTCGTATTTTCCTAGTAGTAACAGCGAATCGAAATTCCCTATTAACGAGACGATCAAATTCGAATTTTAATTTTCTTTTTTTCCCCCATCGACACGTTCCACATAAACGTTTTACCTGAACAGAATGCAAAGGTACGTGAGGTAACTTGCGTAATTGAACGAGACGTGCAAGAATACGTGGTTGGATTGAATCTCTTGGAAAATGTCCTTGGAAGACTGACTGACATGGCTTTCCCATTGCGATCAAATCTGCCATTGTGTCGCTTTATGAGAATCGGCACGCGACCCCACGTTAGTTCACCTAGACACTTTCGCCTGGATGATCCTGATACGATGGTTGCTTCGATGGATTTCCATAGGAGATGGAAAACTCACTGGACTCACCCTGCTGTTTCGAAGCATACTGCTGAAGCAGACGGGTCCTCTTCTTCTCATATCCCTTTTGCGTTATATCCCCTGGAACACAGATAAGAAACGTATGAGGAAATCCGTTTTCACTTTTCGTAGTTTCTCATTTTTCCATTCCTATCATTCGTACAATGACTTTAAATGCATGAACGTTGCGTAGGTCTTCGAGGTAAGAGCGAATTGTTCTATAGTTCTTTGTCGAGGAAGAAACGCATCTAGAGCAGATTCCCTCTGGTATATAAGCGTCTGTTAAACGACGAAATTACCGGTAATTTAAGAGTTCATTAGAACCGCATAAATAGACAGTGTCTCGGTTGTATAAGGAGGCCAGTAAAAAAGGGCCTAAAGAACGTGGAATAAATGATCCCCAGAAATGATATTATATTAAATATTAAAATTGCTACCGTGAAGGTACTGACATTGGTAGATAGCACAAGGAGTACGGGTATATTATAAAGATAGTACCGTCACGCAACCTGCCCTGTGAAAATGCCTTAAATCATTGGTAATTCGCAAGGCAGTTTATCCAAGAAATAAGAAAGGAGGTAAGGGAGTCACTCGTGCGTAACGCGCTCAAAGATCTTACTGGGTCGTCTCCTTAAGGAAGAGCACTTGCGCACGAGGTAAACCGGCTGACCACCGCCGCGACGCAATTGCGATTTCCGCCGCAGAGGACGGCGTCTTGGTCCGTGTTGCTGATGTCGACGCAGCTGCTGCTCCTGTTGTTTCTGTTGTTTCGTCGGCTTTCCCACTTTTTCTTCCTCCTCTAAACAGCCGTTGACCTCCGGTTCACTTTCACTGGTCGACAGGCAGATGTAGTAGCCGCTGTCGCCCGGGAGCAATTCGCGTTTGGTCAAGCCCTTGGAAAGGAAATTTAAAAACTGTCGGCTGGCAAAGTAATTGCTGGCTGAAGGTACGGGTTGCCAGGTGCGTCTATGCGCCAAGACACCGGATACGCGAAGCTCCTCGGAGAAGAGTTTGTCTTCGTTGAAGTCACTGATTTTTGTGACCGTTGCTGCTGGACAAGTTGAACGGGACGATGACGAGTCCAGCGAGGATGAGATTGCCCCGTGAGAATTGAAAATACCGTTTTTCGGATTTTCGTTGAAGTCTCCGGACAGTAGAAGCTTCTGATCGTCAAACTCATCAGAGAGATTCGAGGACGCGTCGTCTATTCTATCTTCCGCAGAATCCTCGTCCACAGGGAAGTAACGAATCTCGCGCCATACTCTCCTCTGACGTCGGGAACGACGTCGTTCCGGTGGCACGAACCAGACAGGACTCAAGGAACGATCATCGCCTTTACGTGTTTCAGTCTTCAAAGTTTTTCTCTGAGAGGATCGTCTACCTCGTCTGCGAGAACCAGAGCGTCTGGACGCACTGGTCCTCTTAAAGTATCCATCGGCACTGACGCTTGGCGAAGGCTTCGGTGTTTTCCGACGAAAGAATCCATTCCTGGTAGTTTTAAATTCAGCCAGTCTCGATATGGATAAGGAAAAGCTAAATCCAGGAGTGCTCGCGCAAGGTTTCTTACAATTAGTAACGCTCTTCTCGGGAGCAGAGATAGTCCTGGCAACCGTAGGCTGAGGTTTACGTTCCTTAAGGGCACTGTCCAGGGAATGATGAGCCGAGGGCCCAGGTGGCGCAGGATACGGTACTGGAACGGCATCGCGCCAAACTCGACCGAGGCTCACGCTAACACTCAGCGGACCCTCTGGCGCGTTGGTGGTCGAAGACGAGGAGACCTCGAGTTCCTCCTCGACCTCGTGAACCCTTTCGTTAGCCGCGAGCGGAGGGACTTTGCTGCAGCGTAGAAAGACCGGCGAGTCGTCGAGCTTTAAAACGGCCAACTCGGCCGTAACGAGATCAGACTTGCTCTGGTTGAACTTAGCCTGCTGATGTTTTGTCGAGGGCTGGTGAGCAGAGAGGGCAAACTCATCCTTGCTGCTTTCTTGCGCTGCGTTTACGCCGTTCAGCCATTCGTCGTAAGCGATAGTTCCCGCATCATGCTTCTTAACATCCGGTTCCGGTACTATAGTGGTGATACTGACCGCTTGCGAATTTCTCTCCTCCACCGCGATGCTCGCCTCGTTAGTATTTTTTTGAAGCTTATTCCTACGTTTCCCACGATCCAAGTAACTCTTGCGTATCGAAATTCTCTTGAACGATTCGCTACGCTTAAAGGAGGGCTCGTTGCGATCCTTCCTGCGACCTACGAGCCTTCGTAAGTTCTCAAAGGATAGGGGCCTCATGGACCAGGCCGCTTTCAGCACACCGTTGCTCGGTGATGCTACTTTTCTCTTATGTTAAACTCATCGGACCCACCCGCGAGGCCTTCCAGTCTGGCCGCGCGTCTTTTTCCTTTTGCCAAAAGACTCTCGTGCGCCGAGCGACGTTCCTTCTCGGAGCGTTGGACACGAGGAATATACCAGAGATAATTCCCATGTGGATAGAGAATCAGAATCCGCGGCCAATCACTACCCAGCAGGCTCCTCTCGCATCCTGATCAACTTTTAAATCCTCCTGGACTCTCCGCTTTTCGTTCTCTGTGCCACTCCACCACGTTCTGGTGTATCTTCCTCGTAGAAGGTACCGTCCGTGAAAGAACTCGTTCACGGACAAAACTTTCTCCCCAGAACGCCCTCTCCGACGGTTACGACATTGATTTCACCCTTTTTTTCACGTCTCCCGTAACTCCTTACGACCTTTCTCACCACGAGAGTAATATCGGCTTCTCCCTGCGTTCGTTTCGCTGTCTCTCGATCCCTCGGTATAGATTATCTCCAGGAAGATCCTCATACACATATTTGACGTTGGCACGCATTTCACGTATACGAAGTCTCCGTCCTATCTCATAAGGTCACAGGATTCACACGGGAAGATGATAAAAGCTACGTTAAAATCCTCTATGCAAGAGTCCTGTCACATCCAAGTCCACCGTCCAGCGTTCGTTCACCGGTCACAAACCTCTTGGCGGTCGGTCGAGTCCCTCGTGGATTAAAAAAAAAGTGATGCCTTCGGACGCCAAAATTATTATTCACTCCCTCGAAATGACTATTTTACTTGCCCAAGCACAATAATCTCCGCAACTGGTATGGCTTACGTGAGCCTTTTACGAGATTATCGATTCCACCAGACGTAAAACACTAGACACCGTCAAGAGTCACTCTCCGGGTATCGTCGGGACGATAACGACGACCTGGATCTGCTCTCCTCGAAGCTCAACCCTTGAGTAGGGATCCTCGCAGACACTGCATTCCACCGTAATACACTCCGTAACCATCTCAACTATCTCCAAGTGGGGACCCACCGAGCAGACGTAACAAGCGCGCAACTCAATACGCGTATCCTGGCGTCCTCTGATAGTGTCGATCACTTCGTCGCGTTACTACGAAACCGCGTTCAATCACTGGCATTACGATCGGAAACGTAGACCAGCCGGGACACGGCAGGCCTGTAAATAAAGCTTACGGGAGTAAAGGAGTAAAGGAGTAAAGGAGTGGTGGCATGCCGTCCGTCCACTCTCGCCTGCAACTCTCAGCTTCGCAGCATCCCACTCCTATACACCTCGAGAGAGGAGGCACTCTGCTCCTTGGCGTTCTCCGTTCACTGCCTCCGCCCATGCGGACTCTCCTTCTGGTATTATGGCGGGTTCACAAAGTCCAAAAGGATCTTCACGAGATCGAGCGATCTCGGCGTATCGGGAGAAGAGGATGGAAAAGGAGACTGGAAAAAAAAAAGGTAAGACTCTCAGCGACGACATCAGGAAAGAAAAATAAAGGAAAAGAATGGAGCAGATACTCCAAAGTTAAAATAAAGAAAGTCCAATCGCATGTGATACCACCTTTATGCATGGGCGTACTTATGGGCTATATCTTACTATACGCGTATACGTGTATACCCAAGAGCACATACGGGACTGGATTATCCCATTTGATGATTGTAGAGACGCCTTGAATTTTCGTGGGTCGATCGCAGCCTCGTACGATGATTCTCCTACGGTGGGCTTAGGGCTCCATTCTCGTGGTTCTAGACAAGGCTTTCTACTTTTCTACGTACTCCCACGTGAAAGACGATCGGGTACGATCGTAGGATCGCCGATGCTTTCGTCAAGGGATAGAACTGTGCGCTATGCGTTCTCCTTCGTCTTTCTCTTCTTCTCGTTGACTCTATATATATATATATATATATGTCTCTCTCTCTCTCTCTCTCCACCTCATCCAAAGTCCATATACACTGCCGCCTACCGATACACCGTAATGGCCGAAGCCAATGAACCGAGCATGGGATCTCGCGGAAAATGACTAAGTTATGCTTTCACCGAAGAAACATCTTCTTACACTGTCCAGTCATGCCTCAAAGTACGTTACCGCCGCGTTATGCGTCTCTGACGTAACATTGAAAAATGGCCATTGATTAGCCACCGTAGGCAGATAGCGAGTTAGGTAAGTACGTTCCAGCCGCTTTTACATAGTAACACGCGGACGAAGAATTTCTTATGGGAATAGTCAAAGGATACTGAAGGAGCCTTGCTGAGGACATTGCTGGTTGCAGTCAAGGCAACTCGAGGACATTTACCCAACGAAACACGACCTTGATCTTAAACGGACCACGCGCCATGTACCTACAGCATACATATGTAGGCAGACTATATCCCTCGCTATAGTCTTCGGTCCCAAGCAATATTCTAGTCGGTACGAGGCTGGCCAAGATCATCGTCGAGACGCGTTACATATTCCATCTGTCTCGTGACGTATCTGGTGTCTCGGTGAAGTTAACCAGTCAAGAAGTGTCCAATGAAACTCGTAATAACCAGACTGCAATTGAGAACTAGTCTGACGTCCTTGCGTGTGCCATCTTCTTTGACCGTCCCTTTTACACGCACTTGACCACGCCAATGGTCCTTGTACAGCGATGATCTTCCTGACCACCCCTCTGGATATGCGTGTCAGTCCATGTAAATTATAGATCGCAGAGTAAGGCCCGTAGAAATATGTTTATCGTCTTGACGTGGCCTGGTTTTTTTTTTTTCAGGACCAGGAAGAGGATTGGCGGTGTATATTTGAGGATCGATAGGTGCGCCCTGGACTCGCTTAAGGTAATTTCCTCGTTATCGGCGTGTCCGATAACCACGTAGCAAATAGGACGTTCATCGGCCTGGGTTTAACTGTAAACAGTGCTTAAGGTACATAGAATATTTTTTTTTAACAGTCACTTTCGTTGATAATTCCGTATCCCATTCGGTGTCGCGTATATACATTATTATCGCCAAGCTGAAAACTTATTGCAACGTGTCATGAGTTATTCGTATTTTCTACCAGAGAAAACAATTATTCGGCCGACACTCGTAATTCATTCGATTTCGTATGCGTCTACGTGTCGCGTGTGACTGCGTACCTATAAACGGACAAAGGAGAGTATAGCTTATACGTATATCGCATAAGGCGAGGCTCGGTAGCGAGAATAAAAAATCCCTCGACTAATCCGTTGGTGTTGTCTAAATAGAATTAGCACGCCACCGGATAAAAATGGATGACTCCCCTGTCGCACGGCTCGCTCGTGCAATTTAAATATCCCTTGGGTAGCATCAACGGGCTATTAGCCGGCGTTTTGAAGAGAGGAAGAAAAGCAATGAGAACAATGACCGGCGATGGCTCACTGAAAAGGTATCACAACTGTTTCCTGATTCGGCGTAGACGTTCTTGGTTTTGATATCTTACAGCTGCATTACCGACGCCACTGGCGTCCTAACCAAACGAGGGAAATTAGAACGCGGCGTTGGACACCTGCACGGAGGAGCTTGCTATAGGGCTGATGATAAATTAAAAAAAAAAAAGAAACCGGGCGCCCTGATGGATCCGCTGCTAGCTATGCACGTACGTGGGGACCATGGTAATATTTGAGCACGAGCAAGAAAAACTCTTCTTTATTTCTTTTTTCTTGTATTTTCATTATTTACACTTGGGTAAACAAAAAATGCGGACGGTACTAGAGTCCGGGTATAGATATACTCTGTAACTGGAGTCTCGAGATGAACGTGTTGCTACAATAAAGGGGGACCCCGAGTAGAGGACGTTTTATGTATGACTTAAAAGCGGATGCCAATGAAAACTGAAGCGATAATACAAGCTGGCAAATATGCACTGTATGTACATACGTATTATAATGATTAAGTACTGTTTGAAATTTGCCAAGAGGTACCATACTGAATGTGAATTGCCGTACGATTAAATAACCAGATGTAATCGATATTTTATTGAGATATACGACCCTCTGAGATTCCAGTACCGGGGCGTATAATAAGTTCAATTAATTGAAAGCCAATGAACCAGTGAAAAAGTTCGGAGACGAATTCAATGGTTTCACCCGGTACTTTTCTTCGGTATGGAATAAAGCGAATGGCTATGTGAAGGACAGCGTAGCTTTATCGATCGGGTCGATCAGTCTGCACCTTCTTTTCTTGACATAGCACCCCCGCGTTGTAATTTCGCCTTTAGGTAATCGAGCGTGCGAACCTTTTCCACGGGTGAATTGTGCGGCGAACCTGACGTGTTTACATTGCACGAAGAATTACACGCATGAGGAACGGCGACGAACGCGAAGCGATCTCGGGAGCGAGGATAGGCGTTTTATACTCTACGTGCTGATGGCTATTAGAGAGAAATTCACAACGTCATACGGTCATAGTTCGTTTCCATTGAAAGACGCACGAGCGACTAATAAACGCAATTACCTCACATGCAAATAAAACCAGTGAGGACGAGTGGTCGGCGTCGCCGGTGAGAAGACTGACGTCATCAGTCATTTGCGAGAGAGTTTTTACATGAGAAAATGATGAGGATCAAACGAGCGGAGTCCGTTGTCCCTTGGGCTGTCGCTAAGAGACAAGACGGGAAGGGTTAGCTCGAGGAGGAATATGAGGGACAGGAAAGGGATGGAATTGCATGTAAAAGGGCAGGGAAGGTACAAGGGACTCTTGCTGGTTCACTTGGGTTAGCTGATGAATAAAGAAAAGCTCGTTAAATCTTGGATGGGTACTGCTTGAGGCGAGGCGTGGTTCTGTAAACCGGTCTATTTCGCACTGTACGCCGTGGCTAACTACCACTGCAAATAAAAGTATTCTTAGGTGACGCCGGTGTAAGCAGTCCTCGGCTTGATACTTCACACCTGTAACGTGTATAACGTTAAGCCCGACAAACATCATGGATAGTAGAAGCGGGACAGAAGGACATGAAAATTGCGAGAAGCCTGCCAAGAAACGTATAGATTGCACAATGGACGAGAGCACATGGCCGGAATTTGCTTAATACACAGAAGACATGAATCGTAGTTTTTTTTTAATAGGTAGGTACTTGGTGGATATGTTTTTTAATTCGTTATATTTTCATAAGAATCTAAAAGCTTTGCTGGGTTGGAGCTTGAGCTCAGAGGCGCGGTCAAATGACTGGCTCATCCCGGACGGAACAAGGGATATGACGTTAAACCTGAAAATTCATCACGATAGTGTACCAGTGTTATGTAGATTATCAGGAATTTTATGATTGCCTTGTAATTCGCAGGAATTAAAATGGCAACAGTACGTAGTTATCGATTATCAAAGGAGCCACGGATTTGTACGCGGTGAGTCAGAAGGGTTACGTACCGCCTTAGTATATTGGTTCTTACCTTCTGAAAGCTCGAGGTCTAGCTCTGCAAGCTTCTCCCGCACATCCTCCGGAAGCTTGCCAACGTCGATGTTGAATTCGGCCATCGCTAGGCCATCCGCGCTGCACCAAAATCACCAATTTTCCAGCCGGACATTCCACTACCCGTCACCACTCTACGGCCATCTTGCCTGTCACTGGTGTTCAACGGCGCCAACAGGAGGCGACACGGCTTACATGTCAACGAACAGGTGATTTGATAGCTTCACGCTTTTCTTGGCTCTCGCAAGACTTTTGCAATCGTTTGGGATTTGCCAGGGACGAGATAAAGGATTACTGTGTATGGCTAGAGAAACTCGAGTATACTAATGGATTCTATTTTAATTGTAACTTTATATTAGAGTTTGACCCTTCTCAGCTGCTTCTTACTTTAAATTCTTACGACTCCGATTATTAGCAGAGACCAAAGATCGATCCTGTCTATGCACGACGTCTAGACATTGAAGAATAAAGTCACGCAAGTCTGTCCTTCTGTTTGCACCTTTTCTTGCGCGTCTGCCAGACAGAGAGCAGTGCGCAAGTCCATTGGCGTCTGCATGAAAATACATATACAGTTAAGTCTACAGCTGGATCCTTGGCCGTTACTACCAGTTACCACATTGGCCGCCATAAATACTTCTGTCATTACGAAGGCCGAAAGCTCTATTATCATTTGAGTTCGGGCATTGGCCCTGGAAAATGTTACTCCGCTTTCTACGCCCTTGTTGAATATAGTAGCAGACCTGGAGGGGGGGTTTGAGAGTCCAATCAGCTGTTAGAAGAAGGCATGGACGCAGAGGCGCAGACAGGGGGCAAACTTTTAATGAAACTTATGCAAGAGTCCTCATCAGCATCATCATTGGCCGTTTCAGTTTCGGCGGGATGTATCCAGATGTACCTATTCTTGTGGATGTACGTTTGTTAACCTCTATTTTGATAGATTTTCGGGTTTTTGTCATTATTTTACGTGGAATTTACTTAAGATGGATTTGTTAGAAGATCCGTTGTTTAAAACTAAATATCAGAAAAGCAAACTGAGAGTGAAACTATGGGAGAGTGATTTCATGGAAAAATATGGAAGGAAACCGAGCAAGGTGCGTGACAATTACTTCAAGGTTCTTTTGGGATATCGTGGGTTGTTATTTACCTAATATGGTCATTTATTGTTATGGCATCTATTGTATGAAGTAGTTTTGAGCATGTTTTAATTCATAAAGTATTAGATTTTCTTTTTAAATAAAATCGATTGTTACGATATAGCTAATATTGTCAGCTTTAACGCCAATAAATATCTGAATAGTATGTTCATTTTGTTTTTGGTACAAATACATGGTGTTGAATGTATTACAGAATGATATAAAGGAAGCAGATGTAACAATACGAGAAGCATATAAAATGTATTGGAAATTAAAAACTAAAGCTCTAGAGGAAACCCTAATGGATATTACTTTTTCTGATGACGCACAAGCAAATGTTTCGGCTAATTCAGTATCTACTTGGGATTTGGATGTAAAGGATAAAACAAAAAAGGATCCGGAACCTGTAACTACGAATACAGAGAATATAGCTCCACAAAATGTTATGACGCTTAAAGACTTAAATGTAGACCCTCCATCCGTATCAGACTCTTTAAATGTAGATGGAGCTTGGGGAGCTCATCTAAATAACGATAAACTTGCTTCCTCTAAGAAAAAGCAAAATTTACTAGTTGGTAAATCATCCTCATTTCAACTATCACAAAAAAAGTTTTCTGGCACAACTTTTACTAAACGAAATCCTAGAAAATCACTGTCATCGACTAAACTCAGAAGTAAATCAGATTTGAATGTGTCTGAAATTCAACCTCAGTCGGTAGATCAAGTCACTTTACAAAATGAAGATGGCTTTGACGTAAGTAAAGCATTAAAACCAATTTTTGGAGAAACATTTAAAGTGGTTCATAAAGAAACTAAAATTGCTAGTCAGTCGATCAGTACTATTCAACAGTTGATCGAAGGACGAGTCACTCCTGCAGATAGGAAATTAAATAATGGATGGTTAGACAGATGCTTAAAAGAAAATAATTTGGAGCCTATTCCAATAAATCCTCAGAGGTTGTCTGGAACAAGTGATTCTGGTGTTGAGTCCATGGAATCCAGCATACACTCACCCAATCAAGGTGTGCGGCTTTCTTGCATCGGCAAATCATCAATTTCGGATGAGGAAGATTTTATCTGCAACAGTGATTCTGAGGAGGAACGTAAAAATAAACGCATTAGGAATCTCCGAAAAAGATTGAGTGATGAAGAAATTCGTGCTGCAAAGCGAATATGTATTGAAAGAGAGGTTCCTCTTTCACACAGTCAACCATTACCTAACAGAACAACACTAGAAGTGTCTCCTACGATTATTACCAACCTCACGTCTCCAATTGATTCCATAAAAGTCCATAAATTGATCGACAATATCAATGAACCAACAGAAGAAACTGCAATTGAAACTCATTTAGATGTAGCTGTTGCTTCTGATTCGCATTATACGAAATTTGATAAGAAGAATACTGAAGTAGAGAAATGCATAGACATATATGAGAATGAAAATAATGTAAATTCAGAACCAAGTAAACCCTCGCCTCGCCGCAAAGCACGTGTTAAGAATAAAAAACTAGATGAATCCGACGATTCTGATCCTGATTACACTGATGAGGATTACAAAGAGAAGAAAACAAAGTCAAGAAAATCTAAACAGTCTATTCGTAAAGTAAAAAAAACTTTGGATAACGATGAGAAAAAACCAAACACACGTAAAAGGGCTGTTACTGCAAGTAAGAAAATTGTTAGAAAAACGAAAATCATCAAAGAGGAAGAGGAGAATGTTAATGAAACGGATTCGAAGGATCCAGACATACCAATTTATGGAGTGGAAACTTTGGAGGTTGTGCCACGTTTTGCTCTTCCTAAAAGTGGCACTGGCGACCTTGTATCAGATTTTACTCAAATTATATCAAAATCAAATGATGAAACTAAAGTCATTGCAGGACCAAGTAATTCTAAATTAAAATTAACAGATAGAGAAAAGTTAGAGCAGAAGGTAGCTGCTGGAAAAGTAAATGAGAATTTTGTTAGAATAAATTTGAAGAAAAAAGTCTTTGTTAGGGGTAAGAAGACTATGAATTTCTCAAAATATAAAAAGAATTTATGGAAGCAACGAAAAAAGGAGTTGGCCTCCAGTGAGGGTAGTTTAGATTTAGCTGACTTGGTTGAGAAGAATGGCACGTTGACTTGTTTCAAGTGTGGAGGTATTGGCCATTTCTCTAGGCAGTGTACAGCCATGAAAAGTGATGATCTTTTGCCTCTCAATGAAGTCGAAGACGTATCCGATTATCCAACTTTGGAAGAAGCAGAAGAGATGGCAAGCCAGTCAGCCATACTTGCACACAGTTCTAAGATAGATAGACTTCCGGAAAAACCATCCTTTGCCCATAGAGCCACAGGAGAAACACAACAATCTCTTCGAGAAGAGGAAAACATAGAATCATTATTAGAAGGTGTTGAGTTTACAGAGTCTGATAATGAGGAACTGGTAAATATTAATCATTACATAAAGCATAGTACCCATAAAGATGTATACGAAATTTTATTAATCATATAACATTTTAGCAAATTTCTGTCGGACACAAGATACCTGAAGATATCATAGCAAAATTATTACCTCCCGAGCCTAGTGCAGTAAAAGCATTGTATTCTGTTGGACCAGACAATTCTTTAATCGGTATTATATTAAATACTAGCAATTTAAGAAAATTAAAATTATCAGCACTTAAGTATAATATCTTTCTCTTTTATAGAAACTCCTGAGGAAGTTTTTGCAGTTTTAGAAAGATTCGGTCATAAGAATTTCAGACCAGGACAAGAAAAGGCAATAATGCGAATTCTCTCAGGTCAATCTACATTGGTGACACTCTCAACTGGTTCAGGAAAATCATTATGCTATCAATTACCTGCATATATCTATGCTCAACATACACGATGCATTACACTTGTCATATCGCCACTGGTGTCCTTGATGGACGATCAAGTTACAGGAGTGCCAGCATTTCTCTTAGCAGCCTGTCTGCATACCAATCAAACGCCAAAGCAGCGTGAAAAGGTCATGGATATGGTCAGAAGTGGTGAATTAAATATATTACTGGTATCCCCAGAAGCAGTGGTTGCTGGTGAAAAATCTACCGGCTTCGGTGCTTTATTAAGGCAACTTCCTCCAATCGCATTCGCCTGTATCGATGAAGCTCATTGCATATCCCAATGGTCCCACAATTTCCGACCATCTTATCTTATGATTTGTCGAGTTCTTAAAGAAAAATTGCGGGTTCGAACAATATTGGGTCTCACAGCAACAGCTACCAAGGGTACCGCAGAAAGCATCGTGAGCCATTTGAATATCCATGATGGTTTAGCTGGAATTATTTCTGACACGCCAATGCCCAGGAACTTGGCGTTATCGGTATCCAAGGATGAACACAGGGATCGCGCTTTGATAGACCTTTTGCGAAGTCCAAGATTTCAGGAATGTGATTCTGTTATCATATACTGTACTCGGCGTGAAGAGTGCGTGCGACTTGCTGGTTTCCTCAGAGTCGCTTTAAAGGTATACTTGGATAGAGATTTTATTCATAATTTATTTACTAATTGAATTTTTACTGTCCTTAGGATCAGGCAAATAGTGATAACGCGGATGCAAAAATTTCATGCATTGCTGAAGCTTATCATGCTGGTTTGCCGTCGTATCGCCGTAAAGCTGTGCAAAAAGCGTTCATGAATGGTGATATAAGAATAGTGGCTGCAACTGTTGCTTTTGGTATGGGAATTAATAAACCAAATTTAAGGGCGGTTATTCATTACAATATGCCGTCCAATTTTGAGGGATATGTTCAGGAAGTTGGACGAGCTGGTAGAGATGGGTTGCCAGCGCACTGTCATCTCTTCCTGGATTCCAAGGTACATTGTCTTCTCGATGAGGAAGAAGAGTAATCAAAGATTTTCGCAGAACCTTATAAGAAGAAGTATGATACTTTTTTCTTTCTAGGACGGCAAAGATACCTGTGAATTGAGAAGACACATTTATGCGAATGGATTAGACAGGCACATGATTAGACGCCTGCTTCAAAAAGTCTTTGTCCCTTGTTCCTGTAATAAAACAGCCAAAACAAATAAAACCCGTTGTCCAGGACATGAAGTTGCCATCCCTGTTAATGAGACTGTTCGTGCTCTGGATATCCCTGAAGAGATGATCTTAACTCTGCTTTGTTACCTTGAACTTCATCCAAGACGTTTTATAAGTGTTTTATCCTCAGTCTACGTAATAGCGAAGATTTCAAGTTACAATGGTCCTAAGGCTCTCAAACTTGCAGCACAGTCTGTAAGTAACCCTGGAGTATTCGACTGTAATATACATATAATTAAATTATATGGTGATTACGTATACATTACAATTTGTTTATATTACAGTCACCGCCACTTGCAATGGCAATTGCTTTGGATCTGCAAAAGGGTATTTCTCATGAAAATAGTTCTATAATTGAATTCCCAGTTGTAGATATAGCAGCAGGTATAGGCTGGGACAGTGGCGTAGCAAAAAATCATTTAAAACAATTAGAATGGACTACAGGTAAATTGAACATCAAAGAAATAGCATAAATATAATTTTATCTGAATGCCTTTGTCCTTACTAAACTTATGTAATGTTTCACAGTCGATGGCAGATCAAAACGTTCTGCGATATCAGTGAAGTTTGACACGTTAGGCTTCCGAATAAAAGCACCAGGTGACTTGACTGATGCGGAACTCGACGAAGCACTGGAAGCACTAGCTAGTCGAGCTCGTTCCCAGGAACTATCACGTCTTCAGCAACTTGAAATTATACAGTCGACAATGAATAAATTTAGTAACCCATCAGTAAAATATTGCCTGGGAATGACAGAGGAAGTTACCCGAAAATCAGATGACATCAAAGGAATAATTAGAGACTATTTTAAATCCGATAATCCATTGAGTGACGTCGATCTGAAACTCGAAGTATTACACAAATGAATTTGCATGTCTAATAGTATTTTTAATGGAACAAAATTGGCAACGTTTTATTTTTTTTGTTACAGGATAAACTAGCCAATGAATCACAAATAATTAGTGACATTCGTAGCCTGATTTCTAGTTATAGAGATAACAATTTCACTGGACGTGCTGTTGCTCGAATTTTTCATGGTATCCAGAGTCCGAATTATACTGCTCTAGTTTGGAGCCGATGTCGATTTTGGAGAGCACATCTTGGCGCGAATTTCAATTTAATTTGCCAAATCGCCACCCGAGAGATTCTAGCTATGCGATGATGATATTTATTAAAATTTCGCTTGCTCTGATCTTATAAGCTTTGCAGGTATAATTTCAGAAAGTGGCGTATACAACTCATAAGTTGGCGTATACAAAATTTTGCGCTTATGAAACAAGCGTACGACTGATAGGCCTTATTGTTGGTCCTGAATTTTTAGTGTAGTAACTTATTTTTATACATTATAATGGATGACTCATTTTATTAGTAGTAGATGATCATTCAATTCAGAGATACGTACAATACTTATTTCTACTGATTCTAAAAAGAAGTCTTGTCTTTCTTACTTTTATTAGTAAAAAAAACCGTCAATGAGGGAAATTCGTTTATTATTGGTGGAGAATCAATGTTTAATACTAGTTACACTGCATTAAATTAATTAATATTGCTAAAAGGGAACATTGGAATTAGTAGTGCTAAGAGTAGAGAGGTCCAACTTTTAATGTGAACTGGATGCAACGTTCGAATTGACAATAATTTAAGAAATAAAGTTACGATACGATTGCATACGTTTCATACATTATCTGGATGATTATTTCCTTACTATTAAAGGATTTGAAAAAAAAAAATACAATGCATATCATATCAAGAAGGAACATTTAAAAATCAAAGAAGCTGATTCCGGCGAGAGCTTTATGTAGCATAATTTTAAAAACAAATTCCTTCTACTTTTAATACCGTCAGATATATTTAATATAATTGCATTTCAATAAATCCATCATCGTTCTATCAAAACAAATTATGTACAGGGTTAATTATGATTTTCTTTGCCTCACTACTATACTTTGATCGCCGTTCAAAATTCTATACATTTTTCCTATTCCACAAAAACAATTCCACGTAAAACTATCATTCTGCAATTATCATAACGATCACAAAAACGAATCGTCTCTCAAGTCAAGGAGAGATCAGCTCATCAGCTTCAATCAAATGAATCAGATGCAAATAATCCGATCATGTAACGACTCTTTTCATGTAATTACATTGTTTAAGAAACTTGTTCATGCGCATTTCCTGCAGTATTCCTACGCGATTCATGCATTTTTCATTTTGGCACAGAGCACAAAATTCAGCAGACATATCATGAAAAGGTGAACGAAAGTAAACGCTGGCGTGATTGAGTGTCTTATTTTTATGATGAGCCCATACATGAAGTATAACTTCACAAATTATAAGAATACTTGTGAACCATTGAAAGTAAATAATGGCCGGAAGAAAAAGAAATATGGGATTGATTTGACCGAACGAAGCGCCAATAGGTACAGGTTCTATTTCCATAAAGCCATTACTCTTCTCAGCGTTTTCCTTTAATGACAGTTCCTCCTTTACTTTACGTGGGATCTACAATTCCAATATATTCATTCTACACAAGAGAATCATCAATGACAGTTAATTCATAATTAAACTGTTATTTACCTGAAAACGCGTTCTTCGTGGACCTTGTCCAATTTCTACCGTGACTTCCGGTTCTCCAGTCTCAGCGTCATTTACAGCAGAGACAACCGGAGCCTCCTGTTGGTAAGCAAGGATTTCTCCAGTTTCTTCGTCGATAAAAACTCGGTCCATAATGATGTTTCTTCACAGCAGCTATACGTCCAGATTGGAATGGGTATATCCAAGTGTAGTATTCCGCCTTTAGGAACAACTACAGGTCGCTGAGGTCACTTCCCGGAAGCCGTCGACTGTCGCGTTATTCTAATGAACAGAAACTTGCGATTCTTTACGTGTCTTCGTGATTCCTTTGCTTCGTCCATAAGCTTAGAGTCAGCAATGATGTTTCCATTACTCTAGAATTTCGCTCTTTTTGGTTATAATATTAATTGCAGAGGTGGGAAGATGGACTTTATCTAACGTGAAGTGTAAGCCGAATCGTCGGAGTCCTCGTCGTGAGTATTTGAGCCGAACGTGCAACAGGCGCATCCACATCGTCTACAGGTTCTCGCGATAAATACACATAACGTCTCGAGTATACAGCACATTCTTATAGTTCTTTAGCACTTGTATACATATGTTATTTTATGTACGTTGGCACAGAGGAGAATATAATTCTTAGGTTTGACGATTCTTATGGAACTGTCTAGTGCATGTTGAAAGATTTCTATGAATGCGTCTGTCTTATCCAATCGAGGTTTCATTGTTTTTTTTTTCTTTCTATACAGCCTTCCGGATAGATTTTCTCTTACAATTGAAATTATTTACACAAGTTTAACTCTCCAAATCGATGCAAGGTCGCGACTTTGAGTTATATTTGATTATGGGAAAGTAGGTTCCTACGCGTAGATTTCTTTTTTTTACTTTCAAACTTTTCAATTATGAAAAAACTACTTGCCAGATTTAAATTACATTTAAGTATCCTAAAGGTTAATTACCTTTCTACTATGCTATATTATTTGATTTAATAAATTATTGACTCAAAAAAAAGATCTCATGTGATTGTACCCAAACGACCTACAGTTAATTATATGATGGCAATAATATCAAATATAATAATTATATCCATCGTAATACCTACCAAAAGCTATGGTAATCTGAGATAATATTGCACAATCGACACTAAAAATTCTGAGACCTGACAAAATAATGGTTCCGTCTATCCATGAATATACACGGTGGTGATTCGGGGCTACTTTACCACCTGAAAACTATTTCATCCATTTCAATTTTCCGTTAATTCTCATAATATAACAATCTCCAAGTGGTGCAACATTCTTGAACATCCGTGTATAACCGTAATCATCAAGCCTATCTAAAAATGCACAATGATTGATAACATGGCAACTGTATGTCAACTCAATTTAGAGTTCTTACGGTATCGTTTAATCTAATCTATTCGAGTGATTCAGAAAATAAATATATTTTTTATTCTTGTAATCGATATGCGATACTTTAGATACTTTATAACTCAAACAATTATTTACTTGACTCGCGAGGCATGTAAAATAATACCACATGAAACCCTCGGGATGTTTCAAATATTATTTTAGAAAGTTTTACCCAAGGCGCATTGTGATTGCTTAACAAGACTATTATTTCACATATTTAGCTATGGTTAAAACTTACTGGCAAGTGGATTCATGTGGAGTACGAAATTCATTAATATTTCTTCGTGTCACATGGTAAACCTGGTATAATATTTATTTTACACTGCCTTTACAGTTTCTACACTGGCCACTTCACTTTGAATCGAATTTGTACGCGATTATTAATATGGAAAATAAACGCTCTAGAACCACGCGAAGTAACATACATACATGTATGATAGTATCCTTCTTGGTTGGATTGCTATGTCGTACTGGCGCATCCACGACAGTCACGCTACCTCGCTCACGAGTTCTCAAGTAAACGACGTGCGATGATCACTGCGCAGATCCTATGCACCGTCCTTGATAACAATCGTCGTCATAGCGACATCGAAACACTGTGGAGTTATAACCGGTGGTCATTATCACATATATCGTGGAAAATATTCTATGAACGGTATAGTTTCTTATTTCCAGGAAACAAATGTAATTATGTATTGTACTTGTATATATAATATATATACATATATGGACCTTCGTGGGATCGCGTGTAGAAAAGAGTACATATGTAATTTATACATTTTAGGTTTTTAATCCATGACATCCATTTTTATCGATATATACGTAACATTATTGTTATACTACGTGCACAGCGGCACAGCGGCTGATTGTTTTTTAAATATTGTATGATATGTACGTTTTTCAATTTGTCTAATATTTTTCTGACGCATAATACTCAGTTTTGTATTTATATACCTATACTTACAGTCGTTTATGGTATTCGGTGTCTATAGGCATTTATTTATAATTCATTTGTTTAATCAATAACGTCATAGATGAATGGCTTCGTGCGTTTAAAGGTGCGTTTACTAATTTATATTTTTATATTTTTTAATAATCAAATCAAGGTGTCAAATTATGTTATCGATAGACTAATTATTTGCAGAGGAATAAGATTAAAGATTTCTAGAAACGGAGTGATATTAAGGAAAAAAGAAATATGGACGAAGTTTTAAAAGACGATAAGAATTTATACGAGCACGAAGAGATCGATAGGAGTCTTGTTCACGATACGGACATATCACTGAATGTTGACTTATGTGCTCCAGAGTTTCGTCATCCAATTAATAATGCCAAATCTGATATTCTCGTGCCTCGACTTTGTCACAAAATATCCACGTCTTATCAAAAGTAAAAAAAAAAGCGTACACAGGTTATATTTAGAAAAATTTATCTGCAAATTATTTATTATTTGTTTCCATCATTTCCAATTTTAGGGGTAAAGAAGAGATACCATTTCACATTCCTCACAAGAAATTGCTCGAGAAGATCGAGTATAAACGAGAAATCCCTGAACCACTAGTAAGGAATGAATTTTGTTGAATTTTGGTCCATTATTTATTTACAAAATTTCATTCACTTTAGACTGGCTTTACGGCTCAACAAGAAACGATCAAGGGGAAAGTATGCAAACCATATTTGTTAATACCAGAAATCAAAAATAAAATTAGCTTCGAATCCGATGACAGTCTTGACCTGAAACAAAAGCGAATAACCAGTAAAGATATAAAAGCGTGAGGGGATTTCGAATTTTCAAAAGCTATATACATACGTGAACTCTAAATATTTCCAGTACGTGTACGACCCCAAGGAAGGATTCTAGAGGATGAATTAGAATTTGATAAAATGTGCAAGAACGTATCGCCAAGTATAGCGGATCAGTTGGCACTGATTGAAAAATTAAGAACTGATCCAGAGATTGGTTTTTATTATATGGTATATGCTGTTGATCGATCATCAGAATTTTTCACCCCATATGCATTGAAGTAAGAAACACAGAATTAACTCGAAAACCTGAGTACAACTTTGTTATTTTTTTAAGAGTTGTTTCGTACCAGAATGTGGATCAGACGTACATGACTATAAGTGCTAGTGGCGTTACGCAATACAGTCCCGATGAAATGACCTTTACACCTATAGAATCTTGGGAACGAGAATACAAATTTTATTTAAAACTCATGAAGGTAAATCGATCTTTCAGTGCACCTTTTATTCAGATTACAATGAGAAATTTGTACACACTAAATAGATACGATTGTTCGTACAATTTCGTATGTGGAAGGCCTTTCACGTATGGCGAAAGACAATTACCTATTGTAAATTTTCATATGCAAAAAAGCATATGGAGGAAAATCTATTTATAACCGATCCGATTCTTAGTAAAGCATTGTTGGAAATTAAGGCTATCTGTGCTGTTTTTCTCGACTCGTTTTTCATCGATAGAGCCGTCGCTGAGAAACTTGCGCTCTTTACTTTTGCGGAAATGCAGGTGAGTGACAAAACACATCTACGATTTCAGAAACACTTTTATCTATGCTGACCGATAATTTGCAGATAACAAAAATCGAATTCTTGAAAGCCGAATTGGAGGAGTGTAGACAGTTGATTGTGGATATTGTGAATAATGCTTGTCTTGGTGCATTACTCGCATCCGGATATACGCCTGATGATTCAAACATTACCATAGAACAAACAGCTTATGGGAAACTTGGTAAATTTCATGTGTGAATAAGAAAAACATTGAATCAGTTAAATTATTATTTATTACAGGTCAATTTAGCGATGTTAAATTTCGAATGCCCAAGGATGGTATTTTGAAGATGAGTTACATAGAGCAAGCAAGAAAACGTGAAAAATGTTATAGACTTTCTTGGTAGGCAAAAAGTCAATTTCAGAATTTTCGAATTATATATAATTCACAGTCTCAATTATTACTTTAATACACAGTTTCATCCACCTGATTGATTATATGCAGACGACCATGATGCATGTTCTTATGAATAACACTTATATTGAATTCTTGGATGTTTTGGAGAAACATACATCGACTTTGCGTTTTAAAGAATTAGCCAATCCTGAAGACGTTGAATCTTTATTTGAAACAGAAGATTCCACGACTCCACTTCAATTACCTTATTTCATAGCCGATTTGGCAATATCGGAAATATATGGAATTGCACTAGAACCACCCGAGCAAATATTTTGGAATATTATTAGAATAATACAGTCTATGTGGGATGAGAATGTGGATGCTATCAAGCCATTCTTGTCAGATCCATTTTTCGATCCGTTCACCAGGTAAATATGTCAATTAAGGATTCTGAATAGAGTCATTACTGAATGCATATTCACAGGCCAATGATAAATCATAAAGTGGAAGATCGACTCTGTGGGAATCCGCCGCACATGCTGACGGTAATAAACGAAGATCTAGTGATGGCTGATCTGAAGAAAAAACTTGTCCACATGTTTGCTGAAAATTTTAATGCTGTTAAATTATTTTGCAAACGTCTGGAATTTATTGAGAAATTTTACAAGGAGGATATGGCCTTCGACGAAAATATCATACGTAACAATGACAAGTGTGACCTCTTTCGACAATTGTGCCTCAGATATAGGAGGGAGGAAACGATTATACATAAAATAGTGGATCATCAACTATTAGGAATTTTCGAATTACAATTTGAGCGTTTTAAGCGTACGGCGTTGAAGGCGCCCAGTAAGAAGAAAAGTGTACTCGAAGTTACTATGCCTGCGTGAGTTTTGGAAATCAGTGTTGAAAATTCAAAATCTAAAATAACTACTTGGTAACGTGCTCTTATATTATAGAATTGGAAAAATCAAGGTGGATGCTTTATTGACAGAGGCAATTGACGCTATAAATTATCTCGAAGCTGATCCTGTGTCGACTGACGATTACGTATCTTATATAAAATTCATTGATAAGGCACAACTCAAGGTGGATAGTATGGAATCACAACTTGATTATATCAAAGAGTTATATGATATGATGACAGAGTTTAATATTCCCGTCCCTGCCGAAGATATAGCAAATTACTTGGTAAAACTTAGATTTAATAACAAGGTTGAAATGGCTACAAAAAATTATCTGACTTCACATCTGCCATACAGGGAATCAGTGTTCAATTTACTAGCTTACGATTAGCAGTGGGGAAGCGTCTTGAGGACAGACAGAAATTAGTATCAAAGTTCAGTAATCAAATTCAAACGGACATTAATGCGCTCATTGATAAAATATCGGCCATCAACAACGAGGCAATAGTAAGTACTATGGGACTAAATAGTAAGTATATGAGATCAATAATTGATATCTACCTATGAGGTATACGACTCGATTAAATTAAATTACTTGTAAGTATTAAGCATTTGGTTGTCATTTTATAATAACTTTTAGCAACCCGAGCTTCTGGACATCGAAAGTAACGTTGACGTCTGTTTAGCTATCCTTAATGACTTGATTGCAAGACTCGCTGAGTGTACAAATACGGCAAACATATATCGCACTTATCAAAAGGGTTTCAAGGTAAATAATTAAATTTGATCAGTGGAGCATTTCATTGAGATTGTATAATCTTTTAATGAAGGTTGAAATAACAAGATTCGACATACTTGACCAAGTGACGAATGAGGTTAAGTTGCGAAATCTTTTGTGGGAAAGTGTCGTGTCCTGGGCTAAGGCTGTGGAAGAATGGCACAATGCAGATTTGGAAACGCTCAACGTAGACGATATCACGACATACACAATGCGCAATATGAAAAATATAGCTCAATTTGAAAAAGGCCTACCGCCGAATAACATATTGCCACAGTTCAAAGAAGCCGTGGAAAAGATAAAGGATAAATTGCCGACAATAACTTGTTTGCGAAATCCAAATCTAAGGGCTCGTCACTGGGCTAAAATCGAGGGTCTCTTGCATTACAAATTTAAACCGGACGAAGTTATAACTCTCAACCTTTTGGAGAGTCTTGGAGTCTTTACTCATACAGTGGAGTTGACAGAGATTTCGGCAGCCGCGAGCTCAGAGGCGGGACTCGAGATGCTTTTGAAGAAAGTTGAAGATTCGTGGAGGACATTGGAATTCCTTGTCAATCCTCATAAGGATTCTAAAGACGTTTTCATCTTGGGAAGTTTGGAAGAAATCCAGACTATTCTAGACGAGAGCAATATTAATATACAAACTATTGCTGCCTCTCGACATGTCGGACCGATTAAACCACGAGTTGATGACTGGGTGAAGCAATTGGATCTTTTCTCGAAAACTCTGGTAATTGTGTATGATTAATTTACGTAGATGATCAAATAATTTTTAATATTTATTTCAAATCAGGAAGCTTGGGCGTACTGTCAACAACAGTGGATGTACCTGGAAGCCATATTCTCAGCACCGGACATACAACGACAACTTCCAGTTGAAGCAAAGCTGTTTGTACTTGTTGATAAATCATGGAAAGAGATCATGAGGAGAACAGCCAAAGTAATATATTAAATAATATATTTAAGTGCTGTAAAATTGTATATAATTACTTAAATTTATCTGTGTTTTAGATGCCGCTTGCTATGGAGTCCTGCACATATCCTGGATTGCTAGAACAATTTATAGAGAATAATAAAAATCTAGATCAGATCTTAAAATGCCTCGAAGCGTATCTTGAGACGAAGCGTATTGCTTTTCCGAGATTCTTTTTTTTATCGAACGACGAGTTGCTGGAAATTTTAGCTCAGGTATTGGATAAAAAAATAGCAGCCGATTTGATCGTCTCTGATGTTTCGAATGTTATATATATTCCTTACTACACAATTAATTGATAATAATACAGACGAGGAATCCTCACGCAGTTCAAAGACATCTTCAGAAGTGTTTCGATGCTATTTATCGTTTGGAATTTGCGTCTGCTCCACCGGAGGAAGCGGGTGATCAGAGCGAAGTGATTTTAACGACTGATATCATTGCGATGATTTCACCAGAAGGTGAAAGGGTTGTTTTACGAAAGGGCCTGAAGGCCAGAGGTAACGTTGAGGACTGGCTTGGAAAAGTAGAGGAATCCATGTTTGTATCATTAAGAAGACGTATGAAGATAGCTATAGTCGACCTAGACACTAGAGGACGACAATCATTTATATCCTCTCATCCATCACAGGTTATGTACAATTATTATGATTATAATTACAATTTTTAATCAAATTCATAATTCAATAACTATCCACGACAGATAGTACTTACCGTCTCGCAAATATTCTGGGCAAAAAATGTTCATCTTATCCTCGAATCAACCGGAAATATAGAACACGCTATGCAAGCATTTGAACAAAAATGTTATGCGGTAATCAGTAGGTCGATTCGTTAAATTGTTGAATAACTCAGTGCAACTATTGGTTGATCTAGGATTTAAATCAACTAGCAGCGATGGTTAGAGGAGAATTGCCAAAGCTCATAAGGGATGTTATAATTAATTTAATAACGGTAGACGTGCACGCAAGAGATATCATAACAATTCTCGTGGAAACTAAGGTAACATCCAGGTGAGTAAGAATTTTTAATAGTAAATGATAGCATGTAAATTAACATTGTATAATCTTCGAATTGTCAGTATGAATTTTGAATGGATGAAGGCCCTACGCTATTATTGGGATGAGGAAATCGATAATTGCCTAGCAAGAATGAGTAATGCTGAGTATTTGTATGGATACGAATATCTCGGTGCTCAGAGGCGGCTCGTTATCACACCACTGACCGATAAGTGTTATCTCTGTCTCATGGGAGCACTGCAGCTTGATCTTGGTAAATTAGCACATAGTAGGCCGTTACATCGTAAAATACAATTTAACCAAATTACAGGCGGAGCACCAGCGGGTCCAGCTGGAACTGGAAAAACTGAAACTACCAAAGATTTGGCAAAAGCACTGGCTATACAGTGTGTCGTATTCAATTGTTCTGAAGGACTTGATTTCAAGGTTCGCTTGAATTATAATAATTTGTTTATCTTATAACAAATGTATGAACTTGACTAAATTATCTTTTTTCTTCGAGTAGATGATGGGTAGATTTTTTTCCGGTTTGGCTACTTCCGGTGCTTGGTGTTGCTTCGATGAATTCAATAGAATTGACATAGAAGTCTTGTCCGTGATTGCACAGCAGTTAATTACAATAAGAAATGCTAAGGTCGCCAAGGCCAAAGAGTATGGAATCATCAAATACGTTTATTGGCAATTTCTTTTTTATTATGTCTAAAAATTTTCTTTCACAGTTTTATGTTCGAGGGTCGTAAGATTAAATTAGTTATGTCCTGCGCTGCTTTTATTACTATGAATCCTGGTTATGCCGGCCGAACGGAATTGCCAGATAATTTAAAATCCCTTTTTAGACCGATCTCTATGATGGTTCCTGATTACAGTAAGTCAGTAAACCTGCTGTTTCTATCGAAATAACAATTGTCTATTAATTAAATTTTTTTTAAGAACTCATTGCCGAAGTGACACTTTATTCTGAAGGCTTTGAATCTTCTAAACCATTATCCAAAAAGATGACTCTAATGTATACGCTCTGTAGCGAACAACTTTCTCAACAAGATCATTACGATTTTGGAATGCGGTAAAGGATCGTTAGACTTTTCAAAATTATCTATATTATTATAGAAACTTCAATATCTTTCATTCAGGGCAGTGAAGAGTGTTTTGGTAATGGCTGGTACTCTAAAACGTGACAATCCCGACAAAAAAGAAGACATTGTTTTAATCAGAGCGCTGCGTGATAGTAATCTTCCAAAATTTTTGGCTGATGATGCTGAACTGTTTCGCGGAATCATCGGAGATCTCTTTCCAGGAAAAAAAATACCTAATGAAGATTATGGAACACTATACCAAACCGCAGTAAAGGTACATAATGAATTTTTGTCTGATACTTTTATGAAAATTATGTAAAAATGTACTACAACAGATAATGACAGAGGCTGGTCTCCAACCAGAAAGTTGTTCAATTAACAAAGTCATCCAGCTTCACGAGACTATGCAAGTAAGACACGGAGTGATGTTGGTTGGACCAACTGGAGGTGGAAAAACGACAATTCTTCATGTAAATTTAATAATTAACTTATCTTCCATTTTCATCCTCCCTGAGTGCATAAGTATTCAGAGTAAGCTTTGATTATTTAGACATTACGAAAAACCTACTCACGTCTTCATGATACTGGAGTAGTAGGGCAGTACTATCAAAATGTACGCATATATGTGATGAATCCTAAAGCAGTAACTATCGGCGAATTATATGGAGAAGTTAATGCTTTGTCAAACGAATGGCACGATGGGTTACTGGGATCCATTATTCGTTTAGCATGTTCCGTAAGTGTGGAAGATTAGCAATTTCAAAAAAAAAAAAGAAGTACAAACTAGTAATAGAAATTTGACTATTAGTTTACTACAGAAGAGCATCAATGGGTTGTTTGCGATGGTCCAGTGGATGCTGTATGGATAGAAAATATGAACACTGTATTGGATGACAACAAAATGCTCTGCTTGGCTAATTCTGAGAGAATAAAATTCACGCCATACGTTCACATGGTTTTTGAAGTTATGGATCTTGCACAAGCTTCGCCAGCTACCGTCAGTCGTTGCGGTAAATATTAATTAATTTTTTAATTAAATATATATTTAATAATTCTTCTGATGAAGGCATGGTCTACGTTGATCCTACCGAATTAAAGTGGATGCCATATGTTAAGACGTGGCTACAAAAGGTTCCAGATAAAATACTGAACGATGATTTTAAGAGTTTGACTATGGAATTTTTTGAGAAATACGTTGACCAGGGTCTAACATTTTGTAAGAGAACATGCGACGAGGTTATGGCTCAGGTTACTTTTTCTTATTCCTGTTGTTTACTTTGAATATTCATTATGTAAATTTATTTTGAAGATTGACGTAAGTGTTTAATGACAGGTTGATATTAGCAAAGTTAATTTGCTTTGTGCTTTAATGGAAAGTATTCTTATGGAACCAGGATCAATAGATAAGAATGCCGAAAGGACTCGAGTAAAAACCTTTCTTTCGCAATCCTTTATATTCTCATACATGTGGGCTATAGGTGGTAATGTCATTGACAGTTCACGAGAATTATTCGAACTTTCAGTACAAGATCAGTTTGACGGGAATACCGATGCACGGTACAGATTTGCCATTTGCATCGGAAATTCAAAATGCCAATAAATTTTAAATCCGCTATGTTTTACATGTTTAGTCTACCAGCTGGTGGAGATTTATGGAATTTATTTGTTAACGTACCAGGTCGCCGTATGGATCTGTGGTACAAATTGATGCCATCTTTTATTTATGACGCAGATCAACCATTTTTTGAGATTCTTGTCCCTACTGTTGATACAGTTAGATTTGGATATATCATGCAAAAATTATTGACTGTTAACAAGCCTGTATTATTCACCGGTGGAACTGGTCGGTATTCTACATTAATCAATTAATTGATGACCTTATTATTCATTATCTATTATGCGTGTAGGTGTTGGAAAATCAGTGATAACTAAACTCGTCCTTAATAATTTACAACAGTCAGGACAATGGGTACCGATCATATTGAACTTTTCGGCACAAACCAGCAGCGGTCGAACTCAAGAAATTCTGGAATTGAAATTAGAAAAACGAAAAAAGACACTTTTGGGTGCTCCTATTGGCAAGCGTGTTTGTGTTTTCGTAGATGACGTTAATATGCCTAAATTGGATACTTATGGATCTCAACCATCAATCGAATTGCTTAGGTACGTAAAATATATGGTTTAAATGATGAAATTAATTAAAATCACCGTTGTAGGCAGTTGCTTGATTGTGGAGGATTTTATGATCGTGATAAGCTCTTTTGGAAAGCTGTAGAAGACGTGACTCTAACTGCAGCTTGCGCACCTCCTGGAGGAGGTAGAAATCCATTGACACCCAGATTTTTGAGATTTTTTGGAATGCTAACGATACCAGCGCCTACGGAAGGTTCATTAAAAGCGATATTCAAGTAAGTAAAGCATCTATCTCATCACGAAAAGAAATGCTTTAAAATTTTTATAACAGGTCTATAGTCAAAGGATTTTTACAAGATTTTCCACAACCAGTAACTGAAATGGGTGATAAAATAGTCTCAGCGACAGTAGAAATTTACAACAGAATTGCTGTAGATCTTTTACCAACGCCTGAAAAGAGCCATTATGTTTTCAATTTACGTGATTTATCAAAATGCATTCAAGGAATGTTACAGGCTGATCCCTCAGTAGTACGTGAGTCAAAACAAATACTAAGGTATATAAAATTTTATTTGACTCTTCTAATTTTGTAAGACGTTATGAAACATCCATTTTTCAAAATCATTACAGATTATTTTACCACGAGTGTTTACGTGTCTTTCACGATCGTCTGATCAATATCGAAGACAAGAGTTACTTCTATCATTTAATGACAGAAATGTGTTCACGTTCCTTTGGGGATGAAGTAATATCACTACCACAAAGCGAGATCATCGAGCAGCCACCTGTTTTACTTTATGGGGATTTTATGGTGTTTGGTGCTGCCAAAGAACAACGATACTACGAGGAGATTACTGATATTTCAAAAATGAAGAGCGTTCTTCAAGTAGATTTATTCAATATATACGTACTAGATATGTCTTCACTGCAGAATGAATAACGTACAGGATTACTTGGATGACTACTGCATGAATACTTCAAAAGAAATGAGTCTGATATTCTTTATGGATGCTATCGAGCACCTGTGCAGATTGGCAAGAATTCTTCGTTCGGAACGAGGAAATGGTCTTCTTGTCGGTGTAGGAGGAATGGGAAAGCAAAGTTTAACCAAATTAGCCTCCCACGTAAATGGTTACCGGTGAGCGATGTTATCAAATGAAAAAAAATTTGATTTAAAGTTTGCTTTTGTCACGCAGTTGTAATCAAATTGAAGTCAGTCGTGGGTATGATCTTAATGCCTGGCATGAAGATTTAAGAGAGTTTTATTTTAAACCAGGAGCCTTCGCCATTCCAGCTACATTTTTATTTACCGACACGCAAATTGTCGTTGAGGAATTTTTGGAAGACATTAACAACACTCTTAATTCAGGTACGCTTTGGATAATTATGTATTTACCAGTTTGTGACGGTAATAAATTTTTCTAGGTGAAGTACCAAATCTATTCGAGGCCGATGAACTTGAAAAAGCTATAATAGCTACTAGACCGGCAGCAAAATTAGCTGGTATCGATGAATCCAATAGAGATGCTATTTATCAATATTTTATTGGAAGAGTGCGCAACCATCTTCATCTCATGCTGTGCATGAGTCCTATCGGTGATGCGTTTAGGTATATAAATACACATATAAGTCTCGATAAATTAATCAGATTGTATAAAGGACAATTTTAATAATTATTTAAATTATTGTAGACGTCGATGCCGGATGTTTCCTTCTCTAGTTAATTGCTGTACCATTGATTGGTTCACAAAGTGGCCGGATGAAGCTTTGCTTTCTGTTGCACAAAATGCCATCGCTCCTACCACACACGAAGATATAAATAAACTAAATGCCATATCTTCTATTTGCGTTTTAATGCACCAGGTGAATACATTTTTTAGAATTTGTAATTAAAAAATTCGTTGATTTGTAAATGATTACTTTTGCTTACTATGTGCTGTGAAGAGCGTTCAAGATATGACAGTACGATTCTATGAAGAAATGCGTCGCAGGTATTATACGACACCTAAAAGTTATTTGGATTTGTTAAAGCTTTATCTGTCTACCTTGGATCATAACTTTAATCGAATTCACACAACCAAGAGCAGAATAGCTAATGGATTAAATGTAAGGATTTTCTGCTTTATGTTATTCGTCTTATTGCATATTATTATTTTTTTTTTCTTTTCCTGTAGAAATTACAAGAAACAAATGAACTTGTAGTAGACATGAAGGAACAGCTTATCGTCTTTGCTCCAAAGCTGAAGATAAGTTCTGATGAGGTGACAAACTTAATGAAAGTCGTTGCCAAACAGCAGTATGAAGCTGATAAAGTTAGAACCGTCGTAGCCGCCGATGAAGCTGTTGCAAAGGTTGGAGAATATAAATGATTATTATTAAGTCATTCACTCAGACATCGTGCAAATTGCAATTGTTTAGAGTAAAGCTAACGAAACGGCAGTTTTGGAGGCTGAAGCGAGAAAGGATTTAGAAGCGGCGATTCCTGCCTTGGAAGAGGCACAGAAGGCTCTAGAGTCATTAAATAAGAACGACATTAATGAAATAAAAGTCTTCAATAAACCGCCACACCTCGTGAAATTCGTCATGGAAGCTGTGAATTTATTACTGGGAGAAAAGTATGCAGCCTCTTCTTACTGTGCTGTTGTCATTGTTTAAATTTACCATTAATTCAATACAGAACGGATTGGGCAACTGCAAAACTTGTATTGGGGGACATTCATTTTTTGGACAGACTCATTGCATATCCAAAAGACGAGATAAGCGATAAACTTCTGAAAAAGCTACAGGAATATGTAAACCATCCTGAGTTTCAACCGGATATTGTGGTTAAGCAAAGTAAAGTTTGCAAATCCATCTGTATCTGGGTCAGAGCAATTGATGGATACGCAAAGCTATTCAGAATCGTTCAACCAAAAAGAATGAAGTAATTACCGCAGTGCATAATTAAAAACAAATAATTAATATATTCTAAATGCTTCTTGCAATTCTTGTCTGCGCAGACTTCAACACGCGCAAAACGAGTTATGGGCTATTGAAGGTGTTTTGCGATTGAAGCAAAAGCAATTAGCTGATGTTGAGAACAGAATTCTAAGTCTACAAAATCAATATGATGAAGCCGTGAGAAACCTTGCGAATTTAGAATACAATATGGCACTTTGCGAAGCTAGATTAAATAGATCTGGTCGTTTAACGATGGCTCTGTCAGACGAGCAAGTTCGTTGGGAGGAGCTTATGCTGGTAACAAAATAATGAGCTATTGTTTTTTAAATTGTTACTTACATTCATTCTGATTGATTTGTATCGATCAGCAATTCGATGAGCAAATATCGAATTTGACTGGCGATATTCTAGTAGCTGCTGGCGCTTTAGCTTATTTAGGAGCGTTCACAAGTAGCTATCGCGAAGAATTATTGAATACATGGTTGGCGAGCTGTCGGGAATACAATATACGAACGACGAAGAATTTTAGTTTAATTACAGTCTTAGCGAGTTCATACGAGATTCGTTCTTGGAATACGTATGGTTTACCGAGAGATCAAGTCAGTACGGAAAATGCAATTCTTGTAACTCAGGCGGGACGTTGGCCATTAATGATTGACCCACAAGAGCAGGTTATTGAATTATACTTTGAATAACAGTTATTTTTATAAATAGTAAACACATTATCTATTCATTTATCCTCCTCTTACAGGCAAATAGATGGATACGCAACATGGAGCAAATAAATAAATTAAAAGTTTGCAAATTGACTGATTCAAATTTTATGAGAGTTATGGAAATTTGCATAAGGCTCGGTATGCCTATGCTGCTACAGGAGGTTGGGGAGACTTTAGATCCTAGTCTGGAGCCTGTACTATTGAAGCAAACTTTTATTCAGGTATTATTACTAATTGATAGTGAGCAAATAGTGAACAAATAGATGATTTATTGAATCAATTTATTTGCATTTTTTTATTTAGAGTGGTAGAACGCTCATCCGCATAGGTGAAAACGATGTGGAGTACGATGCAAATTTTAAGCTTTATATCACCACAAAAATGGCCAACCCTCATTATCTTCCTGAGATATGTATAAAAGTTACAGTAGTCAATTTTACTGTAACCCCTTCTGGTCTCGAGGACCAACTTCTTGCGTGTGTATTTTTAAAGAAAATGTAGACATGTATACATTATACAATATTTCTTAATGTTTAATTTCTTCTTTTAGTGATGTAGTACGGCTGGAAAGACCTGATTTGGAAAAAATGAGAAACGAACTGATCGCTAAGATCAATTCAGACAAAGAACAGTTGCAAAGTATAGAAGATAAAATTCTGACGTTGCTTTTTAGTTCCGGTGACAATATTTTGGATAATGAGGAATTAATTGAGACACTAAATGATAGTAAAGAAACATCCGCCATTATCGCAACTCGTCTGGTTGAGTCTGAAGCAACCGAGGAAAAGATTTCAATTGCTAGAGAAAAATATCGTTCAGTAGCAACGCGTGGATCGGTTTTGTATTTTGTGGTAGCTAATTTGGCTAATATCGATCCAATGTATCAATTCTCCTTGAAGTATTTTAATCACGTACGTCATTGTGCTTTAATGTAGCCAAATTATAATTTAATTTAGACATTGTTTATTTCAGATTTTTAATACTGTCATTGAAACCAGCGAAAAGATAGAAAATTTATCATCTAGATTACACATTCTTTATAGAGAAATTACTCTTTCAATATATACTAACGTATCTAGGGGTTTATTCGAAAGACATAAATTAGTATTCAGTTTTATGCTAAACATGGCGATAAATTTGGAGGCAGGAATTGTCAACTACATGCAATGGAATTTTCTGCTTCGCGGACCTGAACAAATTAAATCTGTATGATCAAATTCATTGAACAGATCACTCGCGCTAATAATCGTAATTCAGCAATCGACTTTTTCTCTAGAGCAAAAAACCGGAATACCTAACATTGACGGAATCAATGTGGAATGCCGCTAATTATTTATCTGTAGCATTTGAAAAATTTAATGGCATATTGACAGATATGTTCAAAAAAATCACAATCACAATAGAATATTTTCATGAGGTACTAAAGTTGAATTTCATAAATTTTCATAATCAAAATTTAATTCTATTTACACCATTTTTATTCATAGGAAATCAATATTATACCAACAAATAATAATAATGCTGAGAAAAATTGGAATGAAATCCTAAATGATGCAGAGAAGCTGATGTTGCTAAAAGCCCTCAAAGAAGAGAAGCTCATTTTTGGAATTTCAGCCTACGTGAAGAAAAATCTTGGTCAAAAATTTATTGAGTCTCCAATGATATCTTTACACGATATGTACGTTTCTCGTATAAGATTGCGAACACAAAAATTTATTGGAATTGTAATTTATTTTCAGCTTTGTCGATACATCCTCGACGACGCCTCTTGTTTTCGTTCTAAGCACAGGATCCGATCCTTTCGGTGCTTTTCAGAAATTTGCTGATGAAATGGGATACAGGAATAGATTCGAGTCAATTTCTCTAGGTCAAGGACAAGGTCCAATAGCTGAAGGTCTTTTAAAAAAGGGCATAATTAATGGTGATTGGATTTTCCTGCAAAACTGTCACTTGGCTACATCCTGGATGATAGCCATGGAAAGACTTGTACTACAGATTTCAGAACAACCGGAAACGGTGCACGTCGATTTTCGATTATTTTTAAGTTCAATGCCTAGTGCCACATTTCCGGTATCGGTCCTTCAAAATTCTGTAAAAGTCACAAACGAACCGCCTAAGGGTCTCAAAGCTAATATCAAGCGAGCATTTTTTGAATTGAGCGAAGACTTCTTCGAGAATCATGGTAAGCCAGGAAAATATATGTGACTGTTCTATCCGTATATTTTATTTCATATAGATTATGTTCTCTAGCACTTGGTAATAAATGGAGAAGTATGATTTTTGGAATCTGCTTCTTTCATGCGATTGTACAAGAAAGAAAAAAATTCGGTCCTTTAGGATGGAACATACTATACGAATTCAATGACAATGATCGTGAATGCTGTTTATTGAATTTAAAAATGTTTTGCGAATTTGGAGTAATTCCCTGGGATGCTCTAATATATATAACTGGTATGTATTGGCATAAAATTATCAACATTTGTCATACATCAACATATTATTTTACAGGTGAAATAACTTATGGCGGTAGAATAACGGATAATTGGGATCTGCGCTGTTTAAAAACTATACTCGATGGATTCTTCTCCCCAAAAACATTGCATACGGGTAGAAAAAAATAGTTTACTTTTTAACCGACGAAAATCTTAGCATAATTACAATTCCACAGATTACGCATATTCGCCATCAGGAACGTATTATTGTCCAAGATATGAGACACTGAAAGAATACAAAGATTTCATAGAAACCTTTCCGCTGATAGAAGATCCTGAGATTTTTGGAATGCACGAGAACGCGAGTATTGCTTATCAGGTCTGTTTACCTTAAACTGTTCAGCGGAGCAATTAAACACAGTTGTTTTTTGTTAGCTAAAAGAGACACAGTCCTTGATAAATATAATAATGGAGGTACAACCCAAAGTGAGCACTGGAGCAGAAAGTAAATCTAGTTCTGAAACAGCGTACGAGATAGCAGATATGATAATGTATAGAATTGCCCTGAAAATAGACGCAGATATGTGTAACAGTGATCACTTAAAAGTGAGTTTCTTATTATAATTTATTCGAATATAAGCCATTATAACTTTTTTAATAAATTCATACAGAAGGATGTGGCTGGCCGATTACCATCTCTTACAATTGTTTTACTACATGAAGTAGATCGTTTCAATAAACTTTTAACAAAATTGCATTCCACGATGGAAAATTTACAGAGAGCTATCACAGGGTTTGTTGTAATGTCTGATGAGTTGGAAAAAATTTTTAATGCACTTGTTAACAATCAGGCGAGTTAATCATGAGTGTTACTACAAGATAACGATCTAATGAAGACCTTGTCGACGTGTCTTGCTATTATATTTATAAAAAGTAGTCCTTAGCTATGAACTTATTCCACATATCTTTTTACCATTTAATTCAATCACGTTTAATTATTCTATACAGGTACCACAGGTATGGCACAACGTGAATGTATATCCATCTTTGAAAAGTTTGGGTAGTTGGATAAGAGACTTAGAGCTTCGTATTGATTTTATTGAAGTAATTAAGAATTACTATATGTTTTTGATAACTAATATATTACTATTAATGTATAAATATATTATATATGTATAGATATGGTTAATGGATATGATGCCAATTTCCTTCTGGATATCTGGATTGTCTTTTCCTCAAGGATTTATAACTGGCATGTTGCAAACTTATGCTAGGAAGTATAACACGCCTATTGATCATTTGAAGCTTGACTTTTCTATCACTAATATCGTACTAGATCAGGAGGATATTGAAGCTGCTCACCGAGAATTTGACAAAGAAGTGAATTTTCAATGTTGATTAATTATTACATTTGATTAAAATTGTTTTTATTAAAATTAGGTGCCTGAAGTATACAACGACCTACATATACCTTCAGATGGAGTTTTTGTTCATGGGCTTTTTATAGATGCCGGTAGATGGGATTTCCATTTTATGGTTCTTGTGGATGCTAATAAGGGTAAAATAATTGAATATAATTTGAAGCGAGTATTCGTTTTTTGCTAATGTATACGTTACAGGAGAAATGAGTCCATCATTACCAGTCATGCACATTATGCCTGTAATGGTTTCACTAGAAAATGATCCAAGATACGTTTGCCCATTGTACAAGACTGCCATACGAGCTGGTGTTTTATCAACTACAGGACACAGTACAAATTTCGTGGTGGCGATTTTATTGCCTTCTGCTCGGAAGCAATCATATTGGATTCTAAAAGGAACTGCATTGTTAATTCAAATAACAGACTAGTTACTTTTATCCATAATAGAGTATTTGTATTTGTGAGTTATATTCTACTACAAATATTTTCAAAAGGAAGGCCATTTAAAAGAAAACTGATTATTTGTTAGTAAATATATATTTATTTTAGTACTTGTGGGCACCGGGTTTCACACGGTAATACAAAATTCTTATGTCTAACACGATTCATGCGTGTACAGTCAGAGTTTTGAACAGTCGTTTTATGTACTTAATCAGGTAAAGCGTAAATATTTTAAATAAAGCGAAGTGCTGAGTACGTGCAGCTACCACTGAAAGAGTATTCTATGAGAGTTGTAGGCGTTTCCTACGAATAACACTGGCATGATAATTGCAGTCGTTTTCATCAATGCTCCACATAAGCACCATATACAAGGTAAGTATTGTGGCAAGTAAAAATCGATCAACCCTGTAAAGAATTAAGATTTATATACTTCAAATTATATATATATACATAAATAAAGATTAGTTGTAAGACTAGAATTATAAAAAAGAATGACGTACGCCATGAATGGGTGAAGCCATAATATTATGAGAAAACCACTAAAACTAGGATGTCTCATATGGGCATAATAGCGCTGCAACTCTGATGATTTCATAGCCATTGGGCTTGGTCTAGCAGAAATCTTGTAATAGACTTGCTTCAATCCAGCAAGTTCAGAAATATCCATCATCAAGCACCCACTGTACACTATAAACCAGCCCAGAACATGAAAGCCAGAGAACACTAGCCAAAGGGTATTATTATGAGCGGTATCAATGTCCCACATAGATACCCAAGGTACAGATTGCCAGTAACGCATCAACAAGTGCAATACAGCTGCACTGCTTGCATTGTATACGCTTCGCTCTAAATCTTGTATATCCAGTTTAGAATAAATCTCTTTGACATAATTGCTAGCCATAACAGAGTGCTGTAGCATAAATGAACTAAGCAAACAGGCATTCATCAGTATTGCCCATGTCGCAGACAAATTTAAATTTTCAGCTGTTAAAATAATCAGTTAAGATTAAATTCTTAAATATATTAAAATTAAAAAAGAAACTAAAACAATTCAAATAAAACCTTACCTTTTGTCGTCTGAAGTACAGTTTTTTGATTTTCATTGTGAGTCGATAAAAAATACATGAGATTACACAGAATGTAAAAAGTATATAAGAAGCTACTTGTACAAACAGCAATGCTGAACGATTTGGAGATCATTTTTAAGATATTACACACAAAACTGTGTTGATACTCAAAATACTATAATAGTTTCACTAAGAATTATTTTCATCAATACAACACTCATCCAAGGGGTGTATGTATTGTCAATTCAATAATCTGAAAAAAATCTTCATTATGGTAAGCTATGAAAATGTATCAATTTACAGACAAATGTTTACGAATTTTAATTATGATGTTTCTTACCCAAAGACGCTCCTACATGTAGACGAAAAATGAACGACAAAGGGCATTGATCTGTCTAGTTGTAGTTGCATGTAGAGTATCCATAATGTAGACTTATTACTTGCCGGGATAACCTGCCCCTATCGACCTTGCTTTAACGCATTATTGCTTTGGAATGCGACTTTCCGTCAAAAGGGCGAGTCAGGTTAAGTTCCAGTTTTGCGGTATCGAAATTTGCTCTTCCTTGAAGTGGCTTCTGAAGAAACTTGGCTGGTACCTGCCAGTATCCAATTTGTGAGTACTATGAATATAGTGAACATGTTTATTATAATGGATATTTTCTAATGTAGTAATATGATATGAATTTATGGGAAAAAATGTTCAGTTTCTAAAGTTCTGACAGGGTATAACGTTGAGACTTTGTTTATCTGTCACTCTTTGTTGTAGGCATAAATGTTCCTTTAAGAAATTCGTGAACAATTTCAATGTCCTCTGTTCAAATTTAGAATTGGTATTCTTTAGACTCCTAAATTACAACTATCAATCAACTTGTGTGACAATTTTGCGTATTAAACGAAAGAAAACTTCTGTTTCGATTGTTTTTGGTTTTATATGATTTGGATGGTTTACGACGAGAATAATATCTATTTATAGACCGCGATGGCATTGACAAATGCACATCAGGCACTCACTGTGCAATTGTTTCAGTATTAATACTGAGCTTGTGGAAGGCACAGAGGATCCATAAGAGTTGGCAAAGAAAAAATTCAAGAATATAATTATTATAATTTAATCCTAATGGCCTTAGGTATATAAATATAGGGTGTACATTAATCTATATACTTTAACATATATTTCTCTTTGTTCTGTTCAGTTGGCCTGACATGTCAAATCCTGCAGATCGTCTAAGTTATGTACAAGATAGCAGTAGTGACACAGAAACCGATTGTAAAGAGACTGATGGATGTGGAAGACATCGCATTTATAAGAATAGATTAAGGTATGGATTCTGAATATTTTTACAGTCAAAGATTATGTACATTTTCATATATGAAAAAAAAATATCCGTGATATGTATTACTCTGTGACTCATTGTCACATGCTATACATATGACAAATATCCAGTATAACATCTTTTCTTGCAAAGTCCTAATAAGAATATTTATAACCATAGACTTGTGGCATGTGTCTATGATTGCTAATATAAATTTTAATATGCATGGTACATATTTTATAACTTAAAATGGTTAATTCAATTTTTGTACATTTTCACTAGTATATAGAGTACAATCACAAACTATGTTAGAGTGTTATTAACCACTCTAAGCTTTGCTAAATATGTCTTTTTTCCCTAGAATTTAATCATGATTAATTATTAGAAAAGGTTCAATATAGAGCACTGTGAAAACATTACTACTATTATTCTTATCAATATCATTCATATAAATTACGTTATTAGGATTTGAATGTTTGTTCAAGTGTACTACATAAGGCATATGATATTCAAAGAGACAAACAGCAGTTACAGTGAATGGCAGACATCAGTAGGGTATTATTCATTATCTATATTGAGGGTGTTCAATTACATTAACTGAAGATTTTATAAGAATTCTTATCCCACTAATTATGGTACTTATATATCAACTTTTGATGAACACGCAATCCAGACTGTGTTATATATATACATGCAATCTAGAAATTATTTAAAATGTACATACCCCTAGCTTATTAGCTTTAATTAGCTTAGATATTGTAGACATCTCATAATGCTTGAAAACTTAGTAGCAAATTAGTAAGGAAATGTGGTTGTTTTGCATGTAGTTGTGGTGGCTCGTCCAAACCAAAATCTTGTCTGGTACAGAGGGATGGGAGCAACGAGCGACATTGCCATTCCTACAATTCAGGCAGACAAGGCGCAAATTTAACGCAGCAAAACAGGTAATACCTAAGGTAAAAAGAGGAAAAGCCAGAGATTTACTAGATCCCTTTTTTATTCCAATTAATAATAGTTCCTGATCAATGAAATCGCTTCTTTCTCTTTAATCGGTTTTTCCTCAAATGTGCTCATGCACTTCTAAATGCAAGATAAGAAAAAACTTGTCCGAAGTAGTTTCATTTTTTGTCACAATCTTTAGTTTTTGGATGTGATAGAGGCTCCCTTGGAATTAAATCAGGCTGCTACATAACGTTTCAGGTAGGTTATTTCGATAAATTTTAATTGCATAATACAATGCTTTCTATGTTTGTTACGGATCGTTAGGTTTTAGAAATTAAGCAAATCGTCATTATCCAGCTAGCTCGCTAAACACTCTCATGCTTAGGCTTAGCAATGAAGAACGATGAGAAGAATAACGTCTTTTCTATTTTTGTTCAGACTCCGTTCAGGGGTTTCGATCAGTAAGAATCAGCAAGGACAAAATCGTGACAGTTTACCGTCATCCGGACCTATTGCAGGCATGAGCAATCAGCAGGCCAGCGACGAGCGTATTACACTCATTGTCGATAATACCAGGTAGATACAAGACAATTATATGTATATGTATATTATATAGAACAAGTCTTACAGAAATGTAATAACATAATTATTTTTTTGATCCTCAGGTTCATCTTAGATCCAGCCCTCTTTACGGCCCATCCGAATACTATGCTGGGACGGATGTTCAGTTCTGGTATTGAATTTGCTCAACCAAATGAGCGAGGCGAATATGAAGTTGCGGATGGTATATCTGCCATGGTGTTCAGGGCAATTTTAGAGTATTATAAGGGTGGAGTAATCCGCTGCCCTCCCACTGTCACTGTCCAAGAGTTACGTGAGGCTTGTGATTATCTCCTTGTACCTTTCGATGCCAGCACAGTCAAGTGTCAAAATCTCAGTAAGTAACAGATACTGCTACTTCTATATGAACGTTAAAGAAAGTGAGATTTGACCAACGTTCAAATATGAGAAGACTGTCGACAATAGGAACGTTCGTGGCTTTAGAAACTGTAAAAGTTCATTACAGGAGGATTACTACATGAGTTATCTAATGAAGGAGCTCGCTGCCAATTCGAAGTGTTCCTGGAAGACCTGATTCTGCCATTGATGGTGAACAGTGCACGTAGGGGAGACCGGGAATGTCACATTGTAGTATTACTTGAAGATGACGTCGTGGATTGGGACGAGGAATATCCACCACAGATGGGAGAAGAGTATTCTCAAAGTATGTATATCTTAAACAAAAGTTTTACAAAGCGTTCATATTATCGTTGAATTGCGTACGATTACATAAACTTCAAACAATAACGCTTCCGAGCGACGGCGCTCTCTGTCGCAAAACAGAAAACCGATAATTGCTATTCTCTTCCTGGCCTTTAAAGCTCTGTCGAGCAAATTACTTCCAGCTATTTCATAAAGGATCATAGAGGCAAACTAGTGTATGTAATATATATATATAATAGTTTAGAGAAATTTTCTTTAATTATTAAACGTTTTCACGCAGCTGTTAACAGTACGGCGATGTACCGATTCTTCAAGTACATAGAGAACCGGGATGTGGCAAAACAAGTAATGAAGGAGCGCGGTCTCAAGAAAATTCGCCTGGGCATCGAGGGATATCCGACGTACAAGGAAAAGGTGAAAAAGAGGGCTGGAGGTCGTGCGGAAGTGATCTACAATTATGTTCAGCGACCATTCATCCACATGTCCTGGGAGAAAGAAGAGGCTAAAAGTAGACACGTTGATTTTCAATGCGTCAAATCGAAATCCGTAACAAATCTTGCCGAAGCCACTGCCGACCCGGCGCTCGATGCTGGAGGAAATCCTATTAACGCGATAGCACTCCTGCAAGCATCTGATCCGGTGCCCCAGCCTGAGGTTTCTTTGGGTTCTGATCCTGATATGGAAGGGGCTGTTGGAATACCTCCTGATCCTTACCCTGGCTCTTTACCAGACGAGCTGCCATGAGCTTCAAGTTATTGAGCCATTACCTTTTAAAATATATATCGTTTATTTAATAAACAATGATGTTTAGCGATTTGGAAGGGTCGCGTAAGAGTTGACAGCTTCTCCTTGTCACCAGGTCAATTCTTAACCGGTATAGTTGTGTAACCTGTAGTTCGTGTACCGTGGACAAAATATTTCGTATTAATCCATTAAGATTGGAATACAGTGATTATTCGTATCGTTGCTCATCGTGATCGACCTAGGCTAGAACTTACACATTGTTAAATTTATAAATAATTTGTATATAAGCTAGGCGTTCCTTATGATTACGCTTCGGTGCGCTTCACACGTTTGCCCACCTTATGTCATTTTGAAGACCCTTTTTCCTGTTTTGTACTGTTAATAAACTTGAATACCGTTTCGCAAGTACATCGTGCTCATCTCTCAACACCTTAACATCAAGGTCCAAAATTATTATACCCATCTTCAACACGCAAAGTATCTTTATTAATATAATAATTATTGGTTATACACAGGTCGATAACGGATCTTCACAGATGGTAACGGAAAAAGACCATAGATAAAGCTCTCGCCAAATTCAGAGGGTTGCGTATTCTGTCAGGGGCGCAGAGGCGCGACACAGATATCACCGTTTTGAACTGGAATCACGAAAACGCAGGCGCCAGAATGATCAATAAATACTTCAAGTCGAGGGCAAGAGAGCAGTAGCGTACGGGTACGGAAGCAGAGAGCGTATTTTCGAAAAGGACTACGGGCTCCAAGTGGTGAGGCTGCAGAGCAGCTCGTCCAGCATGCAACCGCCCCCGAGAAAAGTAAGATAACCGAGAAAAGGAAGGTTTCGGAAGTGCGCGAGACCGAGAGTGTTTAATGATATATAATTATTGAATGAAAATTATATAATTTTCATCATGAACAATCGGTACATCGATAATCCCTATTTGCCAGGCAGTTTGTTTATGAACTATTCATATCGATTCGTACCGTTGAAGAAGAGCGAATCACGTTAAAGGACGTAGCTCGTCGTTAACACGCGGAAAATCAATGAACTCTTGGCCTCCCTACGATCGAATATATATAAAAACTTGACCTGGAAATGTATCCGGACAAAGACCCTGAGAGTAATTCATGAATGCGTGGACAGTCAATCGGGTACCGGATGTGAGACGTAAAAATGAAAAGGCGTAGAAGATGTAATCTCTCGGTCTCTCGTGCAGCGCGGCAAAACGTTACATGGCTCGTTGTTGAGTTTTATTGTCATCTGGAAGAATAGTTCTTTGACCCACTTCCGTTTCCTTTTCTTCTTTGGTTTTTTTTTTTTTGTAATCGCTCTTAAACTTCATGAGAACTTTATCAGATGGATTTCTTTCATTTTATCTGGTTTTACTTACATAAGGAGATCTCTAATGGGAATTCTCCTGGCTGTTCTTTTAATAGGGAAACTACGCGAAATTTCTTAAAAACGTTCACACCGAACAAGCGGCGAAGTTACAGGCGAAAAATCAACATGAGTGCGACCTTCTGGAAGATATACGGTGAGCCAGTAACTCATGTAAATTTAATTAACTCAAAGCTATTCAGAATCTTTTAGACGTTACGCAAATATTATTTTTTATCCAATTATTCTTCTGTTACTTGAATCGATTTCGATGTAAAACCATTTGTACGGTTATTATGAATTTTTCGTTATGCTAAATATTCAATATTGCATTATCATTAATACATTTATATTTTTAATTGATATCTCTTCCAAATTCAAAACTTTCGAAGATTGAATCAGATATTTCCATCGGACTTAGATATCAATAATTTGTAGAATTATTAATTAAGCAAAATAATTAAATAGTTTATTTATTAAGATCGATAGTACCTCGATCTCATTAACTGTCCAAGATATTTTTCTCGCGATAGAAAGATTCTTAACTTATATGAAAATGGGTGATGCAGTGCGCAATACAGATCTCGCGAATCGATGCCATCGGCGCCATTTGCAGAGCGGGCAACTGTATAGTGTCAAAGAGGAGATGCATACATAGACGTTTTATTATAGAAAGTAAATCTATCTTGATTTCTTTCTCTCGTCGTAATATCCCTCTGCTCAATTTTATCATATAAAAATACCGTGGCAGCTTCTAAACCTTTTTTAAAATGTCCACGACGTGCTGCGCCTATGGATGTACCAATCGTTTCGCAAAGGGCGGAAACATTCAATACTTTTCGTAAGTATATAATATATTATCTTCTGAAGATATAAACCTTTCACGAGAATATTTTATATACGTAAAAGCCATTGTTTGCTTTCTAAAATGATCCACTTCGGTTAATTAATCGTTTTTCAATAATTAATATCAGGTTATGGTTGTAGTTACTTATATTTGATAAGAATGCGCAGACTCGACATCCGAATTGATGTTCATTACTGCTATCTAATAGGTCAGATCTGATCTGGATAGATGAAACTTAATGTACATTCTAATCTTTCATGATAATATTTTAGATACCCTACTAAAAATGAGGAACACATGAAGTTGTGGATAAAGGTTGTTAGCAGAAAAGATTGGCAACCGTCGTTCCGTTCAAGTATCTGCAGTGCACATTTTTGTACCTGAAGATTATCTGGACAGACTTGGTACTTATATTAAGCGTTTGAAACCTAATGCTGTTCCGTCTATCTTTCCTTCATATGCAGCACGTCTTCAGCAACGAGCGAAGGAACTTCGAAAACAATTTATAGAGCTTCCTAATCAAAGAAGATTGAAAATACAGTACTATACCTCATGCAGTCGGGAAAAAATGGCAAATTCTGCATGGTATCTTCAGAATAGCAAGATTCACCGTGCAAACATCACATTGTCACTTAAGAATAATGAAAAATCAGGCAAAAGAAAAATAGACCATAATATTTTGGAGGCTGACAGTCTCACATTGAAATATGGCACTGAAAAAAAATTCAAAGAAAATCATGGCGCAGATGAACAAAATAAATATGAGTTTGATCTCTTTAAACCTGCATATATTCCTGTTGAACAGATATTGACAAAGAAGCTTAGATTACTGTACCGGAAAAAGCAGCTTTTGAGAAGACAAAAATAGGACATCAAAAAATTCGGAAACAAATAAGTAGAGTAAATAAACTGTGGTAACTTGCTACCCGATTCAACGAGATTATTAGTCAGAATAACGTGAAATTATGAAGTATTTCAAATATACTTTATATTTTATATTAAAATACATATGTGTCTGTATATATCTATATAGTGTATACCTTATAAAATAGTATTACGGGCTTTAGTGTAAATATTTTTAATAATCTAAAGACGTTAATAAAGGCATCTACAGTTAAGAATGCACATTTTATATTAATACAGATTGCAAAGTGATTTCTCTTTTCATGCACATGTTTTTTTTATAACCTTATGCAAACTTTATTTTTCACTATCACGTTTCTCATGTTTGTATTCTGTTTCAGTAATTATACGATTAAAAAGTCGGCAATCGAAAAGTCATATTCCGAGGTGTGTTGAATAATTCAAATAATCTTTATCTAATTGCGTTACGTGAATTATAAAAATCTTTTATTTTCCAGGCTTTGCTCAAAATATCTTCTGCGTACTTAAACAAAAAGATTCCCAATATACCTGATATCAAAGTCGAAGGCGGAGAGGAAAAATGGTAAATATCATGTTGCATTTGTCAAATGGAGATTATTGAATTGAATACAAGTATCCAGCTGAGTTTACTCATGAAATTTCATTCAGGAATATGTGGAACGTTTGGAGAACCGTATTGGAGGAGAACGAGAAACTTGCCCGAGCGCGTTTGGCGGCTGTGGAAGTTTTTCAACAACAAATTGCGGACGACGCAAAGAGTCTGAAGTTAAAGAAAGTTCAGATTTCGAAAAAGGTTTATATCTCTGCGTATGGCGTATACGTGAATTGTACTTAGCTAACAGAACTTAACTCTTAGGCAATTGACCAACTGATGATAGTACAGAAGGAACTGCAAAATTGCGTACAAGATGTTGATAAAACCAAAAAATTGTACTTCGATGAGGAGCACAGTGCTCATGATGTACGGGATAAGGCAAAGGATATCGAAGAAAAGTAAGTCAAATGTTTGAATAATTAAAGGAGAATTGCAAATAGATAGAAAAATTAGTAATAATAATATTCTTTAGGTTAAAGAAGAAAAAAGGCTCGTTCTTTCAATCAATAACGTCACTGCAAAAGAATAGTGCTAAAGTAAGGAACCACAAATAAAATAGATTTGTTTTCTGTCCGGGAAATAATCTAGTTTACTTTGAAATATATTAAATACTTTAAAACACAATACAGGTCAGTTCAAAACGTGACGCTTTAGAGGAAAAATCAACAGGCGCTCGCAATGATTATCTACTCAGTCTTGCTGCTGCCAATGCCCATCAAAATAGATATTTCGTAGTTGATTTGCAATCAACAATGCAAGTAAGGGAAATAAGATTTTATTTATTACAATGATAAGGAATCAAAATAAATAAATGTAATTTACATTTTTCAGCACTTGGAACAGGGAGTCTATGATAAAGTAGCTGAATATTTAACGCTTATGGGACGCACAGAGCTTCTCACTTGTTTGGCAATGCAACACAGCTTTACTAAAATACGCGATCAAGCTCAGCAAGTAAGAGAATGATTATTCAACTAAATATACAACTCATTTTGATTTTCATCAATAATACAACATTGTTTTATGCATTACAGCTCACTAGGGAGCACAACTTACAATGCTGCTATTTATATTATCCAGTATTAAAACAACATATACAATATGATTTTGAACCTTGCGATAGCGACCCTATAGATAGGTGAGTGATATATTTATGCCAATGGAGTTAGATTGAGTGCAGAAATAAGATATTAAACTTTTCGATGTCCTAGGATAACCGCCGATCATTCAGCTGCCGGAAATTTAGGAAAGGAGGTTCGTCGCTGGTCCTCGAGAATTGCTCGTGAGGTTACTACTATAAGGGAAAGTGTTCGAAAATTACAAGCTCTTCTGCAACTCAAAGAATCCGGACATAAGGTACGATTTACTAATTAACCCTTGACAAACGTTGCAAACGATTTCATGAGATCACTGTAATTTTTGAGACACCCCTTAATTTCAGACTGATCCAAATGATCCAAATGGTCCAGATTTGGATACTAAGATTGATGAACTGAGACACGTAATACGACGGGCTGAGGTGCGAAAATTTTGTTTGTTTAGATAAATAAAATAAAATTAGATATTGAACTTCGGATCCTCTTTTATTTTTAGACCGCCAAGATGAAAGCAGAGGCACGAATAGAATGTCTTCGAAATGGAGGAAGTACGTCAGTCGTTCAACTGCTTAAAAATACATGATAACAAAATTAAACCCCATTGTTTATATCTTTTAGTTAACGTTGATGAATGGATACAAGAGGCTGAGACACTGAGTGTACAGGATATGCCAAGATCTGCAAGCTCACTCTCTGTACGAACTGATGCATCAGGCACAGCGGTAGTTATCGCACAATCATTCATAATAAAATAACTATCAAAGTAGTATTCAGATAACGTAAGTAAAATATTATTCTCAGGAACACCCGTCCTCTGATTCGTTCTACGATAGCGACGGTGATGGAGGTAGCGACCTAACTACTGTCGAGCGACCAGGAAATGTTCGCAGTGCTACGCAAGAAGAAGAAGCTGCCGAGGAACGTCAGAGGCTTGACAGTGCTGAAGTAGATGGTATGTAAAAAAAATAATTTTATCCAAACTTTCTTCAGACATATATTTCCATGTAGCTGTACTCGAACAAGAGAAGCAACGAATAGAATTGCTCACATTCGGTTGGGACGATCCTACATCAATTGACTGGGATAATGAAAATAAGGACGAGACAGCAGAAGTTGAAGAGTCATCCGAGGTGCCTTCTAACCAGCAGATATTTAAATGCACCGCACTTTATTCGTACACAGTCAGTATCATTGAAGTACTAACGGTATTGATCTCTTTGTCAATATTCATAGACTATATTTCACTAATTACGTTAAAAACTAGGCCCAAAATCCCGATGAATTGTCAATTGTTGAGAGTGAGCAGCTCGAAGTCGTCGGCGAGGGTGATGGCGACGGTTGGCTGCGTGCACGAAATTATCGTGGAGAGGAAGGCTTTGTGCCTCAGAATTATCTTGATGTCGAAAGAGAGCCTGATACCACGAGTGGTCTCACTTCTCAAGGACCAAGTCTTTTCCAACAAATATCCTTTTCTTCGGTTGATTATACAATCGATGACCATGAGGCTGTTGATCCTGACGCCAATTTACAGACAGCTGCCGAAGATACTATAGTACAAAATCACGTAAATGGTAAACTGTCTTGAATCAATCATCGGGGATATTTTAGAAATAATAATCGTGAATTTTTCTGTATTAAATATACCCCTCTTACAGGTACTGCACAGTATTGCATTGCTTTATACGACTACGATGCTACCTGCGACGAGGAACTAAGCTTTATGGAAGGGGATGTGCTACGAATTCTCAGGAAAGAACCCCATGACGTTGATGATGGGTGGTGGGAAGGTGAATTATCTCAACGGCGTGGTATATTCCCATCGCTAATTGTGGAACCCTGCGCACCAGATGGTTCACCTCTGACTCCTCAGGTTAAAATAATACATGAATGAGTTGCCCTACTCTTTTCGTTGTTTTACGGATTAGTGTTTTTTGCAACTGAATTTTTATTAATTTTACCATAGGAGGATACTACACCACCAAGTTCTGCACCGCCCGTTTTTACTCCACCAGAAATTCCAGAATTTTTACTGGCTGAAGATCTGGCTCAATCCATGGCTAATGGTATTTTGAGATTTTTAATTACCAATATTTAAAAATTGTAATGATTTAACCTTGTATTTCCTTTTTCTCGGATAGAAGCAGGAGAAGACAAACCCCCAATCGTGAATGGCGAACAGCCTCCAGGTTTTGCAATAAAGCTTAACAAGAATCAAAAAGAGCAATATGGCATGCAATTTGAACAGGATGATGATTCTCAAACGCCCGGTATAGTAGGTGAGTTAAACAATATACAATATAAAAACCTACATCCATTATCCAATATCCCAAAACCTATCATTAATAATCATCCTGAATCTTTTGCATTGCTGCATAGTTGTGGAAGTATCAGATGAAACAGATGGTCAGGTAAGTTCTGAATGAATGATGACAAAGCCCTGCTGCACCTCATACGATAGATATAAGCAAAATCAGATCCAAATTTCTTAAGGGGTATACCTTAACGTACTTTTGTAATTATAGAGAGACGTAGTCGATGATGTCAAACTTCCATTAAATGAAAAACAAGAAGCTTCAGCCAAAGATGACTTCGGCTTGGGAGTGGCACAAATCGTCATTACTGCAGCAACACCTATGGAAGAGATCGATCATCCCTTTCCAGGTGCAGAAGAAGAACCGGATGAGACAACCGAAACCGCACAGGAATCGGCAGAAGTGGAAGCGGAGGTGAAAGTCATCGAGTCCGTGGAAACTATTGAAACCGATACCAAGGAAACTCCTGCTGTTGTGGAGGAACGTGAAGAAATTGAAATCACAGAAATAACGGAGGACACTGAAGAGAAATCAGTTGTAGATGATTTACCAACCGATTCCGCTCCATTTCCGGTAAGCAGCAGCTCTGGCAGTGAAGCTGATTCAACATCCGGTCCAAGTACTGCTGACAATTCCCAATCAATTCCATCTCGCGGTACCGTGATCGAAGTGCAATCGAACGACGAACCTGAAATAATTCAGGAAAAAGTGGTTGTTGGTGGTAGAGCTAGCATTCCTGATGAGTTACAGCCTGATCAGTTGGAGAAGCTCCAAAATCTGAAAGAGTCAAATGCCTAGGATTGACTAAACCTCGGAGAAAGTGAATATCCTGCCTTAACGAAAAAATTGGCTCTTCCGAAAAATCATCAGAACAAATTTCAACATCTGTTGGAATTTTGGAATTCTCCTGAGGTTATTGGGAAAAAAGACTAACAATACTGTAACTGAATATTTTTATGTTAATATTATGTACACAATTTTTGCTAGGCAATACTCTAGTGACTACTAAAAATAAGTTGCGATTTTTGCAACGTATTTACAAAAACTTTAATGTACAGTCGTAAGTAAAGTAATAAAGAGAATTGTCGATACCTGTAATAGCAATATTGGGTTGTTTATGTATGTTTCAGAGAATAACAATGTTGATGTTGCATGTAAAATGAAATACTTTTATTCAAAAATCTTCATGTATTCTGTAGGATGTACAGCCTAAGATGAATCGTTCTATTGAAATATTAATAGTCTTCATTTTTTTATCCTCATGACCACCTTATTTTGTTCATCCGTGCAGATCATGCTAACATATTTTACAGTATTAAAAAAATGTATAACAATCTTGCAATTTGATATATTTTAAGCCTGCATTCGAAGAGCACCGTCAATTCTTATAGTCTCTCCATTAAGCAATGGATTCTCCACGATTGCTTGCACTAGATGTGCATACTCATCCGGCTTGCCTAATCGTTGGGGGAACGGAATAGATTTCGCCAGGAAGATGCGAACCTTGTCTGGCAGCGACTGTAAAAGTGGAGTATCAAATAGACCTGGTGCAATAGTAACAACACGAATACCATCCCTGGACAAATCACGAGCAATAGGCAAGGTCATTCCAACAATTGCGCCTTTGCTAGCTGAATAAGCAGCTTGGCCTATTTGCCCCTCAAAGGCTGCCACACTGGCAGTATTTATGATAACGCCTCGTTGTCCATCTTCATTTGGTGTATTTTCAATCATTAAGCCAACAGACAATCGGATGACATTAAAAGTTCCAATGGTATTAATCTTGATAACCCTTTCAAAATCTGCTAAACTGTGGGCTGTTTTTTTATTGCTATTATATGTCTTGTGTGCAATGCCAATACCAGCTGCATTAACAGCGACATCCAATTTCCCAAACTTCTCCTTTGTCAATGCCAAAGTTTGCTCAACATCAGTCTCAGATGTTACCTGTAAATTAGATCTTGTTTAGCATGATGAATAATCTGTAAGAATAATCTAATCTGGGGCTAAATAATCCATACGTCAGTGGGAGAAAAGATAGCAGATTCTCCTAATTCTTGTGCTATGCTATTTCCCTTGGATGCAGGAAGATCCGCGATGACCACTTTAGCTCCTTGTTTTATAAATCTCTCAGCAGTTCCACGACCAAGACCAGATGCTCCTCCAGTTACTAACGCTACAACTCCCTAAAAGGTTAAAAAATTATAGTTCTGCCATTGCACTTCATATGATGAACTTTAGACTCTCTCAAGAATATCACAAGAGATTAGATACTTATTAGTATCATTAACGAAACTTTACTTTAAAAAAAAAGAAATAATTGCAGATAGCTCGTTTAATAAGATTAAGGTACTTGAAACAAGAAAAAAATACTAACGTGAAAAGATTATTGGTACTTGCAGTACTTATGTACTTCATCATATAAGCACGTACATTTTGTAATTCGTACCACGATGACGAAGATGATTTTATAAATTAAATGGAAACCTTCTAATTTTATTTACTCTTTAATGAGTTGATGGGAATTTAAGATCAACGATCTTAGTTAAATTCATGATATCAAGTATAAACAGTACTCACCTTCAACATTTTGAGCGATATATGAATTAGACAGCAAGTGTTACAGCCTCTCAGTTCGGTACTAGTGGCTCACTGTTGCCAAAAGAAAACGTTACGGGTTTATAAATTCTATAATATCTTAGTAGTGGTTATCACTGCAAATGTAGTAGTTCATACATACAATATGTAATATGGACTCTGACCTATGAATTCTTATGTGAAACTTGTCACGTGGGACATGTGTACAAATTGTAAAAATATTATTGTGTTAAAGCAATCAACAATACCGGTCCTCATCTAGATTTTTCATAAACAATATTTTAGGATATCCAAGAATTTAAATCCATACAAATGAACATACCTAAAAACTAGAGAATGATTGAGTTTGCCCATACCGATTAAACAGATTCAAACTCTATAGATAGAGAAAGTATGCATTATCATTTCTGATAAAAGTTGATTATACCAAAGAAAAAAAATGAATGTTAATAAATTTAACGACTTAATGCGTAACAATTATTTGTATAAATACTATAGCACTTATTGTACTCAACGTTTAGCCGGTAGGTTATGTGCCCAACGATTTTTATTTGACTTTCTAAATATCAATAGCTTGTAACACTGATGTATAACAATTTTCAGATATTCCGCTAGGATTTAAGCCAAAAGAATTTGAAGAAGGGTGGTACGAGACATGGGAGAAAAATAAATACTTCTTGCCAAAGGATAATGAACGAGAACCTTTTAAAATAATTTTACCACCACCGAATGTTACTGGTATTCTACATTTAGGTCATGCATTAACTGCAACTGTAGAAGATGTTTTGGCTCGATGGTAAAATAAAAGTGGTATATTCTATACATGTACTTATGACTAGTAAATAGCTTCTCAATCACATAATGTTTTTATTAGGCACAGAATGCAAAATGATCCTGTTGTATGGATACCAGGTTTAGATCATGCTGGTATTGCTACCCAAGCTGTTGTAGAAAAATATCTTCAAAGATCCAGAGGTATGACAAGACATGATCTTGGAAGAGAAAAATTTGTATCATTGGTTTCGGAGTGGAAAACTGAAAAAGGAAATATTATCAACAATCAATTAAAAGTCTTAGGAGCAAGCGTGGATTGGTCCAGAGAATTTTTTACAATGAGTGAGGTCAATTGACAAAGTTTATTCTTATATAACTCTAATGACAATTATTGTAATTAATGTTTAAATTTCAGAATCATGCAAATGCAGTGACACAAGCATTTGTTACATTAAATGATCGCAATTTGTTGTATAGAGACAAAGACTTGATAAATTGGTCACCTAATTTACATAGTGCAGTGTCTGACATAGAAGTAGAATTTATGTCTATTGCTGGGAAAACAGATATTGAGGTTCCTGGTTATAAAAAAAAAGTTACCTTTGGTCAGATATTCGAATTTGCATATAAACTCCAAGATTCAGGTAATTGCTTTTCTACATTTTACATTGAATTTAAATATTAAAATGATAATGGATTTTTGAATCGCAGAAGAGGAGATTATTGTAGCTACTACAAGACCTGAAACCATACCAGGAGATGTAGCAGTAGCAGTTCATCCGGATGATGCTAGATATTCTCGTTATATCGGTTCTCATCTTTGGCACCCATTTAGAAAAACATTTATACCAGTGATCGGTGATACTTCCATAAGCATGGAGTTTGGTACTGGTACGTTACTCATTTTCCAACATCTAATGACATTTTAATTACAACAGCATCCTCTTTTCAGGTGCAGTAAAAATTACACCAGCACATGATCGGAAGGATTACGGTATTGCTAGAGAACACAATTTAGAAATTATTGATGTTATTGACGAGGACGGAAAGATAACTGCGAATACCAAATCATTTGAAGTAATCCATAGTATAATTGTTATAGTAGTATATAGTATTTTATACCGAGTAATGACTTTTAATATAACAGGGTCTGCCGAAGTACATTGCTCGCGAAAAGATTCTAGTAGCATTATCAGAAATGGGAGCTTTAAAGAGTATAAAGGATCATGAAATGTCGATACCCCTCTGTTCTCGATCCGGCGATATTATTGAATATCTGCTACGAGAACAGTGGTTTGTTAATTGTAAAAGTATGGCCGAACGCGCTCTGCAAGTTGTCACAGATGGATCATTAAAAATTGACCCATCATTTCATGAACAAACGTGGTACGACTGGCTGGGAAATATCAGGTATTTAAATAACAAGTGATTTCATTATACTGAGAGATTTAAATAATTTTTTGTCTCATAGAAACTGGTGTGTTTCACGACAGTTATGGTGGGGTCATCGCATCCCTGCTTATCATTGTACAAGTGGAAATGACTCTGGTTGGATAGTGGCCAAGTCCATAGCAGATGCTAATATTTTGGCCCAGAAAAAATATGGAAATAATTTTAATCTTGAACAAGATAATGACGTGCTGGATACGTGGTTTTCTTCTGCTTTACTTCCATTCTCATCAATGGGGTGGCCAAATCAAGTAATGTTATTTTATAAAAATAGTCTTAGATTAGAATAAAAACTAATTGTATATTATACATGTATAATATTCGTAGACCCAGGACTTGAAGAAGTATTACCCTCTGACCCTGATGGAAACTGGACATGATATATTATTTTTCTGGGTAGCGAGGATGGTCATGTTAGGACTGGAACTCACCGATCAGTTGCCATTTAAAGTACAGACAATTTTTTTTTAAATCTAGTATATTATTTGACCAGATATATTCTATGCGTAATCATCTATTTATATAGGAAGTATTACTCCATGGTGTCCTATGTGATGGTCAAGGGAAAAAAATGTCCAAAAGTCGCGGCAATGTTATTTCTCCAGAAAGCGTGATTAATGGTGTTACTTTGGAAGTGAGTATATTCTGCAGAGTATTATTAAAATTCAGAATTTGATACATACAAATTTATAATAGGAGCTGAATGAGCAAGCTCGCCAAAGTTTTGAAGCTGGCTTACTTAGTAAAACAGAATTAAAGAGAACATTGACTGTAAACCGTAAAATGTTTCCGGACGGAATTCCCGAGTGTGGAACAGATGCTTTGCGATTGACACTTTGTTCTCACAATTTGAAAAGTAAGAGTATTTATTATAAAATTAATGGATCACATTATTGGAGTATGAGTATAATAAAAAATATTTCAGGCCGACAGATTAACTTCAATGTCGTTGAATGTTACTCCAATAAACTTTTCTGTAATAAAATTTTACAAGCATCCAGATACGTTTTACGTATGACCAATGATGATCCGATTGGGATGCCAAAAACCTTTAGTACTATTGATCGTTGGATTTTGAGCCGATTATCTTTGATGGTATCAACTGTAAATGATGCCTTTACTGAACGACATTTCTATAAAGCAGTGGCAATGCTTAGAGACTTTTTGTATTATGAATTTTGTGATTTTTATTTGGTAAGACGTTGCCGGTTCTAATGGGACGATACATTTATATTATAATATCATATATTTGATCTAGGAAGCTACAAAATTGGGATTCAAAAGTGAAGAAGATGATCTTTTAATAAGCCACAGATATACTTTGATTAAATGTCTTGAGGTTTCCTTACGAGCGATTGCGCCTATTGCGCCCTATCTCAGTGATAATTTGTATACGAAATTGTCAAAAAAATTCCCATCTTTTTTGACTGTGCCGTCATTATTAGAAGCACCATACCCAAGGCAAGAGGAAGTAAGTCGACTAAGAAGTGATCTTCAAAACTGTAATTGATCTACGGAAATTTTCAGTTCCAACATCTGAGAGATGTTCCTCTGGAGAAACAGATGGACAAAGTATGGAAGGTTGTAATAGAACTTAGGAGTCTACTAGCTGGAGTAAATAAAGAATTTAAACCTGAAGGTAAATGTATGCTACGTGAAATTGTTAAAATGAATATTTCTTAATATTAGTGGCTCTGTTGCGTAGTACACTTGGTGAGCAGTGTTCATGAAAATTGCAACCTGTACAATGATAATTTAAATGCGATTATGACATTGGGTAAAGTTCAAAATGTCAAAGTAATACCAGAGAGTGGTTATACAAAGAAGGATGGCAGTATATGTGCTACAGTTGGAACTAACTGTTATCTATTTCTTCTATTCGATGATGACAAAATTACTGGGCAAATGAGAAATCGAATTGATAAAAAACTACAGCAGACAGACAAAAAATTGAATGATTTGATGGCATTGACTTCTAAAACAGGTTATATAGCTAATGCTTCTGATTTTGAGAAGGAGAAAAACACAGAAAAGGTAAAAATTGATACTGTTATATAAGAAATGATGTCTTAGTATATCTATAGTATAATTTTATTCAATCTTTAATTTTTAGATCAATTCATTACAGCTTGAATTGGAAAAATGGAAAAGGATGTTATAACGCCACAATAACGCTTAAAAACTGTAGAATTTCATGAAGTTGAATAAAATTGTAATTACTTATCGTCCACCTCCATACCGTCCTCTTCATCACTCGATTTATCATCGTCATCATCGTCGTCATCACTTCCTGAGTCGGAACTGTCTGATTCCAGCCAGACTTGAGACGACAGATCATCCTTGATTATAGTTTTCCACTCATCCAATTTTCGAGTGTCTAATAATAAAGCAGTAAACCGTTACTCTTTAGTTCATATAAAAAAGGATTCTTATCCTTGGTATCATTCAACTTACCCAAACTGTAAAAATCATTTAGCGTATATTGTCGATCACCATTTTCAAACATACCACCATATAAATATAAAATTCCATGCTTTAAAACGAGTCCTGGATTAATTCTAGGAGAAGGACAGAATACTGCACTGGCTATTTCTGCCTGTCCTGTACTTGTACTTGTTTTTAATGAAGGGCCAACAGTAACCTAATATTTTAATATTAGGTTTAAAAAACAGTTAAAATATTGAGAATAAATTTTTTAGTTGCGGGAGTGTAAATTGTAAAAATATGGAATAACTGACCGTAAATATTCCATCGTCGTCCGTAATGACAGTTGGTACAGGTGTAACGTCCATTGGAGCTGATGTTTCGTCATTTTCATCATCTTCACTTTCACCATTACTATCACCATCTTCCTTTATTTTCCTTCTTCTTCTTCGTACACTTGATTCCTTTTTTCCACTTAACATAACTAGATAAAAGTATGACTGAGACTGAAGAAAACAAGAATTATATTCCGTGTTTAATGATGTTAGTACCTGTGTGCCATTGGAATTTCTCTAAGTCCAGAGAAATCAGATCATTGAAAAAAGTTCCATGAAGTTCCTCCTCATTTTCCTCTTCATCGAAAACTCCTCCAAATATGTATGCTTGATTTGGTTGCACGAGAATACCAGATGCACTACAACGTGGTGAAACTCCGATTCCACATTGTTTAACCATAACCGATTTCCACTTCAGACCTGTCTGGTCATTTTCTACCAAGCAATATATGTTGCTGATTAATATGGATAGTAGATAAATTATGTGCATAAGAAAAAAAAAAAGTAATAACTTACTTTCTGGACCGATAGTAAACATATCCGTATGAACTTGACCCTTATCTACATCTTTCTTAATTCTTTCTTTGCTGTAACCACCATAAATTAATATTTTGTTATCTGGTGTTGGCAAAATAATACAACCGGAACGAGGTGCAGGTACGGTTCCTGAAAGATAATAAAATAATTGTGAAGTATGGAAATCATAAAGTTGAAATTCATAGTCTTTAGGTTTACCTGAAATATCAAGTTTGCTCCATTTGTATGTAGTTAAATTAAATATATGAACATCATTGTAATATTTATAATCTCTGAGATTATCGTGAAAGCCGCCAAAAACAATCAATTGCTTTTTTATATGAACCATTCTGTGACCACTTCTAGCAGATGGTCCACCAGGGGCTCTAATAAAAAAAATAGATTTTAAAATTGTTTATTGAAAATACTAGTATGTTCAGATGTTTACTCACGTAATTTTTTCCCATTTCTTTTCTCCGATGTGATAAATCCAAAGATCACGATAATGATAAAATTGCGATTCAGAGGGACTAGAAAATTCTCCACCAAAAACCCAGAGTTCACCCTTGTTTGTTGCCACAGCTACAGCTTGATGTCCACACCTAGGTGGTGGTGCACCAGGGGCTTTTATTACAGTCCACTCTTTTTTATTTAAATTATAGAAAAACATGTCTCCATAAACGACAGTCTACAATAAATTATAAAATAAGAGTAGCAGTATTATTCAGTCAAATACAAATTATTCCCGATTCATGATACCTTCTGACCATCATAAAATTCACCACCAAGCATAATAAGTTCATCTTTAAAAGGATGAGCAGTTAAAGTAAAATTAACACGACGTGTTGGCTGTTCCACAATGGCTTCAACAACACGCTGTCTCCTAGCTTCCTCTTTTTCGATTTGTGCAACAACTTTTTCGATGTCATCCTAAAATAATAACAAATTTGTTATAATCATGCTCCGATAACATTGTATTCAAAGTAATTATGTAGTCATAAAATAATATCGGCACAAACGATACTAACCTCACCTAGTGCGGCTAATTCTTTTTTCTGTTTCGCATTCAGCTTTTTTTCAGTTTTCATAGCAGTTTTAACAGTACCACTAACTTTTTTCTTATTCTTATCTTTCTTTCCCATGATTTATTTTCAGAATTTCACAATACTGTACACAACTTTAGTCTTGTTGGCACCTTCAGTTTTGTTGTTGATCAAAAACATTAAGAAACACGTGTTCTAAGGATAAAGTATGTATATATGTACACAAGTCATAATCCATAGATAGTAATCCGTTCGTGTTCACGCTGACTGCAATATCGGCTGGAACGATGATCATGACCCGCGCGGCTACAACAGAATCTGCAACGTCAACAGAGGCGATGATCACGAAATCCTACTCCCGGACTCGCCACTACGATTTAGCGCCATGCTTTTGGTATCACCTAAAACTGGAGCGTTGTGCATCTCCCTACTCATCTCTGCTTCCAATTTCTTATCTACAGTTCTTGCAGCCAATCACTTCAATTCGTTTGATCAATGATGAAGAATCTTGAAACTAGAAAGCTAACCTAGATATATAGTTGACAACATGGATTCTACTGAAGAGAATTCTGAAAGCACAAAAAATACAGAGAATAACAGTGAAACTCAAGAAGCAGATGATGTGGAAGCATGGGACATTATTCCTGGATATTCGACATTTGGGGATTACGTGAAGGTTCGGATAAATTTATTTTTTAGTAATTAACTACACGTGGTTAAGTTCGATACAGTTCATATTTTTCTAAATAATTTCTTAAATAATAATTTCTTAATTTATAAATTAATTCAGAAGACATTCGAGTTTATTATTATTTATGTTTTTAGACTGGATTTGAGATACTAAAAGCTGGCATTAGAGCTGCTAATAATTTACCAAGTGGAGACAATTTTAACTATTATGCCTGCTTTTCAAGTTTCAATGACATCAGGAATGAACAAATCAAGAAGGTATTAAATACTATGCAGAATGTTATCGAACACTCTGGCATTCCGGGTAATATTAGACGTCGCGATGCAGATGAGAAATTCGAACTTTTATTAGAAGCCAATGATATCTTTCTTGATCGTGCTGTAAGTATCATTTTTATGTTATTATACATGTCATATGATATATCTGTTAATTTCATTGTACATTGCACCACAGGGAATATGCATGGATCAAGAATCTGGTATTGTTCAAAATCCAGGTGTTCAATTAATAGTCTCTCAGACACGGAATACAAAAGTCAATGGTAGTTGGAACACGACCACCACTGTTCCTAATACCCAATCGCAAGAAATGGTAAACAATGCACAAGCCATTCGTTTACTAGCAGCCAAAAACGTTCATAGACCACAATTATCATTCAAAGATAAAATAGACAATAGCTCAAAACCGTGGCAACCCAGAATTAAGGACAAACCAAATTCATTGAAACCATTAGCTATCTACTTGGAGGAGACGCCCGATGGAGAAATTTTCAGTCATCCATATGAGCTTGAACTAGACAAATTTAAGCCACCAGAGTCTCAATTACAAAAATTAAAACCAGAAAAATACAAATCACTTGAAGACACACCATTGATTATTATTGAAAAGCCACAAGATCTTCATATCGTACTTAAAGATTTAGAGAATTATGATGAAATCGCTATCGATTTAGAGCATCATTCGTACAGATCCTTTCAAGGAATAACTTGCTTAATGCAAATATCGACCAAGGATACTGATTACATAATAGACACATTAACTCTGAGATCAGAGTTACATCAGCTTAACGAAATCCTAACAAATCCTAAAATTCTCAAAGTGTTTCATGGAGCAGACCAAGATATTCTGTGGCTTCAACGTGACTTGTCATTGTACATTGTGAATATGTTTGATACTCACCGGGCAGCCAAACAGCTTAACCTGCCTTATCTCAGCTTAGCGTACCTATTAAAAACCTATTGTGGAATAGACCCAAACAAGCATTTCCAGTTAGCTGACTGGCGCATAAGGCCTTTACCAGACGAGCTTAGAAAATATGCTCGAGAAGATACACATTATTTATTGTACATAAAAGATATATTGCGAAATTCTTTAATCGATGCAGCCAATGGTCAGAGTAATATATTAAAAGCAGTGTACGATCGGAGCACGGAAGTTTGCAAACAAGTTTACGTGAAGCCCATTTGGACAGAGGACAGTTATTTAAGTATATATCGAAAAAGTCAAAAAATGTTTAACAATAGGCAAATATACGCACTGAAAGAATTACACAAGTGGAGAGACATTACTGCCAGACTGGAAGATGACAGCACTGGATATGTTTTACCAAATCATATGTTGTTGAACATAGCTGAAACTCTTCCTCGAGAGATGCAAGGCATCCTGGCTTGCTGCAATCCGATTCCACCATTGGTGCGACAGAATTTACTTAAATTACATAAAATTATACTAAAAGCTAGAGAGCAGCCACTGACAAAACCTGTGCTCGAAGAAGACATGAGACAACGTCTCGCCCAAAGAAATCAGGATGCTGCTACAGGAATATGTCTCTATTCACCACACGATATACCTAGTGAAATGGAACCCAGAGCAGATTTGCCATGCTTATTAGACTCTAAAGATGGCGAAGAAATTTTGCTGTCAAATACTGAAATTACTCATAGCATCACTGTGTTTGATAGTCCAGTAGCATCTGAGGTAAGTAAAACAGATAATCTATTAACATCTAAAGGAAATATTCAATGTCTAAAATAATTCTTATCTATTGATCCTTTAGGATGAGGAAAATACTCTCAGTAGAATGGAAATCTTAAAGAAGATGAAGACATTATTTGTTAGTCCATTCGAGAGGTACAAACGTGTCATACCAATGGTGGCAGCACAAGAAGCGAAGGAGCGAGAGCAGCAAGAGAAAGAAGAAACAGAAAGACTAAATAAAGAGGAAAAAGAAAAACAAGAAACAAACGAGTCAATAAATCGAGTTCATGATCATTTCAAAGAGATTTCACGCGTAGTGGAAACACAAGTTAAAGCAGAGCCAAAATCTTCGAAAAATAAGCATACCACATTAGCTCAGATGCGTAACAGAAAACGAAAAAGGCAGTCTAGTGTAGATGAAACTAACGACATTCCTGAGAAATCTAATCAGGATCTGTCATCACCCGTACCATCACTAGATACAAAAATTGTTCAAGGTGTCAAGAGAAAAATTGATCCAGAAGAACTTGAGCAAGAAAGACGAGATGCTCAAAACTTGATTGAAGTTGAAATCCCCAAGATGAAGGAAAAGTTAAAACCACTTCGGTGCGAATTTCTGGAATGTTTTATTTGTTACAATTTAACATTCTCAGAGTTTACTTAATATATGGCTTTCATTATGTTCAAGGGCTATGAAGAAGGGTGACAAACATGCCAACAGTAAAGAACTTAAGACAAAGGGTTTACTGCCATCCGCTGCATTTGACTATAAATCTGTAGATTTTAGTAGTTTTCAAGGTGGCAGTACCACAAGTGATACACCAAAAGCAGCAACCTTTGAGGGGAATAAGGTGAGTAATATCGCATACAGAAATGTACAGGTCAAAGTTCAATCTTGCTTATCAGTTTAACTGTGCTTTTGCTTGTAGAAGAAAAATTCTAAGAAAGGGAAAGGCAAACGGAAGAAGAAACAATGGAGTTGAAGGTAAAAAAAATTGTTCTAAACTGCCTGAGACATGTGTAAACAGCAGTTTACATCAATTACTTTTAAAGTATTTAAGAAAGTTCTTCGGATTCTTATTACTAGATGAATATAAAACTCTTGTGGTACGAAGAATGTGAAATCAATTTTCATATGTAATTACAGTGCAGTGCATCTCTGAAGGTAGCATTATCGCATATCGTAATGCGATGACGTTTTAAATAAATAATTATATTTTCTATGATCAAACATAATAAAACTTTAGTTACTAAATCCAAATCAGTTAATTTGTTACTTGCTACCATTGAGCATCTATGCAACAAGTGTTATCATGAACAATAAAACTATTGAAAAATGAGGTCACTCAATATTTATCAAATACATTTATATGCATCAGTGGTATCCTTGTATATGTTGCAATAGAATTTTATATACCCAATTACGCCATACATGCATTTACTTTATTCTTTAAAAGTGAAGGAATGATTCAAACAAAACATTTCACAGTCAAGGATACCACTGATTCATTCAAATAGCAAGTGTTTCCGCAGTCTTCATATCTAACGAGTACAGTTATCGTGAAGTGTATCTTCAGTCCAAGCAAATTATTCCCGTCACTTTTATTAAGTCAATGCTATCATCATATTGTAATAATGGTTGTTCTATCGAGTGCATTTTTCTTCGTTATATATTGCATTGGAATTAGTCGAGCATCGAATATTACCAATATCGGAAATTTTACATTCACCTGGTCGAACGGTTCGAATATTCTTCTTCGTCCAAATGAGACGTCGTCAATAACCGAAGAAGTTGATTGCTTTGGTCTGGGAACAACGCTCGCACGTGGATTAGAATGGTTTTTCAAGAGCAAAGCGAATGGCTCGCAGGCATTGGATGTTCGCTTTTACTTATCATCCAGAAAAATACCACAACGCGGAGAAGTTATGTTAGGTAAACAGTTTGGCCTGGAATGGGTGGATTTCAAAATCGAACGTCGTACTGTTCTTATAGTACATGGATTTTTATCGCAAAGTAGAGAAACATGGATAAAACAAATGGAGGATGCATTTCTCTTCTGGGTAAGTCTAATAATAGTACTGTTTTGAGTGATGTTATTAAATGTATTCATACACCAAAGGACGACGTTAACGTGATCATTGTTGACTGGAGTGCTGGTGGTAACACATGGAATTATTACAAGGCAGTTGTAAACACAAGGATAGTGGGATATCGTATTTCAAGGTTTGTTATGCGTATTGTTAAACTTTAGATTATTGAGTAATATGACTACTTTTTTAAGATTCCTGAGTCAGCTGGTGAATACAACTATCAACTCTCACAGCTCTAATGATATCAATTGGGGTCCATTGTATTTAGTGGGTCACAGTCTTGGCGCTCATATTTGTGGCTTTGCAGCAAATCAATTTGCAAAATTACAAACTAAGTGGATGATTCAGAGAATAACTGGGTTAGATCCAGCACAACCATGTTTTAGATCAACTGATTCCTCGATGCACTTAGATAAAACTGATGCTCCATTCGTAGACATTATTCATACAAATGGAAGATTGCTATTTCATTTGGGACTTGGTTTACCGCATGCAATAGGTAAATCTTATTTCTGAAGTTATATTACGCTACGTTTATTGTCGCTTTATAAGTATTTTTTTATCTAAGGGCACGTCGATTTTTATCCAAATGGTGGAATGAAGCAGCCGGGTTGTTTTACGGCTAGTTCGTCATATTTTAACTTCTTACCAAAATCAAGTGAGTTGAGTCTGTACATTTTCTGAAATTGATCAGTTACTCGCTATGCCATCTGCTATTTCGAAATACTTTCCGCAATTTCTAGAATTTGAACAAACGATATGTAGCCATGGACGCTCCTATCTCTATCTCACTGAATCATTACTGTCTGCCGTATCAAATAATTGTACATTCTGGGGGCATCATTGGGACTTAACATATAGAACAGCATTACAAACTGCTGCTAAAACTTGCAACGCCTCAGTTTGTATAGAAATGGGTATAAATGCTGACAAATATCCTCATCGCGGAAGTTTCTTTGTGCATACAGCAAGCCAGTCTCCATTTTGTGGTAAAAATAAAAATTTATGTTTAAATTGTATTTTCTTAAAATAGCCTTGAATTTTTAAATATTTTTACAGTCGGTGATATTGCGAAAGAATTCAACCTTAGAACTCATTTATTGGATGATCTGGCTACTGAATTGAAAGATTAACCGAAAAAAAGAAATAATATATTCAATATTCTTTAAGTAAATAAATGCTTTTATTATCTTAATGCTGTAAAATGTCTTTTAAATAATTAAACGTTATTATGTTCTACGTTTCTATTTACAATTGAACACCCTCGACGCAATGTTATATACAATATGCATTATTTGGTCGTATCGTCACTTATTTCACAGTTAAATTACACTCGCCAAACGAAAATTACCATTGTGACATTTTATGCTTTTAATTTTCTTACGGGAAAACGTCCAAAACACCCATGAACAATGGCAATGCGATGCGATTTAACTAAGAAAGGCCGTACTTAATGATAATTAAATATCTTTCAATAAATAAGAAAGCTTACGCTATCCTGGGATTCGAAAAAAGAAAATGATTTATCGAAAACACTAAGTATGCGCCCACCTAACGTCGTGCACGTTTCACATTCCCAATAAATGGGACAAAGGCGTTCATTCAAATTCATAATGATCGAAGCTTCGAACGGCTATCACAATTCCCAGGTTGTTTGCCTGACTAATCAAAACTAGCCGTAGTCTAGTTTAGACTAGCTTCGCGATGACTTCGTCATTAGCCAGTCTGAACAGGTTTAGAAAGTATAAGTAATCGATTTATAAAAAACTTCATATAAAATTCAGATTTCCATCGAAATACGTTTCCTTGTGAATAATCTAAAAATTCTTTATAACGACAGTCGTTCAGTAGTTGAGAACCGATTATATGTCCATCGACCTTCATTAGATCATTCTGTGCGCTTGACATTTGCATACCTATTCACTGTCTCTTGTGCATCCACAGTGAAAATTATTGGGACTTGATAAAAGTTTAGTAAAATGTATCGCCTATTTTTCAATACTTCAAACGGTCGATACATTAGATATCATCTGGATCATATGATCTAGTGAATCACTTGAACGTATGTAGCTGGGAATATACCAGTACGCCCTCTGCACTCACCGATCCACCAGCCATCAGCCTGTTTCTCGTGGATCGTTATCAAGTCGCCGGGATTTAAGCTCAGCTCATCATTTAAATTGGCCGAATACTGATACATGGCTCTGCACTGTTCGCTCGTGTCATTTTTCGTTGATATCTCCGAAGTATCTATTTCCTGATTATTATTGTCCTCGGAGTGACTGCTGAACTCATCGAAGTCACTAAAGTCCTCTTCTTCTGGAGGATTTTCAGAGTTACCATCACCTGCTGTTCTATCCACCCAGTCGCGATTAACATTTTCGCGGTCTTTTGTTAGGTGAACATCAAGATCATCCTGACCCTCCTGGGTTTCGAATGACTCGTTCTTCGCCCATGAAGGAACCTGGTCAATCGAGTATATCATTGATAAACATAAATTCTTTCAAAAAATTATGTAAGTGGATCATTAGTATTATTCATAAGCTATACCTTGAGGACACTTTGCTGTAGACCTTGCTTGTCTCTAGACACCAGGATATGCTCTGCCAAAGGATGCTTTCCCCGTTGACTACCTTCTATTTCAGCAAGTGTGCCGCCTACTTTGTAGCGAGCCGCTTCCAAATATGTCAACATGGAGCGCATCTGAGAACAATTATAATGATAGAAGCTCTCTCACCATCTCATTTAATATTTCTATGCTCCAAAAAAAAATACCGGTTAAACATGTTTTTGGTTAGGCGAATATTACATAGAAATTAAAAAATCAGTCTGCGTAAGTAAGTAGTCGCCGACACTCAAATATTGGAAAGTCCCTGTGAAGGTTGCGATTTACGATTTGATAAAAAGAATTGATACGGTATGTTCTGGCTGTGGTTATTTGTACGTAGGTAGCAAGGTTAATCGAAAATACGTAATATCGGTATCACTTTCAAAGATCTGATCGACTCTGTCAAGGCTATTGATCGAAAAATCTTTTGTAAAATTTCAAATAAAAGACTGCAATATTTTCAACGTATACCTAACTCCTGGAATTCCATGCAAAAAGACGTGTACCTATTAGCTACAGATACGAGTAACTGGCTTGAAAGCTGATTCGGTGCGTCACTGCCGTTATAAACAAGTGCCAAAGTTCTTTACGGTACCGTGTTATCTAACACAGCTCAGCTCGAGTAATACGACGCCTTACAATAGCACTTGGGTACACAGACTAAGATATTATAGAAACGTACGTGATGCAATTTATCTGTAACGTTCTGCGTGCTCTCGTCGGCCGCAAAAGCAGGTGTCTTTATAAAAGCCCGGTGCAAAGTTTCCAAGCCTTCACGACCCCGCCGCTCTCTTTCTAAGTCCTGTCTTATCAAGTGAAGCACTCTCACTAGCGCCTGTTTTCGTCTTTCCCTATTCATTGCCAGGGTCACATGCTCCGCGTAGAAGTCAGGCAAAAGTTGTTCCGCGTTCGATGAGTCGTTATTATCCAATCTGCGAATCAGGTTTTTCAGGATTTCCACATCCTGGGAGACATTGCAATTTCGTACAGGAGTAGACAATCTGTCAGCGCTCTGTAAGATACGAACGAATAGAAATTCGGAAAATGATAAGTGTGATAAATTTATGAACTTGATAAATTAAAATTATATTGTACAATATGAACAACTCAAATACTGATTACCTGTTGAAGACGTGGTGCAAGTGCCTGCAAATGTGCCAAGTAGACATTGGCCAAATCTTTCAATGCACTTAGTCGCTCTTCCTCTAGTAATTCCATTTGCTTAGCACCTTTTCGTACTGTGCTTTCATACTCTAGCCTGGCTCTTTCGGCTCTCACGCTAATCGTGTAGAACTCGGTATCTGCTCTCCTCGACGAGTCCTCTGCTTTTCTTCTTCTAGTTTCAAGCTTATTTGCCTCCTTCTCTGTCATATGATGATTCGAAGATTTGTTATTATTCTGCTGACCCTGACTGATTGACTGTATCCTCGCGAGATCCTGGAGTCTCTCATTTTCCCTTGCACATGCGAAGCTCTGTTTTTTACTCTTGGCAGCAATGCTTCTCCACTCTTGTAAAGATTTCGAAGCCTTGTCTACAGAATTCTCAATACCTTTCCTTGAGCGCCCTTGTGCTTCTGCGACACCGACCTGAGGATGGCATTTTTAGTTTGTGACACATCGTGCGACTGATTTATCACCAAATTAAAATCTAACTCAAACTCTGTTTATTTATCTCATATTATTTTTATAAAAACCTACTCGCAATGGTTTGGCCAGTTGTTCGCTTAGAGCTACTCCTAACACTCTGTGAGCTTCGGCTGCAGCTTCCATTTCCTCTCCGACGCATCGCCAAGCCTCATTTACGCCGCCTGCACTGTTTCCACCTAATATCCAAGAATAATAAATAGCAAATTTTCAAATTACCTAAAGGGAAGAAGAGAATACATACCTTGATCCTTTGAACAAGCTTTGGTCAGCTTACCGCTAAGTTTGCTGAGACCCTTGGCATAGGTAGCTTCAAGTTCAGCTCTTAAAAAATGATTATAAAATATTTAATATATTTAAAAATTACTTATAAACGTCTGTGTAATAAGTTTCTGGTATGCAGAAATATGAGATAGAAAATAGTAATACGTGAAAAAATTATATGAATGTATGTCAATCATCTGCTGGACTACAGTCAAGTAAATAATAATTTAGACATCAACAAGATGACGGCAATATACGACAATCGCCATGACAAATCTATCTGCAAGTCAGCACTGCAAACTTTCTTCTCACGCTCCGACGAGTCATTACGCTCTCCCTGTGCTGCCGCTGGACCGATTACTTTATTAAAGTGTAAAATCATTGTAATACCTCTCGTGTAAGATAGCAGCGAGTTCCTTGCAGAAGTCACCACCCTGCTTGACGTATCTTCGAACTTCCTCGAATCCGCCCTGACCTCCCTAAAAAAAGAAGAACAGAAAAACATGTTATCTGCGTCGCACGTAGACTAGAAATCGGAGCCAAATCTGATGAAATGATTCGAATATTTATGCCTTTAAGAAAAGTAGAACGCATACACGTGTTAGATATGAAACGCTCTGAAAAAAAAACACGTTCGATAGCCCAAGCCTATTTTTAGAAATAATACCTCAAAAACAAGAATATCTAGAAACTACATATACTTACGGCACAGAAAACATCGAGATACATTTTAGGAACGTTTCTGAAACGTAACAAGTAGATTTATATGTTTTAGCTATGTTTCTAAGACGTATCTAAATATTTTACACTGTAAGGGTCGCAATATACTAACAGTTCTTCTTTTTTCTTTATATCATTCATTTTAATCATAATCGAAATCGCTATCTGTACTCGGTGCTCGCATGAATACTCGAAACTCTGAAGCGGAGCGAGTAGCCTAGCGGTATTCACGCTTGGCAGCAGTTAAAAAATGGTACGTTTCTAATGTCTTTCATGTGAAAAATTGCCATTTCCTTCAAGAAGACACATATGGTAAGACGTTGAGGGTTACGCAGTAGCTACCATATATAATCGTAAATCCATGCATAAAGTTAGCACGAATAAAATCAATTTCTTTAATGTTTTCCCCATTTTTATTACTTTTGAAGTCGACCAAACAATTATCACTGTACAATTTCTAACGATATGCCCGAATATTAGGAAAGTCGCAAAAAAAATTCCCTGCAGAATTTCACTATTTCTTTTTCTTTTCTATTTGAAATGTTACCGAAAGCTCCCTTCCTCTCTACGCTGCTCCACAACGACTCTTAATCAAATACTTCCTGAGTTGTTTTTTTCTACCCAGTGTCGCAAAAGACGTGAAAGTTTTCGTGAAGCATGAATCCGTTAAATTAGCGATCAAGAGGAACGTGAATGTCGTCGAAGTCATCGAAGTGACTTTTAGATTCGAACGTTGAAATTGAAGAATTTGTCATTATAGCGAGAGATTCAATGGCCTAATTAACGCTAATTTGCATTAATCATCTTTTTCGGGTTATAATCTATACGAAGATCTTCCTTTCTATATAGAAACGTATACTCTATATGTCGTATCAAGTATTTCTAGCCTAGTACCTGAAACAACAAAATTATCATCACAACAAGCACGTGTGATAATTGCCGCGTGCAACGTCATCCACTTAGTTGAAAAATAGTACAGGGCACAAAAAATTAGTACGCCATTTTAATTATACGGCTTTGTTGGGCAACGCAAGTAAGGAAAACTTGGATTATTTTTGAGACACCCGTGTTAAAACTTTCGTTTGACAGGTCCCTGTCGTTCAGTATTCAACATGACGCACGACGGGAATGCAATGAAACACATCGAAAAGACTTTCGTCTAATCGGGATATATCGTACTCGTACTAGGGAATTGCCTTTCCATTTATTCAGTCGAGCGCAGCGTGTCAAATCGTTTGACATTTGTCACACACCTCGAGATAAATTAAATCTGGTATCGATAATCCATTACGAAGTATTCTACTATCAGTGACTGTTTTCATTGGAGTCAAACGAGAGTTTGAAATACATTGAATGTATATCTATAGTTCACTAATATATAGATATGCAATATACGTATTACATCTCTCAACTTGACTTCGGTTGTAACAGCCAGTATGTATGTACAGTGGCATAGTTATTATACGGTGTCCTTATATATGATGAATTCTTTAGAAAGCCAATTAAATATAAGTGTAAGCTTAATTGCCGAAAGTCGTTCCCATAAAAAATCACTAGTAAATCTCTTTGTATTACATTACCCTGGAGAAATCCTTATTCCGAGATGAATGCGCGTTCACAATGAGTCGCATGCTGAAAGTCTTTATTCCGTGAGTGAAATTCGTTGAATTCACTCTGTTCGTAGAAATTGTTTACCGATTTCCTCTTGATATGCAGAAGGAATGATATTCTAGTTTTATATTTTGATTATTGATTGATACTTTTCAAAAACAGTACTTGTATAGAGTCCTGAAAGTGTAACACGGAGACTTGATTTTATTTATCAGCGATACACTGCTATAAATATCAGAAGAAATGTTGGCTAAGCATGAAAATCCTGCAAGGCCGGTTTTTAAGTGGCCTGTTCTGATAACTTCCAGACTCGCAATGCACTCGTCTCGAATGGCCCTGTAATACTTGAATGGATTTTACTAGCCAGAGCACGAGATAAGACATGAAAAATTGCTACCGGATTTTAACCGTCTTATCGTTCCAGAAGCATATTACGTCTGTATTCAAATATAACTCGCATAGTCAATCTTCCGGTTATTTATCTAGATTAGTTTGACAAAACTCAACGGCCCTGTCTCTTGTATATCTAACGCAAATTTCACATAGACGAAGGTTTTTTTATCGTGATTTCATATATGTATTTCTTATTGCAGCAGACAGATGCTCGACATGCGTGACGAGTGAGAATAACCTCTAAATTGTTCCGGTACATAAGACTCCTCGGTTATGTGACTCTATAAAAAGATAACCTATCTAAACTACATTTAGTTAAAACTAGATTCTCTTACAAGAAAATAAGTATTACTTCCATCATCCGTCACTTTTAACTGCCTTGAGGCCAAACGGATTCACGTCTGTTAGGAAGATGTAAATTTTAAACATACACAGATCTGAGGACGTCATGGTGGAGTTATCCAAGAAGATCGTGCATACAACACTATATTACACGAGTATCAATTGACTTTTGAATCGACCGATAGAAACGACCCTAATAATCTTTCACTGGAGGCTGGAGAGTGGCGAAGCGGTAAAAAGAAAAGTAAAATTGGTACGCGTGATACTCGACGGCAAATGAACTCTAGCGACTGATAGGTGAACGTCGTAAGGTCATACCGCGAAATCCAAATGCTTTCTTCAGCACATTATTTCATACACGTCCGCGAAATAGAATTTCTCTAGTCGTCACGGAGAAAGAGACACGCGCCACGCTTCTTGTACACATAGAGCAATACGTATGTGCATATAGTATACACGGTGATTGAATCGCACGGGAAGTCAAGGTGTAACGCGAACTTGCCTTGCAGCTATAAGACGAGTATGCTACGTATAAAACAAAGTAGTATTTTCTCCACTCAACTTTCCCACACTTTCCATGCTTCCCGCGATTAAAGAACACGAGGTTTGCCTTCGCTTAAATCACAGATCCATTCGAATAATAGGAAAAAAAACTTCAGGAAGAGACAATTAAGTAATTAAAAAAAATTAAGTGAATCCAATCCAAGAGATGTTTCAAGAATATAATACAGTCACAAATACTCAATTCGTTTCAGACTTTCGTTAAAGAAGCAAAAAAGAATTTTTTTAAATCATACACGATTTGCGAAACACTTAGTTGCTTTTTCATCTACTCTCCCTTTCTCCCTCTCTCTCACGCGATTTCCATTACTACGCGAAGGTCACATCTCCACTTCGATAACAGATTGGGCGTGCCTAGTGCTATGTTAATTCGCTTCCTTCATGTGTAAATGAATTTCAATATTAGAAGCACTCCTATTAGATATTATTTTTTCTATTGTCTTCTATAATGAAATAATAATAAATATACGTCATCATCATCATCTCTCTTTCTATCTTTTGGTCATTATTAATCTTCAGTAATTGCTACACGTTCATCACGAGAATAAACTATTCTAACAGTATAGTAAGACTTTCCAGAAAGGTAATTCCAGTGAGCCATGAATCACTTCCTGTAGTGATTTCAAAATGACCCGATGCACGAGCTTGATCACGAGTTTAGTGTTATTAGTATAATAGAAAGAGAGAAAGAGAGACACACCCGTCTCGAGAGTCATTTTTTAGATACCTCTTCGATCTCATGAGGTTGGATCAGATGAGTAGAAGCCATTAACCCCCTGATTGACCCGAGCATTCTTCTCTTAATTAGGCCGCCTTTCCCAGCAGCGTCTCGAGTCTCGCCCTCAGCCTCTTGTCGGGCGTCCTCATTCTCCCCGTCGGAGCACAATTTATCCATGCTGAACGAAACCGGAGCGAATTTGATTTTTGCACTTCCTAATATATTCTCAGAACTGACAGTCTTCTTTCTTAAATTTCCATTTCCGTGCCCTATCTTTTCCACGTCTTCCTTATTCAACTCGGAAGACTTTCCGCTATGCTCGAAGGAACTGGACGGTCGTTCCGTGTCGGACACGTTACCTTCTTCGGACACTGAAGATAATCCAAACTCCTCGACTCGAGTAATCGAGCCTAAGTTTAAGCTATGATCTTTGGTAAGGTCGTAGGACCCACATTGACCTCCGGTATATTCCTCTTGGTCAGACTGTAAGGCGCCCACAGCCTGTAACCTAGCGTGTCTCGCAACTACTTCACCGAATCTGGATTTCTCGTCTCTAAGCCAACTTCGCATTTTCCCCCACGCTTTGCCCAGTCGACGTTTCTGACGTTTCAAGCGTTTACTATGACGGGATGATAGACCTTCTGGACATTCCGGATCGGAATAAGAACCTGATGCTATTCCAAGAGTGTCAGTCATGTCGGATTCCGCGACTCTCATGCTTCTTGATGACTTCAGTGACCTGGAGGAACGCTTGCTGTCATTCTTCCTCTCGGAACTAGGTAAATTTAAATCATCCTCCTTACAAGACTCTACAGTTTCTCTATCTTTGGTAACAGAATCATTTGTTTCCTTGGTAGACTTTGGTACATCGTACAGATCATCTTCGATCGTATTTTTCTCATCAATATCATCATCATCCTTACGTCGATTTTTATCAGCTGAACTTTCTGTGACGTTGGTGGCTTCGACAGTTGGATTCTTAGGGAAGTCATACAGCTGATCCTGAATTCCTGGTTCCACCTTTTCCTTCTCGTCGTCCTTGACGACCTTATCCTTCCCCTCGATGACCTTCGTGCTATCCTCAGTTTGCAAGAAGCTGAAACTAATACTCGGCATCCCATCCTGTCCGATCGTCAACGAGCTCGTAGCTGCGATCTCTACGCTGGAACTATGTCTTCTTCTCTGATTAGATTCCTCAGTTTCCGAATTGACTCCAGGACTAGTCTCTTTCTCACTGTTATCAGTACTCATATCAAGATCCATCTCAGCCTTCAACGGCTCTACGCATATCTTACTCAGGCTATTCAAAGCTGCTTCAACATTATTCTGGTACAGGACTTCATCTTGCACCATATTGCTATTTTCCTGCATATTATGCTTCTTCGACACCTCATCCATTCTTGACAATTCGCAATGAGCTGTCTCGACTTTGTCCCTCTCACAAATTACACCGATGACACTCGTGTCTTCACAGAACTCTCTATTGTGTATTATAACAGGTGCCGGAACGTCGTACCAAGTCGTATTTGAGTTGGTATTATTTATCAGGGTCGTTGAGGTTCTCGGTGATCTCAAAGACGTCCAAACTTGCTTCACTTCGTTCATTATCAGCCACTGATTAATCTCTCCGCGAAAACTTCAAACGCAGGAGATTTCAAAACTGTTCGACCCGTTCGTAACGAACGAGAGAAGCCGCTTTGAAAACCAGTACGGAGACATGCTCGAGCAGTCAGCAAGGTACTTTTACAAATATTTCCCTCTGAAAACGTCCTTGTCGCTTTTACATTACATTTATAATTCCACAGAGCACTGACTCGAATATATTCCAGTATCACGTATCACCATTTAAATAAAATATCAATCACAATAAAAAATCATATCGATCCGTCATTCAGTGGGCTTCAAACTGATTCATCACTCTTCGTTTTAAGATCCTTACTGAACCAGTTGAAAATGAAGTTCTTTATCGCACCGATGTTTGCAAAGATGTGAGTAAGAACAGATAGCTGGTTGTGTAATTGGGCGTTGGAAGATCAAACAATCATTCGACACTCTTTTGAATTTGTACGATGACTGTACGTTGAGATTTCTTAATATATTGTACTGCCTCACTGTTTATTATCAATCAAATGATCACTCTCTCTATTGTATATCAATAAGTACCAAAATCTTGTCAATACGTAGGAAAACGCGCAAACGAATTTAAACAATGTCACCGCTATAGTCAGAGGTATTCCGAGGTGCGTCGCTGTTCGTACGAGACAGGAGAGAATCGAAACGCGATACCGAGTCACAATGCTCGTAGTGTAACTAACACGTCGCGACGCATACGCGAACTCACAACAGCGTCGCGTATGCCGGCGAGATTGTTACGTAAACAATTTGCTGCTAACATCAGGCGTACACTAACTGGCACGAGTATTTAAACGCCTTTCTTACAGAGTACTACGAATTCGTTTCTTGTAACTAAGGTTACAAGTTCATCAAATCACAGCATTCACTTGACACCAGGTTCAAACTTTCTCTGGAGAATGAAGTGAGTGACTTTTCTTTATTTCTTCGTAATTTCCATCGGTCCGATTTGTGTAGCGTCTAAATAATGAATTGAAATGGCTTTATAGGTTATATGTTTTTTTTTTTCAAGTCTCTATGGGCAAGTTCAATTATTTGACTTGACCGCTGGATATACGGTTGCTGGTTGCCAGCTGGATGAGTACTGAATGTTAGATTGTGTCAGCGCGCCAAATGGTCATATCCGTATTGCATATAGAGTACATGATCCGTTCTGTGTTATACAACTGATGAAATAGGTTTTTATATATGTAAAAATGACATCGAAAAGCGGAATCGGTTTCTTTGTCGACTTTTGAATTTAGACTGTTTGAAATGCAGTGACCGCTGGTTTGAAATTCTACCGGAATTAATGGGAACGATCGAAGGGTGTGTCCGTATCGTTTGGGTCTATTCGTTAATTGTAGAAAGTATAGACGCTTTTGTTAGAAATTAAAAAACTGATAAATTAACCATGCACGATCGCAAATAGTTTCTATGTAGCAGTTAAAAAATCTTAAAAAAAAAAGTCTAATATAAACAGTCATCACATTTCGAAACTTAAACATTGAAACACAGCATTCGTTCTCTCGCAGTGATTTCACTCTGGTCCATTAATACGGAATAATCCAAAATTAGCATTCACCACGGCTCTTGAAAATTCAAGGAACGATTCATGTAAGTATGTATCTATGCACTGACGTTAGAATCCTTGCAATTTTTTATTTTCTCTATCAGATTCATCACTACGGTCTGTTATCATAGAGAACTGACTCCAGAACCTTGATTCGTTCGATCTTGATCCAAATAAAGTGCACTGGGTTAATCGTGGATATTTACATGCCGTCACGCGCACCCGTTCGGTTCACGTTTGCCGTATTTTATTTGCCCGTAAAAATACGAAAGTGCCAGAAGGAAGAGCTATCGGTGCACAAATCCACTGAAAAGTCGAAGCGAAGCACCACGCTGCTATTCGCTCGACTAAATCGACATTGACTTGAACTCTCTTCCACCGCAGTAGGGTATACCTACGCCATTTATAAGCCGTCTGGACGCTGAGCTGCACAACAGTGCATTCGCTCGTCGTCTATGTGGAAACGTAACTGAAGCTACGAACGAAGCTCTTCGAGTATCACCGAAAAGGAACGAGCTATGTAGTTCGTGTCGCGTCTCACGCATCTAGGCGGGAGGGTTATGCGTTTTCTGTTCACCGATTATATTTAGCTTCTCTTCTTCGACTCACAGAGCGGCAAAATAGTCGGATAAAACCACAGTGAGTCCTAGTAAAATGTAGTCCGCCTTGAAACTGACAGAAAGTCCATAATGAAGTAAAATAAGGAAAACGTAACCAACAAAAATTTATCGGCACATCTTCACTCTTGTGTTTCAGGAGCTGACAATTAGCAATATAATTGAACCACGTAGTCATCGAGGCGGTCAATTTTTTTCTGCATACAAAACAAAAAAGCAATAGGTAAATCAGCAGAGACCGTCCTATGAGAAAATATCGATCGAAACGCTTTCCATGAATTATATCAGCTCCCAATTGTGTCATGGCGCGTGGGAAGATTCCAGGCTAATTGACTTTCATTTGTAGATCCTAAAGCTAGTATACGAACGGTAGTCACTGGGTGTTCATTAAATAGCCATCCGACTATAGCTTATGCAAAATGTTTATTCCACGTTGGAGAACAAGAACAGACAGCTTACGTAACGTCCAGCGGGCGACAGGGCACCGGCGATGGCTTAGGATCTATCCTGCCGTCTCGACACTGCAAATGGGAAAGCACGAAGCCGTATACTGAGCGTAACGGGTCAATGAAACGTGAAAAGAAAAGGTATAGAAGCCAAACTCTCGGAAGTAAATCGCACTAAGATACTTTTGAGATCGACTCTTGCCGTTAGACCATTATATTGTTAACCTACTGCGCTGAAACTTTATTGTTTTACCTAATATATAAGTGCTCTTATTTATATATATATAAATATATATAATTATATAGTCCGTCATACCACACAACATCGCAATACGGATCCGAGAACCATAGCGGACTTTAAACACGTGTTGCTCATCCGGTTAGCTAGAAAAACTTGTCGATCCCCGACGAGGCCTGGTCGCTACACATTTACTCATGCTCTTACGTCTACTTACCGTATGTACTCAAGAGACCTGCAGGACCTTCATACTAAGCTGAGAACCAGTCTGTAGTAGCCGGAAACACTCCCATCGTTTACGTATAAGTTCCCTGCCTTAAAGGTTAATGGAGAGGTGGGTCAGTGGTTCGTTCGTGACGGAACGGATGAGACACTCCTTGAGTGATTTATCATTTAAAATTACAGCCTCACATTGTTCATTAATATAGGATACGCGTATAACACTGTGTATGCGTAGCAGATCTGTAATTATTATGTAGAGAGAGAAAGAGAGAGAGAGAGAGAGAGAGAGAGAGAGAGAGAGAGAGAGGGAGAGGGAGAGAGAGAGAGAGAGAGAGAGAGAAGATCGCAGAAGCCCGTAATATTATACTTTATTAAATAGCGGTATCGCGAGGACAGACCGGAAGCGCGCTCGCCCACTACCGGAACCGAGGTCTTTCACAGTCCTCTTGCTGGGACCATAACTGTGATACCTACGTTACATCGTCAGACCCAGGTACGTGCTTATACGTATACAGTAACGTGCAGTGACAGAATACCTTCTGGTTATGGACACGAAGCGATCGCCATGAATCACGATAATGCACTAGAAAGAATGCAATGCTCTGCGACCTTTATAATCCACGTTACGATAAAAGCCAATAACACGCCTTAGTTGCCACGCTAGGAATAATAAACTACCGGCCTAGGAACTGTTTAACTATAAATTTTCGCGCAGATGGGATTTCATAACGAGGACTGCAACGCCTTCTTGACTTCGCTCGTGAAATTCGATAGAGTTTCGTAAGAGGCTTCTGATGGCTTCTATGATATGAAAATATTCCACTGTTACCAATTTCTTTACAGAATTCCCGTAGGTGCTGTATTAGATGCATTGTATACAGTTATCCGTGTATATAAATATATACCATCGGTAGTTATTCCTCTTTTAGACGCGTACTAGGGGGTAAAAGACGCTCTTGCTAATATAACCTATTCCTGGAACCTCGTGGAAGAGTATTGCTCCCTGTGGGAGCTGCTATAGTCTCAGCTAGAAGTTTGCGTGGGCTGCAGTTGTCCAGTATAATAAGATGCAAGTCTCTGACGTAAGACTTTCACCCCCGAGGCCTTCTGCCAGTTATCAGCCCACCGTTGCGTTACGTGGATATTCGCTTCTTATAATCTTATCCAATAATTATGTAATCAAATAAAACACCACGGAGATCAGAGCCCGGTTGAACTTTACGCTGACATGCAGTCGGCGATCGGTTCTATCTCTTCGCAAGTATAGTAGACTCGTGAGAAGCTGGATAAGTATTGACCTATACACGGTGTCCGGAAAGTTATGCCGTACGTGACGTAAGGCTCTGTTTACATGGATGCACGTTTATGTGCATACCTGCAGACTAGAGACAGGAAATAACGGGTGTTACAAAAGGAACTTGAAGCTGCGCACGCAGAGTGCCAACCTTCTCCATTCACCGTGTGTCCGTTACGTATTGTATATATTTTTATATAAAATTTTTAATGCTAGCATCTGCAGCACTTCCGTTCACTCGATACTTCCCGTTATCGCAATGATTTTTCATAATTTATATTATGCTATCGTAACATCGAATATACCATGTGGCCTTTATCGGTGTGATTTAAATATGACGAAATACATTTATTATTCGCTTAATTATTCGCCTACGATTAACGCCTACTATAGAAAAATGGGACGAGAACGCACGGAGCTAATTGTTGCTAGACCTTTGCTCGTTTCTATATCTACGCATCTACGTGCAAATGAAATATACGTATCAACCTTGAAAAATGCAACGACGCGTACATATTACGCATCGCACCATGTACATACATGTAATAAGATAAGATCAATAATATTTTATCACCTTTAATTAAGACGACCGATAATACAACAATCTTTCATGATTGAGTTGAATTTTCTTGGAGGCAAAAAAATATGTTAAAGACAAATGAATAAACAGTAACTGCGGTACTGTTATTTTAAGTTATACAGATGCAAACTTAGACGTAATATAATCATAACAATAGTGTAAACGCTATACGTTGTTGCTAATAGCAAATTAAATTTTTTAAAAATTGTATCAATTTCCTTGATTCACTACACCTTCCTCAATAGAAATAATATATGATAATTTCTATGTATGATAACTTTCCATGGGTGACCCCTATCGGCGAACAAGCACTTTTACATGCTACCGAGAAGTATTAATGGTAACATAACATGACGTTGATGATTTTAACTTATCACTCTATCATCGATATGTCTTACGTATTACGATTTCGGATCGTGTACTGTCGTGTATACCTGTACCGTATATGGTCCAGTTAAGAGTTATCCGCAATTTATATTATTCGATACACGTACTGTTCTCGCTATGGGCACACGACCGTTTGGCTGAAATAATATATAATGTAGAATATGGACGTACGTTGTTTTCTGTTATAATTATCAGGAAGTAAAGATATTTTATATCCAGTGGCGTAGTAGTCAACAAAGTTTTACTAGTTAAGAATAAATAACCTCCAAAGCAATTTCACAGTGACAGATCGTTAATCATGTAATTATCTAACCTGTTTTTAAGCATTGGTGTTTACCAATTGAATATATACAATATATATGTAACATGTATATATCTGGTTGAATATATTGCTCTTAAGATAATATATACAGATACGTTATAACCTAGATGTAGGATGACACTTACGGCATACTTGTCCTTGTAGAAGAGGGAACTTGTAGACATGGCGTAGATGACGGTAAGAGACGAATTAACAACGAATTAAAATCCCTTTCATGGTAACTTTGATTCTCCCGAATCTCCTCGACTTTTTTTGATAACCTTTAATTCACGCACTGTCACTTATTACACTGGATGACATACTTCCCACGATTTATGAACACCTTGTACTTTTCTTACTGTGTGTAAATTCTCGACCGCCACTTTTGACAGTCTGCTGAAGTATTACCGTCAAGTGACCAAGCGACTCTATCACCTGAAACGAACCTGCAGGAGAAAGAGACTGGTGGTACGTCTGTATGTCCAGTTAGTTCGTGGCCACCAGAAAGCAGAAGGGTAGCCCCTCCATATACCAAGTGACCTACAATCTAACAAGTAAGTGCTACCCCTTCCTCTCACTCATCTCTGTTGCGTACCCGAAGAACTTCTACAGAAGGATACACTTGCAGCGTGTCGAAAGTCTCATAAAAGTACTTTTTTTCTTTTGTATACTTACGGATAGTCAAGGTAGTTACGGATTGCTATAATTTTCTTTGGCGTTTGTACTTTGATAAGATAATGGCTTTAATGTACGCTGAATACGTGTCTGAACATTTGAAAAAATTAAAAAGTATCGTTGTGTGTATCAACGTAATATAGGTATAGACAGTTACAGACATAGCTGGTAAGTGAATTTTATTGGGTAAATTAAAATAATATTAATTATCTTTTTAAATTATATGGTAGTATTTGTTTTTATCTTTTTGATACTGAGTGCTGGGTCGTATGACAGGTGTAAGCAGAAATAAAGAACTGTACCAGGTGTCCTAAGAGTTATATAAAAATATTAATTGACCAAGTAGCTCCCTATATTGTTACTTAAAAGAAAACGTGTTGCTATACTGTTTATGTAATGATATCATTTTAGGTAGGTTATATAAACATTTATTGATTGATTATCGATAACACGATACTGCGTCGCTCGCGCGTTTTCATTTATTTTACGTTGCGAATGTTCTATTACTTTTATGTTTAGATGCAATTGTTTTGGAGAATATTAATTTTTGAATTCGTTCATTATAATCGACGTTCGCATCGAATGAGATTAATAAAATTTTTATAAAATCATAGATGCTTGTGTAACGACTTTCCACGGGGTGATGTGTTATGTAAAAATATCGATTAGTCTTATGATCTATCGCGATATTACTTTTGTTTTTACGTGTCTTGGACGTGTTGGTCCACAGTTAATTAGGGCTCTTACGCTGGTCGATTCAACCTGTCCCGAAGATCAGATATGAACAGATCAGACTTGAACTATAATGTAACATCTAGATCAAATTCTGTGCACATATTTCGAGGGATAGCAGTTATTTTTTTTTTTGAAAATATTAAAATTTGACATGTGCTGAAAAGGATTTTATTTAAATGTTTTTTATGTTAAAATACAGATTTTCAACTTTATTGAATTTAAATTTCGTGAAAATTATAATACAATTAATTTACCGTTTTTCAGTTATTTCCCTACACAGATCCATGAAATTTTTTAAATATATCTTTCTTTTCTGGAGATTTATTTCCTTCTGCTTAATTTATTGTTTAAATTCATTTTCTTCTACTCTAATAGTTGCAAGTCACACATTTCAAATATTATAAAATACCGCCAATGAATCCTACTGGCAGAAGCTTCGTCAAGTAGAACGAAGGTTGCCGAAGGTAGTCGTGAATATGTATGTGGAACGAATCAGATTGAAAGTACAAACAATGAAAAGTTTTTATTGTAAAATAGAATTTGGTAGTTTAATAATTTCGTAGATGCGCATATCTTATTATAATAGTTATAAACAAACTATTCAATAACTCAATCAAAAGTTAGTCCATTTAAATATCGGTTCCGGAAGTAGAAAGACGTCGAGCGCCATCCGATTGGCCAAATGCTATTTGTTTGGTCGATATTTCTATCTCGAAACACTCTCGAATCAGTAGTGCGGCGCGGTACGTAAGTGTGGTGTGTTTGTTTCCTTCTCGTGGATTGAGCCAGCCAGAAAATGACCCAAGAAGGCCAGTAAGTAGACGAAAATTCACATAAATTCATGTTGAAGTTTTAAGGCTATGCCAAAATTATTATTCTGACTTTAATTCGTAAATGATTCGGGCGGATATTCTTGAGTAAAAACAGCCTAAGCCGACCTGTGTCTTTCGAAAGACCGCCATGTTGTAAAATGGTTTTATTGATCTCGAAGTTTCTAGAAAACAGCCGTGAAGCATTGTTCCCGTTATGCTAATTCATGAGAAAATATTCCCTTTTGCGTATCTTTTAGAAACATATAATGTTAATATGAAATTCATTCTTTGCCATGGCGAGTAGGGACGGTGCGACCACGCCAATGCGGCTTGGAATATCTCGTAACACAAGAGCCATATTTTCCATTTGTTATCCCTTTATCGCTACTTGGAATATAATTTATCGCTTCGTATCGCTCTCAACTCGTCGAAGTTAAATTGAAAGCCTTTGTTAATACATCTATGAGAAACCCCCTGAAGTATTCATTAATATTCGAACGGCGTAAGGTGTGCTTCCGGCTTGCAGTGACTAGCGATTTTTTAGGCAAAGTTCAAATTTTCGCGTTAACTTCCTCTTCAAGTATTTTTCTTCTGTGACCAAGTCTTTATACATCTTCACTTAATGCATAAAATGTATCATCTTCATATTATTAAGTATAATTTTTAACTAATTTATTTCGACATTGGAAAAATTAAGTTACTGTAATGATGTAATGTTGAACCATTTTTTAAAATCGAAATTGACTTGCTTTTAGGTTACCTCCTCCACCTGTTATGTGGGCTCAAAGGAGCAACATTCTTTATGTCACGATTTGCTTGGAGGATTGTAAAGACCCAACACTAAAGGTTGAAGCGGAAAAGATATATTTTAAAGGCATAGGAGGCACAGAACGTAAATTGCATGAAGTTACTATCAATCTGTACAAAGAAATTGATGCAGAGAAGACAATTCAGAGTTTAAAGGGCAGGAACTATGAACTAGTACTCACCAAAAAAGAAGATGGTCCATATTGGCCTCGTCTCACTAAGGAGAATAAGAAATTCCATTGGTTGAAGAGTGACTTCAACAAGTGGAAGGATGAGGATGACAGTGACGATGAAGGTGGCATGGAAGGAAGTGGTCGAGATCTGGAGGATGTAATTATAATTGATCTAATAACATTGAACACAATTTGAATTTTGAATCATAATGCATGTTTTATCTTGTGCTTAACTAGATGATGCGTCAAATGGGTGGTCTCGGTGGTGCTGGGGACAGCAAGCCAAACTTCGACGATCTAGACGACATTGGGGAAGAGGCTGATGATTCAGACAGTGACGACGATGAGATGCCTGATCTGGAGTGAAAAGAAGTTCCAACATTATTCAATTTAACCCTCTCAGAAAAAATCGCGACCTAACACCGGCGTATCGCCATGCTACATTACAATTAGGCCATATTGTTTGAATTTCCAAGTGCAAATGATTTTGCAAGTTTGCAATGGCCGACATGGTAGCAAATAAAATATGTTGAGGTGTGCGAAAGACTGAGAACTGAAAGGAAAAAAAAACCAGCGATCTAAAGTTTAGAAGTAAAGCAGTTTTTGAAGTTTCCTAATAGCTCCCTCTATCCCATTAGTTTTTAGTTCGTACACTAAGTTATAATGGACAAGCTTTTTTAATAACGAATTAAACGTGTAAAATATTAAGGAGAGATAAAGTGATGAGAAAGTAAGGAAAGCGTCTAACAAATTTTTTTTATTTGAAAATGTTTGTTAAACCCGTTGGAGACGCTATTCTCTACATTTACGTGATTTTATCTTATTTTAACCATGGAAAATACTTTTTTTATTATGCCAAATTGTTTTGTATTTGAGTTGTGCATGTCAACATTTCAGAAGGTTACCATATTATATTATTCGTATGAACATGTAGACCAGTGGCGCTATCCCTCGGCAGATATAACATCTTGAATGGGCTTCGTACGTACATACGTACTCATCTCTGGTACATATAATTGACAACGTTTACAACTACATACTTATAGTTTGTAATTTATAACGTGCGATTCGTATCTCATAGCCGTATCAGATTTTAAATTAATACAGGTATAGTAGTATAAAACTATTACAAAAAAACTTCAAATTGTGACAAATCTGAGAATAAAATCATTTTCCGTCTCTATCTTTGCGGTAATCATACAAAAATTTGATTATCAACAAATCTGTGTTCAAAGTTCACGTTTCACGTGAAATCACGTTTTCTCTCTTCATGAGATGTAAGTGCGGAAACTATGAAAGCAAAGTAACAAGACAAAGACCATCTACGTTTACTTAAATAACGTACGTCACAAGTAATCAACTCGTGTAAATACATACGTGAAACTGCACACAACTTCATAAACTTTTAATGATGTATTTCAATCATTTCGAAAAGTAATTTACAAGTATTTAACTCCACAACAATCTGATTTTCCCAAAACTGACAGAGTCGTAACTCCGAATGGTAAATACATGTTGCAAAAGCAGACAAAATGATTATTTTCTCTTATCGGAGCTTGTACATTTGCCATTTAATTTTAACCATCTTAGCTTCATTGCAAATAGTTACGGGATTTCCTACACAACTTTGTTGCGTGTATGGAGATTATTAACCGACAATACTAGAAGCACCACGCAGTGCTAAATATCCAGCAGTGATATCCATCGGCAAACTTCGAACAGTAGCAAATTCTTCAGTGGACGCATAATATAATTTACTCTGAGGATCGGTGTATCTTGCCTGTAAATTAAAAACAGTACGTCATCATATAACTGATGTAAGTCATACCTAACAAAATTACAATTGCTACTGCTGCAACAATAAGATATACTTGCCGGCAAACCAGATATATCAGAATATTTCTTCGCGGGTTTGAAGCTGGGAGGTGCATTGATGGAACTATCTGAAAAATGAATAAACTACTGTATAAACATAAATTTAGAGTGAGGCTTTCTTGTGACAATAAAATTAAACGTGGCGACGATATGAAAATATCAAGTTGCTTACAATGAACGACTTCAGGTGGCCATGGTAAAGTACGCTCCTGTGCTAACACTTGCTTCAAGGATCGCCAGGTCCTTTTCTTTCCTGAACTGCTAATTGGACGAAATTTCTGCTGAAATGTTGGATTCTTAAAAATCGGCGGTGGCTTCTTGTTAGTCTCCGTCACCTCGTCGTTCACCATGTTTTAAATTTTGCAGAAGAATCGCCAAATCCTATCCTGCAACGGCACAACATATTACATAAACGTTATACACCAATTATCCATTTGGCTACGACGATGGGGAAAGGGGCAGGAAAGGCAAGATATTAAATGCGGTATGAAATGTTAACAAGATACACTCTCAATTATACCGTCTTTATTCATATCTTGAATTATGGTCGCTGTTACGTGATAACAACTACATAACCTAAGGGATATTGGTAAAAAAAAGGGCCAGTCTTATAGAATTTTGTATCCATAGCTATTAGGGTATTATATCCCTAAAAATACTATTTTTTTAAATATAATGTATCAGAATATTCTTTTTATTTCATACAGTTCTTAAGGTGTATCTTCTGGACAGGATAATACGAGTATTCTCTGCGTACTGCAACCGAGAGTGTAGCTGATGGTCCGCATCAAAGTTGTATTTGGATGCCTCACTAAGATTTCAGCCCAGTGACTTAATATCAATAGTGCTGAATAATAATCCTCGGATGCGCTATAAAAATATATAAACAATATATACAGTATAGTGAAACATAATTCATTAAGCTATACCTGGAAATTGTAAAATGATATCTATATCCGCGTGTTAAATGATTCTTAATGAGTGCCGGTAGATTGTCTTCGTACACTACAAAAGCTTTGTTACTTGGTTCGATCAGAGACAATATAGCTTCTTTGCAGAGCATGAGAACTTTGTGATATCTTGAATCAGTCATTTGAAAGTTCCTAGTGTCTACTTCCTGCAATATGAAGTATCTATTACGTCTCAATTCTAGATTTCATTTAATTAATAATTTTCCTAAACACCTTAATCGCAATATGAAGCGTAATTCGCACGTGCTGATTCATAAAGTTTGTATCCTTTATTTGAAGCTCCAAATATTTTTTATTTAATTCTGTTTGCCTCTGTGTGTATCTCATTATGCCAGCTGTCAAATTACAGGAATCAATATTCTCCTTCTTCTTATGAATCCACCATAAATTTGTACTCTTAGTATTTTGATCAACGTAATCCTTGTCAGGAATTCGTTTATTGTCTTTGTCTGGCAAAGCATCACAAGAACTGTAGGCTCCTTTCGATTTAATGATTGGAATCTTTGATGTTTTTGAGACAGTCTTAACTTCAGATTGACATTTCAAAGAATTGGCTCTATTACAATATTCTCCTTTTTTCAAAGCAGAACAAGAAGTACTTTTTCCAAATCCTGAAGATCGATCACGAGTGCTATCAGCTATTTCTGTTTTACACTTGCGATTCGTTGACTCTTTATTCGTACATTTTGAAACTTTAATGGATCCTCGTTTTTTTAGTTTTCTCTCGTTCTCAGATTTTACGCTTGTCACACTCTGAGTAATTTTCTTATTGATATTCCTCAAGTGGGGCGCCAAAAGTGGTGTGCTTTTCATGTAAAACTTATCGAAAAGATTGGTACGCTTCTCGATGAACGACTGTATACTGTGAACGTCGGAAAAATCTAAACTTCCTTGCGTCACCATATCACGAGTCTTCTCGCTAATTCGTAGTAATTCACGTTTCATCTTTCTTGCTTTATCTACGTATTTGATATACTTGATTTTCTGTGCTTTGTTACAGCCAACAGGCTCAATTTTTAAACCCAAATTTTGCACAAACCTGTGCACTAAATGATCTACATTGTCCGACGAAGTATCGAACATTGTTTTCCTTTCTTCCCAGTTAAAAAAGTTGTATCTAAATTTTTTGTGTGGTTCTTACGTCAAATTATCGATAGATAAATACACGAAGAACTGTATGAGAGAATATTCTGAATAAAAGGATGTATGAGAATTGTTCCAAGCTTCAAGCAATAGAAACGTCACAAGTTGCAATACACGATTGTTTTTGTCTTGCAGCAAACTTCTCAAAATGTTGGAAAACAATGAATTTCTATTCTAACAATAAGTCATAACAACATAACCGATTGCTTTGGAAATATCCAGAAATTTTCTATAGTAACTAATGAAGATAACACCATTTCCAATTTACAAATAATCTAATTTGGTGTCAGTTGTTTCCTAGCGGATACGTATTAATATAATTTTTATAATCCATATTTTAATAATCAACATACTAATGGTATTTATGTACTCATAGATGTCTAACATTCTGTCGATAGAAAAGCATTATTATCGCTGGACGGACATAACCTTTTATATGTCTATAAAAATTGAGACCGATAATGCAATTAGAACAAGATTAATGTCCAGCAGCCAGTAATTAAATTCTTCATTAAAGGATACATCATAAATTAGCTTAACTTCATTTTTGTTTTGATAATATGAAATTATTGAATATAATAACAGTAAAGAAATAATCTGTGTAAATCATAAGAATACAATGAGCACACGTTTTTAAAGAATCATGCACATTTTAATACAGACATTTACTTATGAAATGGTATTTATAACTTACCTGAAAAAAGTTTTATTCTTCTAATATTTGGTATGTCAATAATACGTGAGCACAATCACGATATCAGTCTGACTAGTCGGTAAATTGACAACTGTGAATTGGGCTTTGGACTAAGTGGTGGGGATATGCAATAAGGTGTGGGATGCGATTCACCTTAGAGCTAGTGTGAAGGTCACAAGGGCAAGTATTGGACGAGTTCTGTAGACCTCAGAAATTTAGATTTGTCTTATCACAGTTTGCTAAAGTGTAATATTCTAAAAACATGGCTCGCAAATTCTTTGTTGGTGGTAACTGGAAGATGAATGGTATTAAGAAGGAAATTAACGATATCGTTGCATTCCTAAAAGCCGGTCCATTAGATCCTAATGTCGGTAGGTGCTATTTTTAATTTGTGCTATCGAAATCCTTGCTCACTATTTGATATGAGTCCACTAGAATTTTGTTAATTAAAAATGTATGGCAAGACGGATATTTGATGATTATTAGTAGTATTGTATTGATATCTAACAAATTCAAATTTGAAATGACCTCCTGAAGTCAATATTGTGTTTTAGTTTCATCATGTATATTTTCAAAAAGCAAATTGCAAATAATTTTCTTGAGGAATAGAGACAGTATAGAATAATGATTAGAAACTTTTTATTCATTGATCAATTTTTTAATAAGGAATAATTGGTAATCTCTTGGAACTAGGATATTGAAAAATTAAAAATTTATGATTAATTAGTGATATTTTGAAGAATATTTTATTTTATTACAGAGGTTGTTGTTGGAGTTCCTTCTATTTACTTATCATACACAAAAAGTATTTTACCTAGCAATGTCAACATCAGTGGCCAAAATACCTACAAGGTTGCCAAGGGAGCTTTTACTGGGGAGCTTAGCCCAGCTATGCTTTTGGATAATGGTATTCCCTGGGTCATTCTTGGCCACTCAGAACGTAGGAACGTTTTTGGTGAGACTGATGAGCTCGTTGCTGAGAAGGTAGCACATGCGCTGGAAGCTGGATTGAAGGTGATTGCTTGCATTGGAGAGAAGCTAGAGGAACGTGAAGCTGGAAAAACCGAAGAAGTTGTCTTCAAGCAAACTAAGGCCATTGCTGATAAAATTAAGGCTTGGGACAATGTTGTCCTGGCGTACGAGCCAGTTTGGGCTATTGGAACTGGAAAAACTGCCACACCTCAACAAGCACAAGAAGTTCATGAAAAGTTGAGACAGTGGATTGCTACGAATGTTAGTCCTGCTGTTGCTGAATCTCTGAGAATTATTTATGGAGGTTCAGTAACAGCAGGTAATGCCAAGGAGTTGGCAAAGGAGAAAGACATTGATGGTTTCTTAGTTGGTGGAGCCTCACTAAAACCCGAGTTTGTACAAATTGTAAATGCCAAGCAGTGAAATCTCGAAATTTTTATTGACACTTTCGATGATCAATGACTTGTTATATTTTTCTGGAAATATCATTTTCCCTCAGTATAGTACTATGAATCGTACGCAGAGCTGTACTCATTTATAATCTTCAATTTTACCTATTATATCACATCGGTTTTGACAAATTTTATTTATGTGCAACTGCATATATATACACATTGTCGCACACATGAGAACTACAAACGTATATAATGTAAAGTAAAAGATTGTTGATATAACATCTATATGTAAAGCGTAAAATAGAGGATATTAAATAAAAGAAAAAACGCGTAATGTTAATAAGTGAGCGATACATGTGTCATATTTTTTCATACTTCATTCATACAGCCTACTTCATTTTAACATTCCCCTTGTAATGATGCCATTGGGCATATCTAGATGTTGAACAGAGTTTAAACCATCTTGCTTTGTTCTAGCTAAAGCAATTGTTGAAAGTGCCTTGAAAGTCCGGGGTTCCCAAATTGCCAAGTCCATAAGAGTCTTCCGATTCAGTAAGACATTAGATCTCGTTAATCCTTCACGTAAAACGTAATGTGATATACCATGTTCTTCAGAAGCTGCGTCGAGCCTAGTTTCCCATAGCTTTAAATGAATATTACATTAAATAAAAATACAAATATGACTACTTTGCTAGCTAGCCAGGGTAACTGTAGCTTACCGTACGCATATCAATTTTCTTCAGTGCACGTCCCTTGGTAGAATACACCAGAGCACGATGAACATTGCGAATAGAAATACTGTAGCAATTTCTACGACGACCTATGAAGTGCTATAAAATAATTTTTAAAATAACAGCCAAGTTAAGAACTGTAAATAAATTTTATGGTGAAATACTTACAGCAGCGATTCTGAAAATTCTTCTTTTCTTCCAAAACTCGTCAGGTCCTTTATTTCTCGCGAGTAACATCAACGATTGGAACACCATGTTTACGTGTAATTCAATGCAAATTAAACTATCTAACTATATATTTCTTTGGGACAAATGGTGTTCGGAAAATTCTATGGACCAGAATTTTTGAGGTTATAGCCCTATTGCATGTTGAAGCGCAACTGAAGTGGATAAGGTGGGGGTACCGGTCATTGATTATCACATGGTGGCACATGGGTTTGGGTCGTTTATATATTTGTGATTTGAAAATATCATAATGGCGAATAAAAAAAGGTATACCTCTATAAATATTGGAATACATTATTGATAATTCTATTAAAATTTAACATGTGCAGTTTTACGTTCAGTCCTAATGCAAAAGACAAAAAATATTGATAGTTTCGGATTTACAGGTTACTTTGAAACTTCATGTTCTAAGTTGTTTTTATTTTTTAGCCATATATACTTATATAAAAACATATTAACATATATTGCTAATGTATGTTATTAATAAATGCAGGTTCAGGAAGGATATCTTGAATGAGGATCCAGGAGACTTGGATGATTTATCTAACTCTGAAGATGAGTACACTGAAACTGAGAGGTACTTACTTGAAAAAGCACGTAAGAAGCGTGTACCAGAAAACTTTGACAGTGAGGACGAAGTTTATGGGCTACAGGATGAGAACGAAGAGGATGATCAAGACGAAAATGTTGAGGACTCTTTAGAATCTGATATTGAAGGTCTTCAAGATGATTTTGATTTACCAGATGAGAGAGCATGGGGTAAAAAGAAGAATGCATATTACTCAACTGACTATGTCGACCCTGACTATGCATCAGCCAGCCAGAAGGACTTGGTTGATGCAGAAATGGAAGAAGAAGAAGCTAGAAATATCCAAAAACGTCTTGCTGAGCAATTGGATGATGCAGACTTTGGCTTGGATTTATTACAATCAAAAGAAAATGAAGTCATTGAATTACAAGATAAGGATCAGATTGTTAAAACTGATCTTACCAAACTCAGTAAAAGAGAGAAACAGCTACTTCTACAGAAGGAAAGTCCTGAGTTTCAAGGACTCGTTAATGATTTCAAGGAACGTCTAACTGAAGTACGTGATTTCTTAGCTCCATTCTTAAAATTCGTTGAAAGTGGAAAATGTCCTGCTTGTCCTGCTATATCTTTTATAAAATCAAAGTACCAGTTAATTCTTAATTACTGTATCAATATTTCATTCTACTTGATGCTTAAAGCAAAAAGGCTACCTGTTAACTCACATCCAGTTATCAAGCGTCTAGCGCAGTATCGTCAGCTTCTTAACCAATTAGAATCAGGTCAAGGGAAGTTGCTTGAACAAGTCAAAGAGATACTGGATGCTGAGAAGAAGGGTTTACCTATATACAGTACAATTGACTATAAAGAATTGGGAAATGAAAAAAAGAAACGCGCCACACGAGCTTTAGGTGAAAAATTGAAACGTGCCAGGCAAGAGAATAAGAATGTGGACGTTACGATGTCGAAGAAACCTGCAGATGAAATAGTTGATGAAGAACTTGATGAAGATATGGAACATAGTGAACATTCTGAGCTGATTGACACTGAGGTCAATGATAAAGATATGAAAGACCATGAATTGGCAATGAATGAGGGTGATATAGAGGAAGGAAAGAGAGCTATTACCTACCAAATAGCCAAGAATAAAGGACTTACACCACACCGTAAAAAGGAACAACGAAATCCGCGAGTTAAGCACAGAAACAAATACCGCAAGGCTAAGATTCGCAGGAAGGGAGCGGTAAGTAGATATATATTTAAAAAATTCTGCCTGTATTCATCCATTTTCATTTGAATTTGTTTTTTTCTTATGCACACTTTATTTTTACAGGTGAGAGAAGTTCGAAAGGAGATAACAAGATATGCCGGAGAAATATCGGGTATTAAAGCTAGTGTTAAGAAGAGTATAAAACTTAAATAAAATCATGTCATTAGTTCCATTAGGTTCTATTTCAGACACAATAAAAGCATACATTTATATAAATTATGTGTAGTTGTCAATTTGCATTTCTTATTTTTTTGTATCAGATACATGATGAAAATGAAAAACATGTAAAATTTTACAAAATTGTTCTATGCATCATTTCTAAATCCTGATACTGTACATAGCATAGTATATTGTTGATTAGTCGGTCAAAGAAGATATCTTGTCCCATCTGATTGGAATGAAATAGAGGGTGTGCTTGGAAATTGGTGTCAACTTTATAATTTTGTTTATAAAAAAAGTGTAATGATAAGTACCATGAATAAATCTTTTATTATTTGGAAATATGTACGAAACAATGACACCTATATGCTAGCAGACTTACAAAGAAATAACGTAATTTGAATCAACAATCATTCACCGATGATAATAGTGGCCTGGGCCAATCTAGTGACATCACGTTGCATTGAGATTTTGATGTTCCGAGCATACAACACTTTCCATGTGGCATTTTGTGAAAATAGTCTTAACATATTCTAATTCCTGACTTAAGACTCCAGCTTTGCTAGGATGTCAGATTCACGGAACAGGTGAAATTCTTTGTTTTCTTCAAGTTGCACTTTGGTGCCACCATACTCAGGTAACAAAACTGTGTCCCCAACCTTAATGCTCAAAGGAACATGTTCTCCTTTCTATAACAACATTTATTTATTAATATGAGTGTAATTAAAGTTATATCAAAGATTTAGCAATCTTTACTCACATCATTCCTTGATCCAGGACCAACTGCAACGACAGTTCCTTGAAGAACTTTTGACTGTGCTTTCTCTGGAATGACAATGCCACCTTTAGTTTTACTAAGAGCTTCTGCCTTCTGGATAAGAACTCTGTCAAAGAGAGGGATCAGTCTCTTAGCTGCTGCAGCTGCGGCCTGTAAAAGAAAAGAGATATAACACTAAAAAATATTTACTTTACAAAATACAAAATTCTATTAATCTTTGTTTGACTAAAGAAACAAACGAATTTTGAAGCTTTAAACATCTAAAAATATAAGTATTTTAAAAAATGAATTATACTTTAAGGTTATACATTGCGGGAGATGAAACCATGTTCTTGAGATTTCAAACGCTGTAAAAACTATTAAAAACATCTGACAATCATCTCTGTGAACAACTTGTTTACATGAACAATAATATAAAAAAACAAGTAACATTAGAAAAAAAAATAATACGATCAACCTCGGAGCACCATTTCCCGGTTGCTCATGAAACCGAACTTATTTCAACTTTGAATAAAACTCGGAAATATCCATGGAAACGTTATAGATAAATAGTATAATTATATATTTTAAACAAAAATTAACGATATCTACATTGTTCAAAAACACGATTGTACATGATCCATGAAATTTCTGAAAGATTTACGTTAATTCCTGTGTCAGACATAAATGACCTATTTTCTTTCATTTTAATACCAAGTGGAATTAAATACTATTCCAACATACCATTTTGTAAGTTGATTTTCACTTGAACACGAAAAAAATGAGTAGATATAACCGGCGTGCAGAAACTGTGCACGTTGTGTAACCTAACTGCCGGTGCCTCAAGGAATGGACCTCTCCTCTCTTGATTTTCTCGAAGCTTCCTCAGCCAGTACACCCCACCAACTCTCACACACATCGATTTTACTTCACGTACTAAAACGGCTACCAGTTATATAATGAATACTTCGAGAATTCACCAAAAGGGTGTGCTCCTTGTTGTCCGCCATCACACTATTGTTGCCACGTGCTTCCTTCAGCGGATCAATAACGAAACCAAAGATTTTGCCTTTAATATTTCCTTTCCATTTTTTAGAATATTAAAAAACCCATTAGTAAAAATATATTTATGATTACAGAGGGTGTTTTCCAAGAAAAACTGGAATACATATATGTATTTCGATATACCTGGAACTAAAAGTAATTTAAGGTTACAGATGAATTACAGCCTAAATTTGATAAGCTGTATCTTTAATTTTTTGTAGCAATCATTAATTTGAATAAAAGTCCATGTTGTGATAGCTAATAGTATCTGCATGAATCGTTAGACTACTCTACATTTTTTAAGATTAATCATTTGGAGTTATGTTCTGTTGTCGTGCAGAGTTAAATGGCTGTGCACATTTTACATGAATTTCCGATGAAATGGTGGAGTTTGTAGCTAATTGATGAATGAAAGTACCAATATTTATGCCCTTATAAGACGGAAATGATAATATATTTCAAATTCTATATGAAAATTTCCCGGATTCTCATTATGTATATGACCCTGAAAAGCATTTATTATACACATCACGATTAAGATGATCTAGTCCATCATATCCATGGTCCACCCTAGACAAGAATTATATTCATCGTGTTGAAACTATCTTTAGTTAAAAATATTTTAAACAAATCTCAAACAACAGCAATCGGGTACAAAGTTTATTCACGCCAAGCTGATTGGTGTTTGCTACATGATTGCGTCATGCTCAAGCTTGGTACTTTCTAGAAGCACATGGTCCATTGGCCGATATGATTAAAAATTGTTATTAATAATTGTATTTTGACTATATCTGTCCGTATAGATATTATCCCTCGATGGCTTTAATTTGAAAGCAGTCTTTGCAGTCTTCGATTTTCATTGCAAAAACAATTTTTCTCGATTTTTCGAACAACAAAGGTGGGGTTAGGTTGGGTGTGGTAAAGGAGAGGGAAACTGACCCATGTGATATCGTGAACCTCTGTGCTTCTTCTCATTCCATTCTCAGGACAACGTGCAATCGCGCCGTTACGACTTTCAGCTTATTCTTGATCTACCGGCTTTTGTCCGCCGTTTCTCTCATATCAAATAAAGGTAAGATTATATTCAACAACGTGAAAAACTATTGTCCAATATAGATTTTAGTAGAGCAAAGAGAAATTCGCAATTAAAATGGGACCGGCTCAGCACGGCTCCCATGAAAATGTTGGCCGGAAAAAGGGATCGTTAATTTTTTCTGGAGACAACGTACACTTTTTAATAGACAAAACTCATGGTTACAACATTTTGTTGGAATTATGTGGGATTTATTGATGGGATTAATATATACGTTTAACGGTTTTTCAGTTACACGAGGTAGTTTACATAACCATGTTTCTCTATGTATTAAGACTACCTAATATTTATGAAATATATGGAAGATTAATAGTAGAAATATATGGAAGATATTCATGAATATGATTTAAAGAATGCCATGTATAATTTAAGTTTGATTTTTCTCTTTACACATTTCAATTTTTGTTGCTAGTCATAAAGTATATGAGATGAATTTTACATTATGCAGCAGTTTTATTAGAATGAGGCAACTGCTTTACAATTGGAGTTTTATTTCTTTCAGATGTATAGATTACCAAGCATGTTGAGAAGCGTAGCGTTGCGCCAGATGCAGGTGCAAGCACGCTCCTATGCGAAGGATGTTCGTTTTGGAGCTGAAGTAAGAGCACTCATGCTTCAGGGTGTTGACATCCTGGCTGATGCTGTTGCAGTAACAATGGGTCCAAAGGGACGCAATGTTATTTTGGAACAATCCTGGGGCAGTCCTAAAATTACAAAGGACGGAGTAACTGTTGCAAAAGGTGTTGAACTTAAAGATAAGTTCCAGAATATTGGAGCTAAGTTGGTACAAGATGTAGCGAACAATACCAATGAAGAAGCTGGTGATGGAACAACCACAGCCACTGTTCTGGCCAGAGCCATTGCTAAGGAAGGTTTTGAGAAGATCAGCAAGGGCGCTAATCCTATTGAAATCAGGCGTGGTAAGTTCATGAAGATAGATTTTAATTCATGAAAATGACGTGGTTTTAATGCAGAATAACATAACCTCTGACTAATGTATTATGTATACAATGCCAGATAAGATATTCTGCATTAAATAGCGCGACTGTAAGATAAGCTATCGCATTATGCTACAGTCTTTTCCAAATTTTCATGGTTTTATTTTTATTCTTGCCCAGGGGTCATGCTGGCAGTAGACAAGGTCAAAGAAGAATTGAAGAATTTGAGCAAACCTGTCACCACTCCAGAGGAAATTGCTCAGGTTGCAACTATCTCAGCGAATGGAGACACTGCAATTGGCAATCTCATTTCTGATGCCATGAAGAGAGTGGGCAAGGAGGGTGTTATCACTGTTAAGGATGGAAAGACCCTTAATGACGAATTAGAAGTAATCGAAGGATTGAAGTTTGACCGAGGATACATTTCACCATACTTCATTAACTCGACTAAGGGAGCTAAGGTGGAATTCCAAGATGCTCTCCTTCTGTTCAGCGAGAAAAAGATTTCTTCTGTACAAAGTATTATTCCTGCTCTGGAATTGGCTAACTCTCAGCGCAAACCTCTCGTCATAATTGCTGAAGATATCGATGGCGAGGCTCTTTCCACTCTTGTTGTAAACCGTCTTAAAATTGGCTTACAAGTAGCGGCTGTTAAGGCTCCTGGTTTTGGTGACAATCGCAAAGCTACCCTTCAGGACATGGCTATCTCGACAGGCGGTATTGTTTTCGGAGATGATGCTAATCTTATAAAATTGGAAGACGTACAGGTAAGAAATACGCGTCATTATATACATTGATACGTTCCCCGTGTAAGAATTCGACTAACATTTACAAATGTACATAATTTTTTTTACTGTTTATAGCTGAGTGACCTAGGCCAGGTTGGTGAAGTCGTTATCACAAAGGACGATACTCTCTTCCTGAAGGGCAAGGGAGCCAAGAGTGACATTGACAGACGCGCTGACCAAATTAGAGATCAAATTGCAAATACAACATCAGATTACGAAAAGGAAAAATTGCAAGAGCGTTTGGCAAGGCTCGCTTCTGGTGTAGCAGTCCTCAGGGTAGGTGGCAGCAGTGAAGTTGAAGTGAATGAAAAGAAAGATCGAGTCCACGACGCTCTCAATGCTACTCGAGCTGCCGTAGAGGAGGGCATCGTTCCCGGAGGTAAATACAAATCCCTAAAGTTTAGAATGTCATCCATATGATTTTGTAAAACAATAATTTTTATTGTGACAGGTGGCACTGCTCTTCTCCGTTGCGCACCAGCTCTCAAACAGCTGAAGCCCGGTAATACAGACCAAGAAACTGGAATTCAAATTGTGGCTAATGCTCTGCGTATGCCATGTCTACAAATCGCACAGAACGCCGGTGTTGATGCCAGCGTAGTCGTCGCGAAGGTCACTGAAGGCACCCTTGGTTATGACGCCATGAACAACGAGTACGTCGACATGATCGAGAAGGGCATCATCGATCCCACTAAGGTAGTCCGCACTGCTCTGACCGATGCTGCTGGAGTAGCCTCGTTACTTACAACTGCAGAAGCAGTTGTCACTGAACTACCTAAGGAAGATTCGCCCAATCCTATGGCAGGCATGGGCGGTATGGGTGGTATGGGTGGAATGGGAGGAATGGGCATGTAACGAGTTCCAACCAAATTCTCATGCAAAGACTGAATCTTGTTCAACCTGTTCATTGGAATTGCATTTGTGAATTACATAGCATGTGCGAACGTTGAATTATCATTCAAAACAGAGTATGAACGTTATGAGACTCGAGCGTGAAATCTTAAAATGGTTGCCACGAGACGTTGTGGACCTTGTCCAGTTTTCTTCCGTATAATTTTATTCCCTTGGAAGATGCACGTTACTAATACGAAATCGCATACAGCAGTGAAATACGTAAATAATTTTGTTCAAATTTTAATGTTTAAATGTAACGTGTTAGAACCCACGTATCGTTCGCTAACGTCGTTGATGCAGCTAATTCCGTAATTGACGTTATATCCATATAACGTTAATTATTCACTGCGAGGATCTAATGTAATTCTGACAATGGGGGGATGTGTGTAATTTATCTGCCATCTAATTTCTTCATCAGCTATTTTCAAAAATGTATTCACTACTTACCATTGTTATAGGATAACGTGGTATAAGTGGTTGCACAAAGCTTTAGTTAGCAATAGATGCTTGTAGACATCTTGCAAGCCATTTAATTTAAAAACCACAGTGCAGTCGAATTAATTATACATTTATTCGACGTTATTCTCAGGTAACGTAAAGTCAAAAATCACATCGGTCAAAAAGTGCTTGATCTTTCATATTGAAATGAGAACCAAAGTTATACCCGTGAACCGCGAACTCGATAAAAAAAAAAGAGAACAGTGGTAAATAAAATTATGGTGATCTAATGATAGTGTAACGTGGATCTTAATTTTTATTTTAAAAAAATATCAGCTGATAAGAAAATATAGAAATGAGCATGGAGCCAATATATAAAGCATTTAAAGCTGTGCATTTGCTAAATTCTCCCAACTGATGAACGTGTGAAGAAGAAATTTGATAAGAATATAAGTGTAAAAATGTTATCGTGTGCTAAGTACTACGATAGAATAATAACTCGAATTCTGTTACATTTTTTTAAACATTAATGTTTATTTTTCACCTTAGTCTAAATAAATGTTCGTTTAAATTATAGTCAGTACTGTTGTATATCCTCGAATATTCCTGCATTATCCTACAAATTTGGAATAGATCTATAACGTATTGTTAATATGAAAAAAACGAATGTTAAACAATAAAAAAGTTGCTAAAAATTGTACAACTTAGTATCGATAGATCATCAGTTATGCATGTACTGTGTAATGAATTCTATTCAAGCATTTTATGAAATAATGTAATGCATTGTATTAAAGTACACACAATCCATAATCGGCCGATAATTAAACTATGAGATCTAAGGGTCTTTTATATTCAATATAGTACATGGATAGCCTCCAAAAATTCATTTCATTCCTAACGAAATGTACGTATATAGAATATAGAAATGAGCGATCACAATTATCATGTTATTTTAATTAAATCCAGTAACAGAAAAAGTAGACAGAGAGTATGGTTCCATTTCAAGATTACCTAATAGTATCAGACAAAAAGAATTTGTACTGTAAACTAGAAGTCAATGAACTATTGAATAATCTCAAAGGAAATTGATAGCGAATGTGTCGCGAATGTCGTCGAAGAATTCTTCGGATTGGTGCTTGAAAATAAATTGGTGTCGTTATCTTATCACGGGACGAATCTACGGCAAGCCGGCAAAGTCCGCTGTTTGACCTACACCAGGACCAAGTCGTCCAGTAAGACCCGCCTCGCGAGGTATATCGCCATCTAGTGTTGAACTTCCAATCTTGATTTTATACAGGGGACCAGTTACTGGCACATGTTCCCCATTGGGGATACAGCCATAAAAGAGAGAAAGGAAGGATTCTGAACGACTTGAGTGTTCAATTAATTATTAAAAATGTTCATAGTGGGTTTAACGGGCGGCATCGCTACTGGTAAAAGCAGCGTGGCTGCCGTATTTCGTGAACATGGTATTCCTGTTATCGATGCCGATACGATTGCCCGAGAAGGTTAGATATTACAATGATATGATATATTGAATATTCCTATTGTTAGGAAGTAGTTACGAAAACGTTACATGATGTAGGTATGAAAGTTGTTCGAGCACTTCCAATATAAAGATCTGAATTTTGCAATACGTCTTAGCAGGTACTTAGTGGTCGTGCGTACAAATTTTCAAAATTACTTACTGTTTGGTTTACGAGATATATGGAAAATAGCCAAACATGCATTATATAGACATGCTTAGCTTATTAAGGTAGTAATATTTTTGTTTTAGATATTCGAGCTTTTAAGTAATAAAAGTGGATAAAATTTCTAGGAGACATTTCTTTTACATTGAACATTACTATAATTTCGAGTTGAAAATCTTAAAATATTTAAATTATTTTTTAATGTGTTATTTAAGCAATTTGTAATATGAAAATTTAAAAAATGATAGATCTTTTTAGCCAGAGAGATATTGCTTGGCTTAAAGATTATATCTTATGTAAAAAATAATTTTCGAATGAATGATAATTGTAATGCTTGGCAAATCACCTCAATATCTGTGTTTACTGTTATATATTTTGTGATTTGGCCTTGTTTCTAGATTAAATGTTTTGTTTTCACAGTTGTTGAACCAGGAAAGCCAGCATGGCACAAGATACAGAAAGAATTTGGCCCGAAGGTGTTCCATGAAAATGGTCAGTTGGACAGAGCCAAACTTGGTGATATGATATTTGATGATATAGAAAAGAGAAGGAAGTTAAATGCTATAACACATCCAGAGATATATCGAATCATGTGCTGGCAGGCCTTTAAATATTTTCTTCTAGGCCACCCTTTCATAGTGATGGACTTACCCTTGCTCTTTGAAACAGGGCACATGTTGAACTATTTATACAAAATAATTGTTGTTACCTGGTGCGTAGTATCTATAGTATGATTGTTTATATTTTGATTGATATACCTTTTCTACCATGTTCTAATTATTTACTTTCAGCGAAGAGGATCTACAATTACAACGACTCATGGAACGCTCTAGATTTACAGAGGCTAAAGCAAAACTACGCATCGAAGCTCAAATGTCTTTAGAAAAAAAGTGTGACATGGCACATTTTGTTATAGAGAATTCAGGAAGCGAGAAAGATGCTAAGGAACAAACAATTAGAGTGATTAATGTCCTAAGATGTTCTAAGCATCATTGGAAACTAAGATTTATTGTTGGCATTTGCTGCACTGTTTTATTAGCAGGCACGTATTGGATTAAAAATCGACCATTCAAGTTTCTTCCAAAACCTGCATAAGGATGATTGTCTACAGTTTGATTGAGTGATTCTCTATGGCAGTATAAATGCAAAACCAATGCTGGAAATGCAAAACGGCAAAATGATTCAAAATCTGTATTGTCTCTCCAGTCCATCCAATGAAACTAAAAGCATGCCATTTAGACCATAATTGTTACCATTGATAAGTCACAAAAACATCAATTTCTGTTACTTTATGCATTGTGATACATTCACCACTCTGTAGATCATTGATTTTGATAAGGCAACAGAAGCTGTGAATATCAAGAATATTATACAAGAATCAAAGATTGCAGTAGGCGTAACGTTCCATATTTAGTAACTGGTTTAGTAACTCCGATGTGTGATAGAGTTAATAAAAAATATAACAAGCGCCAACTTAATTAAAGAATTGTTATACTATAAAATTAATACTTTAAGTTCTATTGGGTGTGGCACTGTCCAGAACACGTTATTTTATTTTTCATTTTGTTTACGCATTTTTATCATTCCTACTCTGGAATTAATGAATTCTATTCTTGTAAACGGTGGTGTAACCAAAATTACGTAATGTCTCAAGATATCAAGTAATAAAAGATAAATTAGTAAAATTAGCAAATACTTTTGTTACTGTATATCCACTCTATCATTAGTAGTATTTAATGACGATGCTAATACTTGTATAGGTTTCGAAAGATGCAAAGGTTATTGGCGCGTATCAAATAAAATATTTACTAGTAAATAATTAAATTCACACTGATTTGCACACAATTCATTCGTCATCACATAAATGATACATCAGCCTGCAAGTGACGAAGGCGAATTAAAATCAAACACGTATTGTATTTATTTGGTTTTGCATGGCATATGCATTACAACAAAATTAATTACTCATTTCTTTTCATTTATTTGTATACTTATCCACTCGAAATTAAACGTCAACCTTCCAATTCTAATCCATTTATATTTACTGTAATGCTGTCCGTATTCTCTCTTACCTAATCGTAATAGCACGAAGTACTGTGATAAGTACTGCATTTATTAAAATATTATTTATGATATAAGAATAATTAACTTATGAGTAATGGAAGTATAAAAATCCTAAGGTAGGGGAAAAAGGGAAGCAACAAAATACTATTTACAGCAGGGCGTACAGAACATTCGTGAGGTTCACCTCTATCGACCGCAGACAGCGGTAAACCTTAAATCTCAGTATATCCATTATCCATCGACCTAACAATTTCCTTCGGTTCGTCTATTTAATAGTTATACATTAATTACGAATAAAGAGTTATCTTTATTATTGAATGTATTTTACACATTTTTATGACATTACATAACGGCGCGTTGCTTATGCGCAAGCGATGTGCTTTTGTATGTATACATCACGATGATTATAAGAATGTAAATTATTCTCGTGGAAGTGCAAAAGCATCTTCGGCCTTAATTGAAAATCTGTTACAGCTATAATATCAAATTATAGATTGTCTCCCTTATTGCGTTTCATGTACCCTTGATTTTTTGGTGATAGAACACGGCACATACCTTTTGCGCTCGGCACAAGTATTTACATTCGTTATCGATGATAATCATTCTCAAAACAATAAACAAGAGAGAATCAACAAATTTCCATGAAAACTCAAAATACAATTTTGTTCAAACTTCGGTTCATTCCAGACTGTGCCAATTGATTCAAGAATATTATACGAATAACAATACATTTATTCGATTTATAAAAAATAAATGAAGAAGGAAAAAATCTCGTTACCGCTGTCGTTAATCAGGTATAAAATGAGAGACGATCATTACGGTTGTCCTGCACGACGTGTCACATGTGCTTCTACACGCCACGATGCCTAGAAAGCTGTTCTTAGTCATCATATAATCTTTCTTTCTTTCTTACTAGAGAAAATATTCCTGGTTTATCGCCCGTATTATTAAACCCTACAGGCACCTATAGCTACGATCTCTGCAAAGCAGAACTACCAATCTGGTATCATTTAAATAAATATACAAACCGACTTTTGTATACGTTTTTATGTATATGTTTTGCATATAGCATGGGCGTGTATCACATGTGTCTGTATACTATGTAGTATATAGCATGTCTATTAGAAATATATACTTGGATACGTTAAAGTTATATTTTCCTTGCTCTCTTAGAAAGTAACCTGGCGTCCCGACGTCCAACGAAATGATTTTCTTAGACTTCCTTACTACACTCGGAGGTATCATTTGTGGGAAAAAAAAAATTCCGTGCAAAATGTGACGACTTATTGCAAAACGGGCCTGAGTTCCTGAGTCATGATCGGATAGGAAACCATAGGTGCCGTAGCACCGGATATCGACAGTGGTAAATTAGCAGGTTGCTGCGAATTTTGCTGTTGCTGATTGGTCGGTTGAGGACCGGAACCACTCATGGTTATGGTCTGTTGGGCCATGGTAACAATAGGCGGTGGTATGGATACAGGGGCCATGGATACAGCTGCGATGGATACAGGAGCTACCGTAGCTATACTAACTGGTACAGTCGCCACGCTGGCTGTGACGGTTCTTAATGTACCAGCTGCTACAGCTGCGTTAACCATTTGCTGTGGCGTTGGTGCTTGCGAAGGTGGGACCGTATTTGTGATTGTTACAGCTGGAACTGTTACTGCAGTCACATTCGTAGTTCGCTTACCGGACATTCTCAGCTGAGCATTTTGGTCCAAAAGAAACTCGTTGGTTGCTGTTAAGTCACTGACCTGTTGGCAGAAGTCGCTTTTAGTATCATTAGAAACATCACGTAAAACATATTAAACGTGGACCAGGAAAGCTGTGAATCATTAGAATATTTTAATAAAGAATGTTTTACCTGCTTCTTCAATTCTTCTATCTTCTTTCTTAGCAGAGCATTCTCGTCCTCCAGAACTATGGCTCTCGCTTCGTTTCTAGGTATAACAGGATAATAATATCCTGGCGTTACTGGTTGGGCAGGATGTTGCCCAACAAGAGGCGACGCTTCAAAGTGTAGAACGGCTTCACCGGAAACCATTCTTCTCTTCGGATCCGGTGGCCCCATATAATCCGGAGGATGCAAGGACGCGCTGTATCCATTATTGGCAACGAGTGAATGCTGATCCTCCATTTGCCAGTGGTAACTGAAAGGTAGTAGAGCATAAACGTCATAAAGATACAAATAGCAACATATGAGAATCATTGACCCTGACAAGATTACATATAGCTTCAGCGCAGTCAGGAAACATCCCCGGAGCATTGGATCATATTATCCTTGCCCCGTCTCCTAGGTATACACATATCTAACCCATCCTGGCACATTTTATATCCAGTTCTATCTACGACCAACGATTCATTTAGACAGTTGCAGTGTGCATTTATCTCCATAACCCTCATAGACCAGTACGATGGCTTATGCAATAGGTTGTCTATTTATATATACATAAATCAGCATCCAGCATGTTAGCCTAGCTTAAATGCGTTAACATAACGAGGTATAGCAACCAAGAATAATATCACGTTTTTGTTAAAAGAAAAAAACGGATAATAATTAATACTTTAACATACTACATTAATAGAACATAAAGTTATGTATTATCAGTATGACATTGAGATACTTACTTCCTATCCTCCTCGTATCTACGGTTATCGCCATTATTTGTACCATTGAAATTATGCTGTGGTCGTGGCGTATTATGCAACGATGTTGGGACGATATTAATCTGTTGTTCCTCCTTCTTGAAGTGTCTATATTTACAATTGACTCTCTGGCAGCTACCCTTTATGAAGTCCTTGCAGAGTGGATACTCAGACTTCTCGCCGTTGTTTTTAAGATTGGTTAGGATATGCGGTGGCAGCTCGCCGGTAGCTCGAAAATGTTTCTCCTCGCTTTCGGTACAGTGAAGAAATCTGCAACCGGGCCAGTTGCATATACCATTTTGAAAGTCATGGCAGAACGTGTACTCGTCCACGGGATCATCCTCGGAGCGCTCGTGAAGGTACTTGCAACGTTTTCCTCTGTGACAAACATTGCGCAAGAAGTCTCTGCAGACTCGACTGGGTGACGAATCACCGTTTGTCGTATTCAAACCGCCTGCCATATTGGCGCTTTGCCTGGCGGCTGGCTCCCCGTTAGATTTTTTCTTCATCAATGCGACATCGCAATCAGACTTCGTATGCGCGCTGCCCTTAACGAAAACTCCACGCTATTAATAATCCACTGCGATCCAAGAGGAACAGACGTTCCTTTGAAAAGCGACGGAAGACCTTATACTCCTGGGAAAGGAAAAAAAAAAAACACGAATAAATAATAATAAGACGATTGCGCAACGTGCATTATAAAACGAACGAGCGTTTTGTATAATTTTTTATCTTTGCAGAACAAAAGCATAAAAATTGAAACTTTATATAGATCATTGAATAGACATGGAAAAATCTTTTTTTTGTCTAGTATATGGTAAAACAGAGATCATGAAATACGAGTGAGCAAGTGCAACTTGGAACCCATTGAATCAGCATTTCCTTACTAAGTAGTGGAATGCCAAGGACGACGCTCTCGTAATCGGGAAGAAGTCTTTTATATATATGATGCGTAATGACTGCGTTTTGTGTGAATTGATGTTACAGGAAGTACGGAGGATCAGAGATGATGGAGGGCATTGGATAACGTGAATTAATAGTGGAAGATCTGTAAAAATAAATAATACGTAATGAAGCGTATGATCTTAATTAATTTAATTTTTATTTTTTTTTTATATAATGACTGTTACACATGTGGTAAGATTATATCAACAAATTATATACAGAATTTAATCGCTATAATTATCGTATTGCTTCGATCTTCCAACAAGTCAGCCCCGATAAACGACGGCGAGCTGGAGTTCTTATTGGAAAATGGAACATTTTGAATTATATATATATATATTTTTTTCAATTTTCTTTTTGTTTCGTGGCAGAAATTGTACGGGCAATGGCACGCTACAAAAACCTAATCAGATATAAGAAAATACAGTAAATTTTAATCGTATTTGTATAAAAAGAATTAATAGAAAAAGTTTAATGATAATTTATTTAAAAATAGGAAAAGAGATACCTAGGCCCTTCGTTTGAGTGACACGCCAGGACGTTCGTGGCTATTTAGAATTATGAATTCAGGAGGTAGAGGAAGAGAGGTAGAGGTAACAAGGGCGAGTGGATTTGCTAGGATATGATTAGGATTAGGATTAGGTATACTTCAATGGTGACTTCCTATAGAACGGTGTTGCGATTTCGACACACGGCTCCGAAATAATATCTCTATATTGAAAATAATATTAATTAACATTAAACGTAAGAACGCGTCGGGCCCGTCATACAAAAGTCGCTACGTTCTAAGAATCGAGTAACCTTGCATCAAGAATATTGCAAGCACTTTAAAGAGAAAAAGAGAGGGAGGGAGAGAGAGACAGGAAGAAGAGATAGAGATACCATCACTCCAAGATGGCGGCAAAGCAGACCCTCAACGTGAAAGGAATATTTCTTTCTCTTTTTTTCAATAAAATAAAAAGAAATCCTTTCTCTATCGGACGAATTAAATATCGACAACACAATACCGACTGTAATACCGACAAAAAAAATTTTATTTGCAGCCGCTTCCCCTCAATTTAAGATTATCAAACTCAATGACAACTTACTGATAACGTATTCGATCCCTTCGAACGAACTGCCGTTTTAGATAAGAGTACATAAGACATGTAATTTCTTCTAATTTGGAAGTACGTGGACGGGTACGTCCCAAGAAGAGATATGACGATACTGAGATTGGCAGCATGTTGAACATTTTATGTGGTACTGTTTATAACCCTTCTAACGCAGTCGCTATCCTAAATCCATGTCAATTTACATTATTTATTAAAAAGCAAAAAGTGTCCTCGTTTGATTTTAGTTCCTCTGAACGTTAGATGGTAACGTGATAAATGTCTCCTATTACTCCGGTTTTTCATATTTTATTTTTATATTATTATATAATAATCCACGGTTTGCCTGCTCGGAGTTGCGTAGACAATCCCCATTTTGTGTATATTCTTTTTTTCGTGTAGGATGTTTAAATTTAACCTTTAAAATTCACGTACTTATTTACATAGCTCTAGCACTCGTATAAAAAAGGCTTTGTTTCAACGGAAACTACGCATCGAATATTCTCCCGCTTCACTGTCTTATGTCGTTCGCAACGCGTTTTAAAGAGACGGGGAGTTTACGCGCGTTGCGTATGCCCGTTGTCCGTCATCGTCGCCTCTGTCGAACGGCCTCCTCCTAACGCGCGAAAGCTACATGTACAGAGTGATTGATTCGAAATTGATGTAAACAAACTGACAGAGATTAATAATAATTGTCCATGCGAATTAAAGGAGAAACTACTTGACACGAGACTCGATCGTATTTTCTTAATTAACAAAGAACCTCATAATTTCACATAGACAACATAACTTTCATTCGACAAGATAACTTTTGTTCGAACATACCTCAGTCTGACTTTGGCTTCTCTTAAATTGAACGAATTTGTATAACATAAATATTTTCACGACCTGAAAAAAAGCGATAGACACGTAACAGAAACAAACAATTATAATAACTCTTATTCTCTTCTTTCCTAAATTATAAATAAGTTATATCCTGACAATCACTGCGCTACGAATCAATCACCCTGTACACGAAATTTAAGAAAACATTAGAACATCTTCTCCAGGAGCATCCATATCAGCGCTATTACAATAGGTGCCACGTATTGGATCGGCACGGTGTAGGTCGAACTTAGTAGATCTCCGCATTGTGCCTTTAGGGCTTCATATTTCTTAACTAATTCGCTTTTCTCTTCAATGAAGACGTTGCACTTCTCCTTGAGGATGACCAATTCCTCATTAACTTCCTGTATCCGCTGGGTCTCATTTTTAGCACGGTAGTACAGCTCCTTTAATTTACTGATAACGCTTTCGTTCGACTCGCGAATTAACCAATCTCTGAGTTCATCCAATTCCTTCTTGACGAGTTGTTGCGCCTCCAGGTCGTCATCTCCACTGAGAGAATCCAGGGAACCTATTAGGGTCTGCAGCACGTACTCTCGGGAGTGTAAGCTCTGTTGCAAGGAGTCACTTTTTGATAAGGGCTTCAAGGTCTTTATATAATCACCATCGAGGTGTTCACCTTCGCACTCTTCAATCTCGGCGCTTTCTTCTTCATCACCTATTGAGACCTCATCGAACTTATTATCTTGATCCGTGGCTATCACAGTACTTATTGATTGGCTATCAGTTCTTTGAGAATGGACATTGTCATCCGTCGATTCCGGAACCTCGACCTCCTCGCACAATCCGACGATCGGATCATAATGTACTTCGAGTTGCTCGCCGTTTTCATCACTTGCAAATCTAACCTCTAATTTGGCAGGTGGATTAGGAGCCTTGGTTGGTGTGGAACTGTCGTCATCCTTTTTCACCTCGATGACGGATTTCTCACTGGTGTCGTCACTGGCAACGCTCCACGTGTCGTCAGTCGCTTCCGAATTGGCATCCGTCTCGAGACTGACATCTACCCCGTCGACATTTGCATTTCCGTTTACTAATGTTCTCCGGGAAGCCGGTGGCAAAATGTAATCGTTGTCTGCTAACGAATCATCAAGAATTCTTTTGATGAACGTGGACTCCGAGCTGACATTTTTTGTTTGATTCGAATCATTATCCTGGGAGATCAATTGATTATCTTGTTTCGTTTTACTCGCGTAGAAGGTCACTGTGTCGCTTTCAAAATTATCTACAGGCATTGAGTTGAGCTTGTTGAGAATAACGTTTATCGCCTCCTTCATCTCATCTTTAGATTCTGAATTCTCATCGGATATGAGCTTTGCGTTCATGTCCTGAAGAGTTTGCATGTAGTTCCTCAGTGCAGATATTTGCTTGTGAATATTGACAGAGTCTAGCTTTGAGTCCCTCAATCTTGCCTGCAAGTTCCTCTCGATCATTGATTGATCCTCTACTCTCCTAAGCAGATCCTGCTTTTCTCTTTCGAGTTTTTGTATCGCTTCCTTAGCTTTTTCTTCATTATCTACCAACTGATTACGCGTCTCCTGTAGCTTCTCCTGGGCCTCGGTATATTTCTTAGCAAGCTCCTCCAGCTCCGCTTGACTCTGTTTCGTTACCTCATGTAAACTTTGACATTCTTCCTCGGTTTGATTGAGCTGTCTCTCAAGTTGAGCAACGCTCTGCTTTACCTCGAGCTTTTCTTGAAGTATCTTCTGTAGAGCCTCTTTTGCAGCTACCTGATATTGACCCTTCTCCTCCTCCAATTTTGCTAGCTCGTTTCTTATCTTATCCTTGGTGAAAACCTTGGAGTAGGCCGCAAGCTGACTCTCGACCGTTTTGACACGTGACAGTAGACGATCCTCATCAATCAATGCTTTCCATGATTGATCAGTAGCCCACCTAGCACGCTGTACTAATTGTTGAAGATAATCCAATTTATTATTCAATGCTTTCTCACGTCGATGGGCCTCTCGCATACATTGATTTAACTTATACAAATCCTCTAAAGATATATTGCCAACGATACCAGCCACTGAAGTGCTGGGACTAGCCTTAGCCTCTTTCCCATCTGGCAGGTACAATCTCAAAGTAGCGACTATACATCCATGTGTGACCTTCTTTGTGTTTTCTACAACATCCACACCAAACTGCACTATGTCTCCGGAGCACACTTCACGGTCAGAGGATTCATCACCAGACAAACTGAGCCTCTGATTATTCACAAACGTTCCATTACTGCTCTTTGTATCCTTTAGGTAGAATTTTCCAGCATTATACCATAGCAATGCATGATTCCTAGATAGAACCTTGCAATCGAAGATTGCATTATCTTGTGCAGCCCGTGCTCTTGCCACCGAACGTCCTATTTTAACAGGCTGGTCTAATATCAAGGTTCGTTCTTGAAATGGATGAGAGTTATCTCGACAGATTAGAACTGCCTTGGCCTCCATGTTGTTATTCTGTGCAACAGTGGTATTCATGTTGGAATTGTTCTGATTGGTGGAATAACTGGCATTTTGCATCCAACCACCACTAGCTACAACCATAGCCACCAGTGGATTTTGGAGACCTTATGGACTGTTAAAAGAATCTTTGCTTTAGCCGAAAGCCAGACACAATATGATGCACCAAGAAAATGATATCACTAAAAAACTTGTACTCTTGATAGATCATTTAAACTTGCAACAATGAAATATGATCTTGGAGTAAGTCTATTGTTCCACAGAGCTGTCCATTCTTAATTATCCTGAGATATTAAGATTTTTACACTAGTTTAGTTTTCTTGCAACAAGGTTATTACGTCAGTCACAGTATCCGCAAAGTTTTAAATATATCTTGAAAACTGATGATCCACTGACTATTCGGTGAAAGGGCTTGTTGAAAAAACAGCACAGCACAGTTCCAAGTCCATGTGTGGATAGTAGCTACGCCCACACTACTTAAATAGCTGCTTAAACCAGAATCTTGTCAGTGGTGCAGATTCAATCAGGAAGCCAAAGTGTATATTCGGATCCAATCACGACAATCGCTATGAGATCTCGAGAACGTAATGCGCCGAGAGTAAACACAATGCAGGCAGAATGAAGGGCGAGCAGTCTGGCATATTTGTACGATGAAAAAAAAATCTATTTCGCTGTGAGTAGTAGCGAGACTTCACGAAAGTTCAGAGGGGCACCTGACTGGTACGCACAAGGGTGGTATATTTTTCGTGGCGAAGACTGCGTTCACGTAGACTGTGGTGTGATGTCTGAGCTTTTTTTAGGTAGGATAATTATGCAAAAACTCCGGAGCTAGTAGACGGGCTCGGGAGGTAACTCTGTAAGCAGAAGAGGTACGAAACGAGCCAGGCTTTCACACAATATCTTGTTCGAGGATTTTGCCTATGGCGTGTCGCATGTTGAACGAAAACTCGCGCGTTATACAGAGCGCGATGCTCACGTCGCCACAAAACACCTCACACCCAAGAATAGGCTATCGCGAACGAGCCAATTAAATGTCTACAATTGAGAGAAATATTCCGTAGAAATACAGTGGTCCGCGTTCCTTCCCTTCGTGCGAGATCGAGTTCCGCGTTCCGCTGTCTATCGACCGCTGCCGGTACAGTCGGGGGCACGAATATGGAGCGTCCACACAACTAATAAAGTCCCCTTCAACCCCCTCATCATTATCATCTTCGTCACTTCTTTCACTACTGTTGCTATTACTTCTTTGTCTGGCCATATTAGTCACTGTGAAATACACTTATCATCGCATACTCTTTACCAATACAGTCATTTGGTTGGAGGGGACATCTTACATCGTGCTCTCCAATGATACAAAGAAGATTCTGGCGTTCCGATAGACTTTCTGACACTATCTAATGACACCATAGAATCGAACTGAACGTGTGCAAAGAAAGACATCGGCAATTATTGTAAGACTAATTTAGATCAGAATTTCATATTTTATGACTTTTGAAGCATAGGAATTTCTTTTGAGCTAAGCACTTATAGCTAAATTACTTGGGGATTTATATAAACTTGCTAAAATATATAGTGGGTGCTCCAAACTTATTGAATTATACTAATACTTGCAAAATGGGTCATTTCATAGAGTCCGACGTATTCGAAAATAGAATATACTGTTCTTTTATTAAGTTAATTATGGACAGACGTGTTCGCGACTATGTTATTAATAGGCAGAATCTCTATCCGTTTTGGTACTGACGGATCGATTTCCTAAACATATTTTCAAAGGATCGTAGAAACAATACATCACATATACTTTAGGGTCTACGTTTTCAGCAAAGCCGATATTCTTAAACATAACCTAAGTGAAACTCTGTGACGCGTACATCAATTATTTAAATAGACCGAAAGTTAGTATTTTAAAATAAGTATAATAAATTGATTGTCGCATACAAAGTATACAGAAATTCCTCTTTCGTGTTGCATGATGTTAAATTTATATATTTTTAAAAACTGTTCCAATAAGACAGATGTGATTAATTAAACTTCTTTAAAATAGTAATTTGTATTTTCTTGGGTACATAACATGGAACAGTTTCATGATTACTGCTATTTATACTATTTCTCTCATTAAATATATTTGAAGATAAATATTGAATTCTTGTAAAATCAATAGGTTATATTCGATCAACTTTCGTCCCTGAATCTTCAGTTGCAAAAATGTCAGATGAAGAGGACTATATGTCAGATAAATTTTTGCAAGGAACTGAAAAATATATTGCTCCAAGCCTTATACACCGACATGCTGATAAGAGAGAATTGGAGTTACTGAAAAAGAAAGCTGAGATTGAGGCAAGATTAAAAGAAAAAAACAAATCCGTCCGAGCAATAGAAGAAGAAAAAAGAGAAGAGGGTCTATCGTCAGCAATTTCAAGCAACAATAAAGGTTTATATTTTATGAATATATAGAATGCCTAATCACAAAATCTTTCAAAGTATGAAATACCATAAAATTAAGCCATACAATAATATTTCTAGGTTTTGAAATGTTGATGAAAATGGGATACAAGCCAGGTCAAGGTATAGGAAAAAGAGAAACAGGTATATCTGAACCAATAACTGTAGATGTCAAGGCAAATAGATTTGGTCTAGGAAAGAGTCCAAAAAAGAAGTTGACCAGCAAAAATAAGAAATCTGAATCCAAGTTAGAGGATTTAAACACAGATGACTTTCGTGGGAGAATTGCACAAAAGAAGTCAGAACACTTAACAGAGGCAGATTTATACAAAACTCAAAAAGTCTGTGAACAGTTAGACACGCAAAACCAGATAGAAACACCAATTGAAATTTGGTTCTGGCCTGAAAAACAACAAACTAAAGGCAGCGACGATGAAACAGACAACGATGAGGATGAAGAGGAACAAGAACAGGAAGAGTTAGCAACAAGTGAAAAACTAGAAATTCTCACGAAGTACTTGAGAGATAAATACTTTTACTGTTTGTGGTGTGGTGCAGCATATGATGACGAGGATGACTTAAGAGACAATTGTCCTGGTATGACAAGAGATGATCACTGAGCACCTCCCATGATTTCATGATTCCAGTTGCGTCAGTGATAATTACCAGTGTAAATTTCATAATAAAAATCACGAACAGTACAGTGACTTTGCCTAGAGGTAACTTTAATACTTAGAAGGCAACACTGATTAAAATTCATATATAAATTTTCGTCTGTAGTTTAAGTTCTCTCCCGTTGTGTAACAAGACATAAGAACGCCATTAAGTACACGATGCAAAATATTTGCCGGAATAAAATCCTCTGCTACAAAAAAAAAGAGAACAATGTTCTCAACCCAGACAAAGATATAAGGTGCAGGGAAGTGATCTTGTATGAAACGTGCTATTAAGTCTTCACAGGGGTTCCAGCACCCTGAGGTGTAGCACGAGGGTGGGAAAAACACTATAAAAGCTCCAGTTTGATATTTTCTGCTTTCACTTTGGGTTGTGGCTTCGACGAAAGCCCTAAGGACTCTAAATATTTTTTTCAAAGCGCAGCGAAGATAACTAAGAAGCACCAATAATGTTCGCATTCATTACACTCTTACTAGCATTAACATCTTTCTGCATTGTTGGTACCAATGCCCAATCTGAGAGAGATGAGAATTGCGAAACCCTGCAATCTGAGATACATATTACTAAAGGTAGTTTCTTTGAAATAAAAGTGACTCAAAAATCACGCAGATAAAATTGATATAGGAAAAGGTGATTAATTATTACAGAGGAATATGACGACGTAGGACGACTGAGGAGAACATGCGGCGGTGACATCGCGGTTACTAAATGCGAAGGTTTCTGCACTTCGCAGGTGCGACCAAGCGTTGTCACCACTACAGGATTTCTTAAGGTAAAATGAATGAGCTTTTAGAAATGCAAAAAAAAATCCATTTAAAATATGAGCAAATAAATAGTTATCTTTTTTATTTCATTCAGGAGTGCTACTGCTGCCGCGAAGGGTATCTGAAGGAACGTACTGTCTTCCTGGATCACTGCTACGATGCCGATGGAATCAGATTGGAAGACGAAGAGTTTCGTTCGATGGAAATAAAACTACGAGAACCAGCCGAATGCAAGTGCTACAAATGTGGAGATTTTTCAAGATAAAGACACTTCGCAAAATTATATCTTCCACTGAATGACTTCAGCCCTTTTTTACATTGCCAGATTATGTAATGACTATGTATGATGTATTACCCATGCTACGTGATTAATTGAAACGAATGCTTGTAATTATTATTGTGAATAAAGTATGTTTTCGAAAAAAGATTCATACACAAGTGCAATTTTACTCTACCTATTTATAATTAAGTTATGCTAATAATTCATAACATTGATAAAGTTCAACGATTCAAACAAAACAAATCATTATACGCTGCAGGCATAGTTTGAACTCAAAGTCCAAATAATTTCAGGATCATGATGATATTAAAACTTCCTTCTATTAAAATTCTTTTATCTATATCAATACTCGCAATGCTCAGATGACATGAAAATGCCTACGTGCCTACTCAACCAGTCAGTAACAAATTTTACACAAGAATTCATTTATATGTTTAATCAATATCTTACGTATTAGAAAGCCAGCAGCAGACATAACTGATTTGTCCTAAATACTTATTTAGTAGAACAATCCAAAGATATTAATAGATCGGTAGGTGTTATATTATTATGACATATCTATTTTGCTTTTGCCAAGAGAACATATTCCGTTACGGGAGAAGAGAATATATTCAAACAAAATTTTGTTAATTTATTAATCTCGGCTTTGATGATTATTTCTGTGAAAAGAGAAACTTGTATAATAGTTACGCGTCATCTGCAATTTGTATATGAAAATAATAAAAACATCGTTCAGCATCATTATAATGTATAGAGTAATAATAAAGTAGGCTTATGTTGAAACTAGTTGCTAACGCACTACTTCGTAAAATGCTTTCAATCGTGGATGTGTGTACATTTATTGGTCACATGGTAGATGCGTTGAGTGTAAACAACGATAAAGCATTAAATGACATTGTTTCAGCCCTAATACTCAGCATGGGATCCCAAAGTACAATGACCAAGGGGTGGCTGAAGTGGTTCTCAGTTAATACTGATGCAAGGGATTGAGCTGCATTCACAAAATGAGAACAAAATTCCTTCATGGAAACCATTTCAGGAACTGTTGCATACTTAGAATGATGATATAGACTACATGGTTTTCACATAAAACCTATAAACGTTTTCATACGTTAAAGCGGTCCTCCAAATGTATTTTTGAAATAGTAGATCATTATATATTATTTTATTATTTGTCTGTGATATATATGATATCTATTATGAGTAAACAGTTTGGCACATAAAGAATTGATCAATTTCAAAAATACAGTTAAGAATTTTCGTTAAGGAAAACTTCAGAGCTCTTTGTCCCCTCCACTTTTGACATGGCTCAGGGGAAGCTTTTAGTGGGGGTTAAATGGGGTTAGCTACAGGGTATAAAAGATCGAAGCACACAGGGTATAAACACAGTAACGTGTGAACTAATAAGCAAAATGGACCATGCACAGAAAATAGTCTCCTGTCATCTTGGTAAATGACATACAATGTTAAAGATTTATATAAGTTTGCTGTTTAGCTGATTCATTCGGGATCATATGCATTATAGACAATAAATATGTCTAAATCACATACTCAAATAATCAGAACATAATCCTATGGTGAACAATAAGATTATAAAAAATTTAACAACTAGACTAATAGTTTGTAAACACTTACCAAACAGCAATTACAGCGATCCTGATTTGTTGTCTCTATGGAAACGTTACGGCAATTGTTGGGGTCGACGAATGTCAACTAACTCCTGTTATCCACGTCCTTCAGTATCCAGGATGTATCCCAAAGCCGATACCCAGTTTTGCCTGCAATGGTCGCTGTAGCAGCTATTTGCAAGTAAGTAGATAAGAATATACATCAGTACATTGTCTCATTTTAAACAAAATGTCTTTGCTATTTCTCCTAATTCACTAATAATAATGGATCGCAACCTGCATTACTTATAGACTGGCTCCACAAAAATTTGATTATATGGTCCTTTCAACATACATTTAAGAGATAAGGATTACAAGGTATAAACAGCGTGTGACAATTCACATAGAATTAACAAATATTAAAAAAACACCTTAACTTTTTAAACGTCCTTAACACAATATCTTTGTGGGTAAACAGAGATATTATTACAGAATTTCGTCACACATATCCTTTGCTTAAACACAAGAAATTCACAGGAAAATAACCTAAATGCCCATAGAATATTGTTATTGGTACCTGTTTACGTAGGTATCCGGCTCAAAAATTTGGCAAATGGAAAGGAGCTGCATGTGTTGTCAAGAAAGCGGCGAGAAAGAGGCCACTGTTGCACTCTTCTGTCCGAAAGCAAAGCCAGGCGAACGAAAATTCCGAAAGGTAAACTCGTTACACCCAATTATTTCCACTTCCTTCAAAATAGGTAAAATATTCGTCTTGTAGACCGAAAAATTGCGATTCGCGACAAAACTACAAAAATATTTCCTAACACCACGAGTTTGGCACTGCCATGTTGTTTTCCGTCAACGTGCCCGAGGAACGCGCAGAAATTGGACTAACCGCGAAATTCAAATACGATTAGAATATAAATTTAATTACTTTAAAAGAAGAGAACCGTATTAAAACTGCTAACAAGGTCTATGCTTCAAATTTATTAAATCCTAAATCTTCCACTCGTAAGATCAGCTTAACAACGATCGATAATCAAAAGTATAGCAGTACATAAGTATAAAGTTGTGAGTTCGAAAACCGCTATACCTGACCATCACTATATGACTAGTACAAAGATTTGATAAAATATAAAAAAGTAACATAAAAACACAATAATTTCTTTCTACAATAATTACCATGAGAGGAAACTAAAGAAAAAAAGAAGAAACACCCACGAATCAATCTTCCATTATTAACACTTTGTCTACCCCCTTTCGTAGCTATTATATCACAGCGCCGCACGCGTGTAGGAGCAGCAGTGTTTAATCTGTCGTTTCATTACTATTGTTGACCATTATTACAGGTGGTCACCAAAGCGCCATTGGAATGCATGTGCCGTCCATGCACAGGAGTCGAGGAATCTGCCATAATTCCTCAAGAAATCGCAGGTTTCGCCGAAGAAGGTCCCTTGACAACATCAGCGCACTTCCGAAGATCGTCCGGACTCCAGTAAACGTCGATACCCTATAATAAGGCAACATAATCAAACGTCCTAAACTATGCTGGATAAAACTACCCAAAGAAAAGAGTGACAGCGATCACAATGAAGACTCAAAAGTATAATGAAAGATGACACCTATATATGTGAAGATCGCTGTAAAGGATTGTTATATGAAATAAATGTCTGTGAAAAAAGAGGTGACGGATTTTGGTATAAGGAAATTACGAATGATCCAGTATAAACGAAATAGAAACAACTCAAGAAGTAGCATGGAGATGTTTTTTTATTTTTATTTTTTTTCATCACTGTGATTACGATTTTTATAGAAGTGTACGCGTATATGCATATGTCTGCTGCCGTGTTCTCTTAATGTTTACATACATGAATATACTTATGCATACATACATATATACACATTGAATTGTTGTATGCATATAATATACATATATAAATAAATATATATATATATTATATTATTACAAACATCAGCAGAGGCGGAATGAACGGACGCCGCTAAAAAACACGTGTTCCCATATGCTTGGAAAGCGTACGAGTGGTCCAATAACAGCCTCTGTCTTTATATCTATATAGATCATCCTTCGTATTATCGCGATTGGTGATTTAGTTTTATATTTACAGTTATTACGTTATTACGCGTACACTCGGTTTATCCACGACTATTTAACATTACTGTCACTCTTATTGTTCATGCGTTTTTCAACAAACATGTACGAAGCGTAACATTTCGTATGGAGAAAAATCTGCAGAATTCACTACAAAAAAAAAAATGGCGTCGATCTTAATCGGACTTTCATATAAAGTTCGGTGCTCGGGATTACGCTACGTACGCGTTTCTATAAATTCCCCTTTTTAGTTTATCCCCTTGTACATAAATAATATTATAAATTTTACTTTTAGTTTCCTTGCCGCATGTAATTTGAGCGCGTACGATTCTTTCGCAATAGCGTCTATCCAACAATGGCGTCGTTAATCGTAGACAATAGCGATTCCGTATGGAAATTTGTATATAGTTTCTCGTCGTTCCAACGCTAAGTCCATTTCTAAATTCGAACCTCGACTTTTAGGTATCTTAGGATTATCGTAAAATAACTGTAACAATACAGTCACGCTGTTATCATTGCGTTTAATCGACCTTGTGTGTGCATTGTCGCGTGTCTTTTGAATTGTATGTACGAAGAGAGGAAATGACAGTTACGCAATTCTGATTCACCTTTAATGGTCTTGCCAGTTCTGCTTCAAGATTTTGGAAGATGCGCGTGTAAAGCGCTCTGTGCATTAAAATGCTTTACAAGTAGGCATTTCAAGTTTTCAGTAAAATGAAAACAGGTTTTATTTCCTGAGCGTTAAAATGATCAGTCGACGAAACGTTTCTGTTTGAATTAACGCCAAGTACGAAAACTGTATTGTGAATTTTCAATATTTCACGACTCGTTACAAATAACGCCTGCGTTTACAATTAATTCTAAGGATATCCATGCTGCGTGACAGGTAAATAAAAAAAAATTCCCTGTACCAGTAGCTCTATTTCTCTGCTATATCTTTCGGCAGGACAGCACGCGAAGATTGTTGCGGAAATCGAAATCCGACGCGCAGCGTGAGAATGGGAAAAGTTATAAATAATATATATTTGTATAAAAGGGTGAAAGGCGGATGAGGAGGAGTATACACAGGGACAATTTTATTTTGTATTTCTTTTTTTTTCGTAACGGCAGAGCTGGGGGGTTTCATGCATTTGGTGCAAACATCATAGGATATCAACGTAGAAATTTCGATGAATCAGATTTCTGCTGACGGCAAATAGGATTTTTTTTTTCGTCGATGCACAGAGTCAGTAAAGGAAGCAAAAGACAAAGGGATTTTCGTCAGTTATCGTAACGAAGACTATTATTCCACTTAGGAGTGGATAGGAATATATTGTGGTTGACTTGTGCACTGGGTGTTTTCCTTTATGACTTTCTAGCTTCCCCTTTCGTCCTATCGCTCGTTCTCACGCGTACCGTCTTGTACAAATTATCAATTAGATAATTAAAATGCAAATTAAAGTGCTAATTACAAGAATTCGCTGCGAATACGTAACCAGATTTTGATTTATGCAAAAACAGAAACAAATTCGCATCGCCATGTTTCTATTCGAGTTACGCGCCTGGCAGTTAAATAATAATAAAGATAGCGTCTCAATAAATACACAATATCGTATTAATTTTGCATCCATATAATCCAGTTCTCTTCAGCTTCGTGTCAGCTGGCCGTGTTTCTCCGAACACCCTAAGCTGGAATTCTTTACGGACGCTGATTGTTGCCAGAAAAAGAGAAAATAACCTCAACGACCCGCTCCCGACACTGTTACAAGAGCCAATACGCAAAAATTATACATTATTTTTTTCTCACTATGCCATTGTCCACCAATAGGAAAAATCATCGCAAGCTTGCAGCCTTGTTTATCATTAGGATTTTCCATTTTCTTTATCTTCATGTACGATTCGTATGCGAAGGTTAGTTTTTTTTTTTGACAGAATTTATATGTCTCTTTATGGATGCATTTGAATCTTATAATACGATACCCAGAGATACGTAAAAAAGCATCCTTTTGCTTGTAATAACGCTATAATACGTCGAATAAATTGTACCGTCGGTTGCAAAGCAACGATTACATTGAGAAAAGAAAAAGAAAATAAATAAAAGGTTATTTTCAGCCTAGAATTTCGTGTAACCGCCGGTTAATTCTTTCGACAGACATAAAAACGTGCTGTCGCTTTAAAGACATTTTTTTTCTTCGCTTTATTTAAACTTTAAACCATTTTAATGAACTATATATAATAATAATTATCTTGCATTTACTTCGGTATCATAATTACTAATTAATCATTTATCATTATTATGTATAGCGTATCTCAAATAGGGAAAGTGTGTGTTCAGTGTTACTTTTTTTTTTTCATTCATCACTTTCTCTATCTTCTCACGTCACCTCCTCCACCACATGATCGTCATAGTTCTTTTCTTTTTCTTCAACGTATTGTTATTGTTGCTCTAGACTATAATACATACACCCTCGCACAACCACCACTCCATTGTCTCTTCTTCAAAACTTTTACAGTATTTTTTTTTTTTAAAACACAACTGTAATTTGGCCTCACTTCTTGTCTTTAAAGGGAAAAATAGTTTAAGTCTTTGTATAATTTGTATAATAATAAATTTGTATATTTTTTTCTCGTTTTTGCTTTTTTTTTTTTTAATTTTTTTAAACACGAAGAGAGTCGTGTGCACAGGGGTGTTTGGAACGACCGACAAGCGAACTCTCGCCTCACTCTTCACAATCGAGAAACCATGGCCGCTGCGACGGTACGACCAGCCCTCACGCCTCCTCGCCACTATCATCAGCCTCCTTCAATGCCGTGAAGAACGACGTCAACGATTTCATGGCGACGGCCTTTCCTTCGAATTCCGATGGAGTCTTATCATTTTCCCATGCGATGAACGATTCACACGAGAGAATACTCTGATCCGATAGTGCGCTAATTATTTGAAGTAGAACACCTGCAAGGAGATTTTAATTAAGACTAGATTCAGACCTCGTTATCACTGTGAGAACGGATAGTGTAAAGTACCATGGAAGTTGGGGTAAGAGGGGGGGGGGGGGCAATATTCCCAAACGTCCCCTAAATAATGCAAGTTCGACAGTTGGCACTACTTACCGGATGGGTGTTCGATTTTATGTATATACGCTTGAATAGCAAAGAGGCATTGTAGTTCAAGCTTGTCGTTCGCATCCACGTATCGCTGTATCAGCGTTTCCAATTCTTTGAATGTTTCCATATTTATCCTCCTATTTTGTTCTGCAAGAAAGGGTAGGATTATGGTTACGAAAGAGGAGGTTACACACAGAAGTACTTAATATTAAAAGTTAAAAGTGGTCCGTTGATAACGCACAACCCAAGATAAAATTGTAAATTTATCTATATTGTATAATTTATTATTGGACTAAAAATCTTGTAATTTGCTTCACTGTTTGATTAACCCGCGATTCCCTGTTATTATTATGATTTTCATCAGCGCACCACCTTAATATGTTTCGCTCGACACTCACCAATGGACACTTCTAAAATGGCAGTCACGAGAACTCTGATAAATTGTGGCTCTTTCGCTCTGTCGCCTACGTTTGCCTGGGAAATTGAGAAAGAGATATTGACGTAAAGAATTGGTCAATAGTGACGCCGTGGACGCATTTTTGAATAACTGGATTTTGGAATTAGATTGAAATACTCACGGTAATCCAACTACAAATTTCATCGAAGCTATTTTCCTTCATTAAGTTCCTAAGTTGCTCGTGGATTTGCTCCATAGTTAATTGACTGCCAGAACCGGCTTCGAGGCTCTTGCAATCGCCAGTCAGGAACTCCAGTTTCTAAATTTTTACAAAAATTCATTATGCATTTCTACAAGAAAAACAAAAAAGAAAGCCAATTGATTAGTCTATGTATGTATTAATCCGGGTTTTACATGAGCTCGCGAGTCTTGCCATAGTACTGTTCAATATTGAACTGCGCTCGGTAACCTAGATATTTACAGACACATCTAATCGTCGCTATAAGAGATTTTACGTGGGACTTACATAATCCTTAATTATCGCGTCGACATTTTCCCTCGACTCGTCGACGATATCGCTCCATTTGAGTCCGCTTTGAACCCACTTGTCGGAAACCCATTTGGGGCCCTTGTCCCTGGACAATTTCGCTAGTAGCTCGCCCAAAAGTTTTCCAGCGTGACCTTGACTTCTTAAGGTGGCCAGTGTCAACTTCATTTCGGACAATGGATGCGCTCCCTCCTCTACTACTTGCGCTAAAAGCAAAGAAGTACGAAAAAAACAAGTTAGACGTATTCCACGATGAAATTAGACAAGGATTAATCACTATAGATTCGTCAGGCCTGTTGAGCTTTTTACATCCAGCACGATTGTCTACGGTGTAATGACGTGTCATCATAACAAGATAAGCAAATAAAAGTGAATTTTCACTCGGAAGCAAATAAAATAGAAAATATGTAACGAAGTAAACAAAACTTACAAAAGAGCTCGGCGAAATAGGTCCAAATCTTAGGTATGTCGATGATCAGGTCATCCGCCAGTTCCAACACCTTTGAGAACCTGATAAAGGGAAAAAAAGGGAAACAATTACATATACGTCACATAAAAATTAAAAAATTTTTTTATACGAAATAAATCGTTCAGTATCCTTTTGGCTGAAGAAAAACACGAAGATACCCTTCTGATATCTTTTCTCAATAATTAAAGCTGTCATCATATCAAATCCCACTTGCATCTCCCGAATCCATAAACTTTTATTTACTATGACACTTGGATATGCTGCTTACCCTGATCTGAAGACTGGCAGTGGCAAAACGTTCTGCAGGATCAGTTGCGAGAACAGTTTCGAAACTCGTTCTCGAGCAACAGTAGACTTCTCAAGGACTATGTTGATCGACTCGCTCACAAATTTCCCAAGGAACGAACTGTCGAAGTTTTCTCGGATCTCCTGTATCGTGTACTGCGGAGTAATAAAGATTTTAAATACAAATAAACCGGAGGTATTACGATTAAACAACAGTACAAAGGAAACTAGGATGTGAGATAGAGATCTGTCCGTTCATCGGTCTACTTGGTTTCAAAATATTGAATAATAAATTCAGCACGTTCGAATCTGAATTCATGAAACATAGCGTTGCGGACCGACAAGCAGATATTGCGTATTCTTGCACGCCAATGACTCAAGCATCTCTCAGGAAATGTCAGAGATGGATCTAAGGAGCGTGCGTAGATTTTTCTGTTTGCTTTCATTTAATTTAGATCCCGGTACTTAATAATATTTATAAAATTGAAAATCATGTGTGTAAACTCACCTCGATATTATATTCTGAGACGTATTCCTCCAGAATGGAAGATAGAATCTTTATGAACTTCTCCTCCGACATTGGCGGCTTATTGCTGCTAGGTGTCGCAGGTTGCGGAGCGGTCTTTATCGTTGGAGGAGGCATGGAGATACTCTGACTCCTGGAGCCGTCGAGTAACGAGTTTTCTCTACTCGAGGAACCACTACGGCTCATTTGATAGTTACCATTACGTGAGCCCCTGCCTTCTGTAAGATCGTATCGCGCCATTAGAATATGCCTCAGTAATAAAACGTGACATTATTTATTGATCTTTATAAAATCAGTATCCTTTTGGCAAAGCAACATAAAGTACCATTTTCTCTTGGCCTTTTCAAATGCAAATAAATTTGTCATCATGTTCAACGTGTGAAGATTTTTTAAACTAATTCTCTAATTAAATTTTTCTATGATACAATAATGAATATCTTACCATAGGAAGATTTGTAGTCTGTACGTCCGTACTCTCTGGGGCCGGTTGACCTCGATCTGTAACATTAAAAATTTGCTAATATCAATATCGTTTAATCGATGTTCTTTAGTCGTTTAGAGATATAGTGTATTATCAGAATTGTTCAAAAAAATCACGAGATATGTTAGAAGATTCAGAAACTCCAGTCTGGCATGACTTTACAAATATCATCATAGCTGATGCATTTTATTGATAAAGAAGAGACTTGTATATTTTTAAAATATATGATATCAACTTACCCAGAGAGTTGCAATGGCATTCGTTGTTTATCCTGATCGGAGGTATCCAAGCATGCATATTTGTTAGGTGTGATAGTTTTGGAAATCGGGACGGGGTTCTTCCACATATACACATTCCTACTACCTAGCTGAAGATCGTCCATAGGAGGCTGTCGTAAAAGTAACGAAAAAGAAATGAGTTATAGAGTAGAACCTCCTTTCCATGAAAAAAAAAAAAAAAAACATTGAAAAAACACTTACAGGTTTGTTTTTCAATTTAGAAGTTTCTACAGAGTAAGGTTGTCTAGTTCTGCTAATTGGTTGACTCCAACCATCTTCAACCGAACCACCGATGGCGCCTGAAATAAAGAAATGACAGGTATATTTAAAAATTTGTTCTTCGAAAACGACACAATACTGATATAAAAACGGAAAATAAATATTATAATAAAGGAAGTTATCAGAATTTTTTGTACAATCATATCGATTCAGAAACTCCAGTCTGGCATGACATAAAATATCATCACATTTCACATTCCGTATATCTAACACATTATTTTTTTTTTTAAATCATCAACTTACGGTTTCGTTTTCTATCATTGTTTCGATCATCTTTTCGTGGTGTGTTTAGAGGAGTGTTATTCAATTGCATATCTAATCGTTCGGATTCCGCTTCCTTTTGAATTTGGTCTATCGTCTTAGGATTGCTATCGTCTCTCCTTGGCACCCATTTGTTCGCCCTCAGATCTATCACATCTTGGAGCATAAAGCGAACTCTCGAGCTGACTTTACCAGGACCCTTTTGATTCGCAATTTTTCGCATTTGTTCAAAGTAAGGCGTAAGTTCCTATTGTGTAAAAAAACATTAATTTAGAATTCACAGATCATTAAAAGTCACTTAATTATCGCTATAGTGCAACTAGGAGTTTACGTACCGGCGGTGCCTTAGATTCTAAACCTTTTCCAACGGTAGTTAGCAATTTACATAAGCATTCCAAACTCTCCTCGTCAGGTTGACTCAACAAATGTTGAATACACGTGTGCATGATCTTGGATGTCAACATAGACTGCTTAAAAAGCTCACCGATGAACCTAAAATACAATATTGTTATTATTCAACATATTCGCATGAAAAAACGTTAGGCTTAACCCATATGTTATAAGTAAAATGTGCAATCTTACCTAATATTGCCGACCGATTTGATACGTAACCGACGTTCTTCTTCTTCGAAGGTCGCCTGTAGTTCCTTTTTCTTTTCCTAAGCGTCAAGGGAAAGAAAATGAGAGATTCGTGAATGTAATGAATAACTAAGAGCCGTAAGAAATTAAACAAAGGTCAAAGGTGAATCTTACAGGATCCGTGCATTCTTCGATTTCCTTGAGTTTCTGCACTCGGGCGCTCTCGTCGGCAGAGTTCTTCTCGAACTCCATTTGACAACGTGTGATAATTAATTTCCTAAAGTTACCACTACTTTCCTGTCTTCCAGATAACGTCTTTTTGTCGCCACCATTAACTTCCATCATGGCAAGTTCCTTGCACATGAGAGCATACGCTACGGAAAAGCTGGGTTCGTCGACGGCCTGCACAATGGATGAATACGAATTTTATTAATTTTTGCTTTCTTGAATATAATAACAGACTGTTGAATTGTAATGCAAATTGCCTGAATTATGGCGTATTGACATACCTTTTCAAAGACCAAGTCAATGACGCCCTGTAGTTTTTCTTGGGTATCGATCGGCAACGACCTTACTTGACCAACTAATTTGTCGAATTTCTCTGGAGTGAGCTTATTTAATACACCGCGTACTCTCTTGTAGAGGTCTTCGGTCTTTGCGTCCTCCTCGGCTATGTCACCAGCCTTCAATCGAGCCGGCCTCCATGCGTTTTCAGTTTCCCGAAGCTTGACATCCTCGCGCAGCGAGAGTGAAACGTGAATCACGTTAGGCTTATTAGTCTTGGGCTTTCCGGGATGACTCCGCTTGTTAAGAGGTGGCTGAATATAAAAAGAAAATACAATTGAGATGACTGAATAAAAAGCTATGAATATGATTCACGTACAAAGATAAAAAATATATTCTTATCAGATTATAGTTTGTCTGCCAAAAACTTTTCAGTCCACTACTTTCATATTAATAAATCATCATCGAGAAATCCATGAATAATCGAGGATATAAAATATTCGGATCATCAAAATAAACTTACCACCCTTGCGTTCATGGGCCCTTTCGCAAACCCAGGGAACAGGAGATCGTGCCTACCGAAGCTCGGATCCTTAAACTGTTTTAGATCCATTGTGCTACGACTCTGCAAAGACAATAAAGAAACGTAGAGATAATTAAAAATAAAAATACATTTTGGCACATTATTCTCTACAATAGTTCAGTCAACAACGTACCCTGGTATTGTCCTTAAGGACAACTTCTAGATCCGGAAGATTTAAAGGTTTAATTTTACTATTTGGATCCTCCTGGAGGTTCATCAGGAACTCCCTGTCGTAGACCTTCTTTCCGCTCATATTGAGTGGACTCCACTGATCGTCCTTATATGTATATTTTAAAGTGGGCTGCCCTTTGGGAGTGCTATCTATTTGATTAGGCGGTTCATTTTCATTCTGTTTCTCAATGACCGGCGTTTCCGATTGTTGCTCCCTGCTAGTAGCGCCAAGCGCCGAGACCTTCGAGTTCTCCTCATTCTTTTGCGCCACTATCACAGATTCCAGCTCGATCTCGTCCGTGATCTTGGCATGATCAACGACGTCATTCGTGGCAGTTTTGACCGGCATTTTGCAGACCTCCTGGGTCTTAGCGTTATCCTCAATCGTAGGACTTGGCTCCTTGAATTGTTCCTTATTGTTTGGAATAGCAACTGGTTTCTCAACAATAGGAGATTGCTGAACGGGTGTGCTTTCCTTCGGGATCTCAGGAGCGACAAAATTCTCCGTCTGAGACGTTTGCTTCTCAGACTCCTTATCTTCTTTCTCTTTTGTCTCCTTGCTTATCTCCTTGACAGCTTCATTGTTGCTATCCTTGGGAGGTTCGATATCCTTGATTTCCTGCGGCTGTTGCTGCTGCTGCTGCTGTTTGATTTCAGGTTTTGCTGTAGGTGCCACATTCACGAAAGCATCCATGTCTGTACCTTCCTTCTCGGCCCCTTTGCGATTGATATCGCGCTTGAGTTTGCCCTTGTTTTTCTGCTTTTGCGTGGCTTTACCTGATGAATAAAAAGACAAAACAAAAATTACATAATGCACACAAGTTCTCTGCCGATCATAATAATGCAATCCATTAACTCCTACGTAATTTCATCTGCGTCAGGAAACGTCGGGTCGATTATTAAGAGTGTATGTGAGAGTAACAGAAAATTTATTATGAATATTGACCAAAGTCATTTGCGATGAATCATATAAACTTTTATAACGTGTGATCTGACCGGTGCGCACGGGGGAGCACAATCCCATGACTGTGTAATAAACTTTTAGGACATGAAGTCACTACAGGAATGCCTATGAAATTGTCTAAAGTCGACGGGTATCAATTGGGCGAGGTGCAAGCTGGGAAGAAAAGTGAGTGTGCCGGCTGCCAGCCAAGGATAATTATAGACACCGGTCGTAGCACAGCTCACCGAAGACTTTTTACTTTTACACATGCCACCACATGGACATTCCGACTGTTCGCATTTAGATATTTCGAACTGTAACGCCCGTTTAGGCATGTAAGGACTGTCCAGGAATCCTCCGACTTGCACACGCTTAAGAAAATTCACGAGTATCCATATACCAAAGAAGAACCTTCATCAAACATGGCGCATCGTCTCGTACGTTTAATCAACGATACACAGAGACAGAATAAGATTCGTACGTCACTCTGATCCAGACGCAACTGATAAGCTGTCCTCGATTAATGAGCACGTACTAGATGACCGCTTATCATTGCGTAATGCATTCTCAGAGTGAGTTTCCTCGATAATCTAAAAAAAAAGCCAGATAAGATCATTCACAGTAGCAACGGAGGTCCCGATCCCTGGCGAGCGTGCCAAATCCTTCCACGGACATGGTCAATGGAAATTCGAGCGAATCACAGAAAACAATAGTTCTCAACGAATGTAAACTGACTCGTAGCCAAAATTCTGATACCATCAATTTTTCTCAGACATAACCATGTCCCTCGCCCAGATAATTTCATTGCCCAAAACAAACTAGCAAGGGCCCAAGAAAAAATGTTAAAACCACCGATTCGATTCTCACTCAGACCCGACTATCGTGACTGGTACTGCAAGGATAAGAGACGAATAAGGATATCAACAAAAAAAACGCACAGGACAAGAAAGGAAGTGTACAAAAAAAAAGGAAAAAAAAAAAGAAACAGAGGTAAAAATTGAGATTAGTTTCAGCTCTAACCATGATCTCTGGAACCACGTCGATTGCGACTTCTTGATCGCGAGCTGTTGCTGGCGCGGCCGGCGCAACTCGTTCTCCGTTCGCTCATTTTTTTTTTCCCCAGTCTCTTTTCTCTCCCTTTATCGTCGTCCGTTTCGGTACGCTATTCGCACATGACAGTAGTAGCCACGGAGTTGGTTCTCCACTGACGTTCCTTAATGGTTGTCACTACAGGGTGTCCCCGGTCGAGATAAAGAATAATATCCTTCGAAGCTCGGGTTTCATCGGCCCGAAAGGCAGACTGCTGCACTGATTCAGTATTTATTTATAAAACCATCAGGTCCCTGCCAACGACGATGTAGGTAAGGCACCTCCACCTCAGTGCGTGCAACGAGACGTAACGGCGCGTGGATCATTCTACGAGAAATTTTTCAAAAAAAGTTTCCAACGTCTCTTCTCGGAGCGACAGAGAGAAGCGCCCTCGACCGGAGTCAAACAATTGCTGCATCCACTATCCCTTTCTTTTACCCGCAATGGCGCTTCTCGAGAAGGAACCCGGCGAATTTCGATCGAAGCTTTACTCGATGATCGATGCGGGTCGAAGGGCGTCTTCTCTCGCCCTCTTTCTTTCTCTCTCTCTCTTTCTATCTGTCTATCAATCTCTTTTTCTCTACAGCAAGCACACGAATAAACGACAGACTAAAACTCGGTGCAGCAAACGACCGGGCAAAGAATCGTTGAAAAAGTCTCTTTCGATACCCTCGAGAGAAATATCCGTGCGACTTTCACGTGTCTATTTTAACCTGCGAACTGGCGCAAACCGAAAGGCACGACATACAAATTCTTAAATTAGTCGCCGTCCGAACGGGTGGAGCACGCGCATTCGGCATCATTCGTCTAGATGTCTAACCTAAGCTAACCTAACCCTTCTTGAAATTTACTCCGCGGCCGATCGTGCTGCCACGAATACGCTAGACCCGGGTACTAAAAGAGGACGAGTTTTTCCATGGATGATAGGTCCATTTTAACCAAGTCCGACTAACGCCATCTCACGGTCGAATATACGTACTATCAAGTTCGTTAATGTAGCCAAGTCTCCGCGTAGCGGGGATTAGGAATTCGTTATCTGGTGAAGGGAAAGCACGTGAGCGTAACGGAACGAATGACAAATATATATATATATTAACATAACGATGACGTACACACCGTATTTACTCATTGCGTTTCTGAACTCCTGAAAATGCATTGTTGCGCTCGCGAATCGAATAAAAAAGAACCGTACCGCAGCGACATCTCTCGGAATTTTTTTCAGAATATAATTCCGAATGCATATTAACGAGTAATAAATCGTAACTGATATAGCCATTGGCACAGAGCACGCTAATTGCACCAGTATAATCTAATTCATGAAAGTTAGATTGAGTAAGAACTCGTAAAAGCAGGTCGAGGCGGCTGTCTCGAAAAAGAGGTGTGCAGCTGCGACAGCTGTTAACTAGAAATCACGCGGATCTATTATCTAACATTTTGCTAGCGCGAAGAACAAATGGCGGAATCCTCCTCGCACAGTCAACTAATAATCTGGGTGCGAAGAGCACTCGCCGTCCTAAATAACAAGATTCGCGTCATGAAAATAACAAGAGAACAGTGACGCACGAGCAGATAAAAAAAACAAGGGGTGTAGCATGTAATCGAGAAAATTAGAATTTTCATAATGAAAGTAGAAGAAAAAAAGTAAAAGTCACGTATCAATGGCGCGTTATCGCGGCCATTTTGTGCACGGAAGAAGCCGCCACGCGGTAGAAATTTTTAAATACGTTATCAAACGAGACTGTGCCCCAGAAGTGGTTGTTATCAGCAATGATTTCCGAGGGTCATGCGTGCCTTCTTATCGCAGACACAAAAGTTTTCGTAACGTTCGTAAATTAGACAAATACTAAAACAATGCGAGGAACACGGTATCTCATTTTACGTGAGCATCCGCGCAGTTGCACGAATGGATCCAAGAAATAAATGATGACGCTGCACGAACGTATGACTGGCATTTTGTCACTGAGCACAGCCAGAACTTCCGTACGAAAAATAACTCGATACTCGTATATGTATGACGTAAGGTCGAATAGAAGAGACAAAAAGAGCGCAAGAAACATATTAAGAGAGAGAAAGAGTAGAGGCAGCGGATCATGATTTTATTCCCCGTATCTAAAGCAGTCACTAGTTTCCCGCTAGAATAAAAAAGAAGAATAACAAATTAGACGCGCGACAGTGTGCCCATTACTCCGAACGAGCGGGCGTCAACAACACCCACCGAATATTTTAAGAAGAATCTTTAAAAGCAAGAGACCGCTAAAACCTGGAGCTATATTTGCGACAGCGATGGCTTAAAATGCCCAATGAAAAAGTGTCACTGAGAATTTTTGGCCCACGCGACTGACTTAACATTTCAATCTGACTCGTCCAGCGACAGCATCTGGCAAATGAAGCACAGCGCGTCAGAGTATCGCTCGCCGTCTCTGAAAGCAGGTATCGAAGAATGACTGTCACAACTAGATCCGAAAGTGAACGTTCGCGATACCCCAGGTAATCGGCGACCTGGACAAGGGAATACCAATAGTCCATTAGGAATACCAAGAGGAGCAACGACAAGCCGTCTGGATGACTGTTGCTAAGCGAGAGGTTAAGTCACCAATCCAACTAGGGTAACAAAATAGCATATAGTACATAACGAATACAAAGTTGGGCGTGTGCTGAAAGGAAGGCGCGGCCATGACCTGGTGCATCCTGCCAGCGAAGCGCGTACACGAGCGGATACCTCGGAGGAAACGATATCGACGTTAAGAATCTTGTGAAATTGGACTTCTGCTCTCCGGCATACGGAGCAACAGCGTGAACATAGGTCTCAAAGTTAAGGGACGAAGAAGAAGAAAGACTTCTGGGTATTAAGGCGGATGAGAGAAAGGTTAGCGCGAGACGGGAATAGATGCTCGTGATTTTATTCCCAAGAAAATCGAGAGAAGGGCCGCATGGATTTTTCAGACTCTTCAAGGATAGCACCAGATGTCGCACGGACAACCACGAGACGATAATGAGTATACTGAGAGACGGGGAAACAAATCTTGTCGCAATGCGTCTTTACCAAGAGGATCCAATTTTTTTTTCAAAATTTAAACAGACTTATACATATGTTCAACCTGCCAGACGACGAGGTCTCTCTTACGAAAATCTGAATATATCGAAACTAGTGGATAAAGTGTTGCTGGTACGAAAATAAAACCGGTCCTGCTGTGTGGGAACGAGCACACCCACGAGGGACTACGGCAAGCCCCATACGGTTCTGCTACTGATACATACATATAGTCGACTATGATTCTCTCTCTCTCTCTCTCTCTTTCTCTTCGTCGCTCGCCAGCTAATTCTTGCGCTTCTTTCTGCTTGTTAGTATATCCTCCCCCTTCTCTCTCTGTCTATCTGTCTCTTTCTGTTTCTAGGTGGGCCCCGATGATGTGTTTTTCTTTTTCGCTCGAGGCGCTTACGTGAACGTTGCTCCGAATGCCGCTTCGTAACAAGAGATTAGGGTCAATTGCAACCTACTTCAAGAAAGAGTGCGGGACACGACGTGTGCCGTATACGGGGGGATTCACCCGAGGTAACCGATCTGAACTGAGAACTATATCGGACTGTGATGTTTGAGGTTGGATTATTGTATCTGCTCGGTTAACTTATACGTCTGCTCAGACTAGTCTCACAGGGGAGTCCCCCTCTCAAGGAACGAGAAAAGTATGCGCGAGGCTTCCACAAGACTAGGTCTAACGAGGATACAACGTGTGTGCATAAGGATCGGAGACGGTGGGACGATATTTTTTTTACTTTGAAAAATAACGCGATACGATATGTTGTAAAACACTTGTGATATAATATCATCGACTGTCGTGTTCATTTGCAATAACTATCGCAGATAAAGCCATTTACTAATTGCCGACTGAGATCCCGTGCAAGGATTGTGAAATGTATACCCCCCTCCCCCCCCAACGGCACGGGTGAAAGTGTATTTGTACCAGAATAACCATACCAACACGTGTATATCGAGGGCAAAAAGCAAAATGAAGAAAAGGAATGAAATAAAAGGACGCCGCGTCCAGATTCTCATTTTCGTATCGAGCAAGGAATTTCAGACAAACGTTAATTAATTTTTATTCTGACGAGGGATATCACGGAACGCCATCGGGTTTGACTTTCTCTACTTTATTTCGCGGGACGCATTAATCTGTTGCGAGTGCACGTGATATTTTCGAAAGGTCTATAACAGCTGCAGCTGCTGTTGCTTAACGACAGAGACACAACGAGGTAGATGGGCGATTCGTACTGTTAAAGGACGATCTGCCGAAACTTCAGAGATACGTGATTCGATCAATAACTGTGCGATAATTTCTGCGCCTGACGCACTGCATTCGGGATCGCGAAAGGCTATGAGAGGAATAAACGAGTGTAACGAGAGGAATAAGACGAGTGAAAAGGGAGGAGAGAAAGAAGGTGGAAAGAAAGGTCCGAAGCAGGTCGGACCGCATTCTCGAACCGGCGTGAGAGCTCACGATGCAACATGGCCGCCCTCTCTCCCAGTCTCTCTCTCTCTCTCTCTCGAAAGACATCCAAGATGGCTACCACACGATCTTCAATTTGCCATATGCTTGAAAAAAATACTACCACCTACGTTAATTCTCCCAGATTAATTTCCAATGACGTATAAACGTTGAGAAATTTAAGCAAAAATAGAGATGAATATATAAATTATATCACCAAAAACCGATAACCTTGTTATTCGACATATTCTCGGGGAACACTGCACCCACGTGGAGAAAACGTGGTCGACTGCAGAATTCCAACTTCGAGGCCGAGAGATGCGATCGATTTTTCACGTGGAGCAACCGCCAGGAGGAAAAAAAGAAAATCCTGAACGTAGAGAAAAATGGAATAAGCCCAATATAAATGTGAAAATCAAATTGCGTGATAATAAAACCGAAATAGAGCACAGTCTGTCGAATGAAATTGCACGTGTCACGGAACTATCACACAGGGATTATCGGCGACGGAGCATGGAATTATAGATCGCGTGTAAATTCATTTGATTGAAATCAATGATGCCCGACATATTTGAAATCGAAGTGAAATCAGATACTTTTATGCGGAACTAGGCGCTGTCGAGCTATGAATGCATCGGGGATGCTTCGTTATGCTACTACAAAATGGTCGACACGCCCGGAAAATCCTTAAAAGTCTCGCATGCGGTCTTTCCGCCGCTTTCTAGCATTTTCCAAAGGTACGGGCGGTCGTTTCATGAATCACGACGTCTTTCCGCACGACATTCGATACTCGAAACTGCAAAAATGGATTCTAGTCGATCAAAGAATTTCGATCGTGGACGTTTATATATGCTGCACCGAGTTAATTTGAAGGTTAGACCTACGTAACGGTTGCAATTACCAGAAAAGTTAATAAATTCAACGAGAAAATACATACATACATATTGAAACGTGAATATCCCCTCTGCGTCTCGTGGCAACTTCACACTTCCGTTTTAATGAATCATCGTGGGCTCGTGAGACTCGTTAAGAGTCGCGTTAAAACACTAATAAATAGCAACACTTTATATACACAATAAACGAAGTGAAATATCTCGCGCGAGACACACTCGTGTTATAAAATTTAATAATTAAAAGAAAAAAGTATCAAGATCACATTACGTAAAAAAAAGACACGCGTTATATGTACAATTCTTAGGGAGTGCTATTGAAACACGTTTCACACGGTTAGATAAGTTAGAGTTTAATATCTAGGAATAAGAGTATTTAAGCGTAATCGTTTGAGTTTCAGGGAGTGGCGTTATTAGTGCGAAGTAGAATGGTTAATGCTTGTGAGGGGAGGGTAGTTTGGTACATTTTTGGAGTTTCGGGGGATGATTTAACGAATATTGGAGAAAGGAGGGTTTGAAAAGACGGAGTAGCGTGGCACTGGGTAGCGCAGCACGTGCTGGCCTCTGAGGAACTTGGAATTCCCGATGAGGAAGAAACCGGCATTTCTCCCACTACGAGTAGACACTTCGGCCACTTCCGACGGCGTTCGGCCGTTTCCGACCAACGACATCGTCAGCGCGCTCGGCAACCATCGGAAGCCTTCGGCTTTTTCTCCAGCCGTAGGACAATCCCTTCGTGCTTGAACGCAACGGACGGGGAAAGAGACATGAAAAAATGCCGACACGTTTAAACGTGGATGCATGGAATTTGTCACAGTACTAAATCTCATTTCTCCATTAGCAGGCCGTGTTATTCTACGAAAGATTAGTTCTTTAACTAATATGAGCTACACTACGATGTTCGATGAACGCCTCTATTTCTAAAGACCGTAGAAAAGTTTACGATCTCGAGACATTTAAATCAAGGAATTATATTTTCAATTGATTTCGTCACGCTTTACCTTGCTGACTCGTAAAGATTCGAGGGGGTAACCGATGATGGCTACTGTTACTAATCGAACGGGCATGAATAAATGTATGTATTTGTTTGCCGGTAAACCCGACGGCCGAAGTCGGCAAGGAAGGCTGCCATATTTGATCACGACCCACCCGCCGCCATGTTTACGTTTAAGACCCATTATCCGTGGCTAAGGTGAATATGAAGAAATTTGAACGCACTGCAGTGGCAGCGAACGGCAGGATATATCATTGAAACAGAAAATCGCCGAATAACGCAGAAAAGAGGTGCATAGACTGGATATATGAAAAGTTAGTGATTTTCTGTGAGGACTCACCCTTCTTCTTTTTGTTGTTCCCCATATTGCCGAGACAAGGCATGCTGTTGCGTATAAACGAAATGACAAAGAAACAAGCAGATAAATTTCTTCGAGAATTTTACGGCACAAAATTCAAAATCGACACCACAATCTTTAAAATTGCACAGTCCGCTCGATTCCAGTATGGCACAAACGTATTAACGACACAATTTTAAAAAAAGTCCGCTGCGCCAAATTAAAAAAATATATATTAGATATTTCAATCGACCAAACTCCAACACTGCAAGTCATCACTTGGAAGCCCATGGATTCTTTGCTCTCCGATAATCCTTAGTCCGGCAATGAAGAAAACATCGATAAAACATCGCAAACGTTCGCCGAGTGCATGCGAGATTATTTTCAGTACGTAGAGCTTTCTAGTTAATTTCACTTAATTAAAGATGCACTTCGAACACTCAGTACCCCGACTAATCAATGATTATACCACAATAAGATTGCATAACACAATGAAAAAAAGGGATAAAGAGCTTGAATGAAGAGATTGCTAAAAAGTTTAAGATACGGTTGGACGAAATTAATTTAATTAAAAGAAATAATCGGGTAACATTAACAAATGGCGACCAGCGCCACGTGTTTTCGCTAAAAGTCACTACCGTTTCTCGTACACACAAAAAAAAGGCACGGTACACGTGAATCCATTGTGCCAGAGGATGTAAAACTAATGGTACTATGATTCCTCTCCAAAATCCTCTGGCAGTTGGATAACAACCCTGAATATCAAGGATTTATCGACAAAACCGATAATAAGAACGTAAATACAATTTGCTCAAGGGGACGCGACACGAGGGACCCTATCGAAACCGAGTGAACGACCGTTATTCACTAAACTTTCCAGAAATAGTTTCGCGTTTAAGAACGAGGGGAGGTTCCGTTCTTGTGATTTCACGCAAGAGAAAAAAAAAGTGATCGACTAATGATCACTTTACTATCTAACGCACAAGTTACACTACATGAAATTGTTCCCCATTTCAAAATATCGCCATAAGTTCTGATATGCCAAAGGTCGTGAGCAAAGCTTCTTCGAAGACAAACTGCCCTTCGAGGATTAGAAACAGAAAGATAAACAGAAGAGACCAAAAACAAAGGAACTTGTATACGAGCAGATATAAATGTATATAGTCATACGAAAAGGCGCTTTTGTATAGTCGCGTACATGTATACATATATTTTTAGATACAAAAAAATATATGACAACTATCCAAACAGCTAAAACTTCAGCTATTCCAGACGACGTATCCAATTGGATTAATATGCGAAATTATTGACTTCAACGTATCATAAGGACAACCAACCTCGAGATATCTGTGTAATCGTGTGCTAATCGCAGTAAGGTCAAAGTTCATGAAGTTCATAAGGTATCAATCCCTTAGGCGAACGATAGCAAAAAAATAATGAGAATCACGTCCGATGAATGTAGTAACACACGACGTATCTTGTGTTTCCTACAAACTCGAGAAACTATGCGGTAGCCATTTTTATTCGTCGATCATATATATTAATGTCACACGAATTCCTGAGTAAAAGTGAAAAGGCAGTGTTATCCTTGAGCAAACTCGTCCAAGGCTGAGCGACACTGCCACGGAGAGACGTGACCGTATTATGTACGTACCGACATACGGTACTTGTACGTACGTATGTACGTTTGCACCAAAGTCGCAAAATCCCTGGACCACCTTTCCTTTCTCCAGCGAAGAGAGTCTGAGCCATTTCACGATGTCTTTTTTCGCTTAACGCCTGCCTCTTCACGACTCCCTGACATTATCCTCGTTTACTTGCACGTTAACGCTCTAGTCCCCCTCGAGGCATCGAGCTTCATGGGCATATAGATATAGTGAGTTATGTACCCAACGGTGAGCATTGTATCTAAAAGCATCTACAATAAAGGATTCCAAGAAGAATGAAGAGAAAAGCGTGACGTATCTTTGGAAAATTTGCCTGTACCATTTACGCAGCATGTTGTTGCGGCAGGTGATAACAGCTTGGAATTATACCCCGGTAAGAGAGCTCAGAACCTGTGCAGAGCCTCGTGGGAAGACAAACGATAGAAGCCAAATCAAAAGGGATGTAATACGTAAAGCGTACCAGTGAGTTTATCGTCCGGTTGCACGCTCGTTCAAAGCTACGCAACTGCCTACGTAAAACGTGACGCACAAAGTCAGATCAACGAGAAACACCTGTGCTGCTTAACTGTTATGCGTATGCTATTGCGTACAGAGCGGCTATCAGCTCGGCCCCAGATATACGTTTCAGCTAAATGAATATGCATATCGAAGACGCTCGTAATTTTCATGAAAATTTAAGTAATGACGCATATAAGAAGTTAGTGAGGCGACGGGGAATGCGTTAATGTTGTAAAACAATGGATACTCACCATCAGCAGTTTTCTGTTGGGCATCATTTTTATTTGCCGGTACGTCAGATTCCTGCTTCTCGACGCTGGTCTCCCCATTAGCTTTCTCATGATGCTCGGGTTGATACGCCGGAGTAGGCGTAGCGCCTCTCGAGCTCTTCTCGCTGATCTTCCTCTCCTTCTGCTCTTTGCCAGAGGGTGGCAGATCGACGACCGCAGTGACGGCTGGTTGACTCTGCGTTTTCCTACGTGGCGGCGAACTCGATGAATTCTTACTCGCCAGACTTGGGAAAGGCTCGCGTACAGGAACAACGGTGCTGGCACTGGTTGCAGCAACGGCAACTGGAGCAACAGGAACACTTGGGACCTCGGCAACGTTCGAGATTGGCGAATTAGCCGGAACTGCCGTTGCTTGAGGAACACTCGTCGACGTGGCGTCTACCGTTATGACACTGACGTCCACTTCGGTGACGACTTTCTGCGCTGACGACGTGGCCGCTTGTGCAGGTGCACTATCCTTGCTCGGTAAGAGCGTCGGTGCTTTGTATTCCTCGGGGACGACGACATGTTTCGTCTCGCTCCTCGGATGGAATTCTTTGACGTTGGAGTGAAGCGGTTTCGACTCCGTTTTCGCGGTATACGCCTCGACCGGGAGCGCGTTATTAGAAGTACCTAACGATTGACTACTGAGCGGCGTCGTGACGCTTGGTATACTCTGCGTCGGCATCGGGGAACTGATATTACACAGATTACTATAAGTGTCATTATTCTGATTCGATTGGACTTTTAAGTTTTGAGGACTTTGGCTCGCGTTTTGGGACGCGGGTGAACTGCTAGTACTCGTGGCACCAGTGTTTGCAGCACTTATGCTTGTAACGACGCTAGCGCTGCTGTTACTGCTGCCGATGCTACCGGTGGTTGTCACCGTAGCTTCCGGTACGCTCGCTGGAACCGGCGACCCGGATTTCGTATCCTCAGCCGCAACCTTGGCAACACGAGCCGCGAATTCGGCCACCACCTCTGCGCTACAGTTCTGAAACAATCACCAAATCTGCGTGATAGACCGTGAGGAGTCTTGTGTGTCGGACGTACGCGTTTGACAACTAAAAACTGTCTCGACACTTCAAATTATACTGGTACAAATGGAAATACAGAATACTCAGGGATACGAAACATAAAAATGGGTTTCAAGATCTATACACGTCCGTTGCCCCAGAGTCGTAGGTCGCAATACCCTAACCTCAGCAAAAGCAGTACAATTAATTTTAAGCAACCTGACAACTTCAAGGGATCCAGTCTTCGTTCGACGAGGTCACGAACTAAGCAGCAGCTTTAAATAGACGTAAATCGTTGGAATACCAGCAGAGAACTGGCTTTAAGATTCAAAAGAAACTAATAGCATCTGTACTCCTGTATTTTTTTAATATTTACCAATTGAATTCGTCAGAGATCAAAATTTCGACCACCGTCGAAACTGCAATTGGATCTGCTTTACATGAACACGGTTTTTCGTTGTCACCGTAATTTCGACGAATATCAAAGACGTATAAACCAGAGACCACGGACTCTTGGGCACAGACATTAATTAAAGCAATTTGCTAAAAGAGTTTCCAGACGGTCAAAGCTCATTATCCCGTAACAACCAGGCACCAATATTCTCACAAAACACTATTCCATAAGCATTTCGTTACAAAAAGAGCATTTAAAACTCCTTTAGAAAATTGCTCCAAAAACAATATTCAAAAGTAACTCACCTGTGGTTGCGGCGTTTCGCGATTACTAGATTCGCCACTCTGAGTGGCTGTGTCGTTGTCGGAGAGATCCTCGTTAATTTTCTTGCCAGTCTTAGGATCGACAATGTCAATAGCATTCTCTCTTCTCCGCTTTTGGTACTTTGGAACACTATTCGTGACGTTCGTTACACCACCGTTGTGTCCCGAATACACGTCTTTAAAGATAAAATACAAAAGTGGAGCGTTTATTATTTCAATCAAAAAACACAACACACTTACAGAAATAATCGAGAGTTTAGAATATTAAAACTATCAAATCAAAAGATCAACTTTTCCTTCCTATTCTTAAGGCAAAAGTCGATTTAACAAATATATATACACCCAACTGCACCGAATACTCACCATTCTCATCGTAGTACAAGCCGTATACGTTACTTACAACAAACATATTTACAACGGATGCACCAAACACGTGTGACAAAAATTTAAATTGAAATCGAAAGAGAGACGTGTTGCGTTGTCGCTACGCTTCGCTAGCTAGTACTGACTAAATCTTTTTCCTGGAAGCCCTCTTTAAGGGACCCAACATTAGCACCCTTATACCTGGACGGGACAGATGGACACTTTTGAAACAGGATTTGGAGACCATAGACATCGGACCTTTATGGAAGGGCAATACTTGACGCGTAACTGTACGCCTAGAGCGATTAAACAAAAGAACATAATACCAAACAGCTACTTAATTATTTACAAGACAGGAGGAAGATCTGGTGCTAATTTTCCTTCGCGCTCTCATTTGTCAAATCCCCATTTCTCATTGTCCAATACCGTACAAATGACAAGTGCGTGTAATAGTCAAACGACCATAAAATAACTGTAACCCGTCCCAATGGGAGATGTGTATATTAAATCCGCAGTAGGCTGGCTTAACGGCACGACGAATTCATTTAGAAAAATTCATTAAGTAGTTAAACACAATTGGTAACTATGGACTCCGAGCACAGTTGAAGCCACACGAAGAACCTCAAAGAAAATGAAATTGGTAAAAAGACTAAGCACGCTCTGCCAGTGGTTAATTCACAAAAAACATTGATACGAGTATAGTCAAGTTAGTTTCCTCTAGCACTAGCTATTTATCAGTTGAACGGAGATAAGTCTCTGCTGAAGAGATATGACACGAGATGACATTAGCACTTGCGATAGGGAGAAGGAGTAGGATACACAAAGAATGGTGCTGTCTATATACACGGCATCCATTCGAAAACACGTAATGTTTGTTACGAATGTTAGTAACATTATTTTTGTCTATTAGCAAGCTACTTAAATATCTTATTTCTTTTTTCCTCGAGATCGCTACGTACTGACTACATACTCACCAGTCTGAGTAAGAGGTATCGCCATCGGGGGTATCGGTTGGGGCTGTTGCGTAGGTTGCGGTATCGTACCTTGAGGTACTACGGTAGCTCCTTGGGCACCGGCCAGCGGGCCTCCGACATGTTGCGCACCCCCGCTAACAGCACCTGCTCCTGGTCTGCCCAAATTAATTGGAGCGCTGGGCGTCGGATAATAGTCTAAAAGAAAATTGCGATTTTAACTTATTGTCGTCAAGATGAAACGCCAATTACTGGCGTAGAACGTAAGATCGGTGCGTTTGATGTCCTTCAGGGAACATAGAAAAATATTCCCTAACTAAAGTCATTACTTACATCCATGTTGCGGTGCGGGACCATGCGTGAATCCAAACATATTTTGCGCTAGGAGTGCAGGCGGATAGGACTGATAGAAGGATTGATTTTGATGTCCTTGATGCCTCTGAGGTGGACCAGTGAACTAGAAAGAGAAGGAGGACACTTATCACATTTTCAGTCATTAGTGAAACTGATATATGATCGCGAGAACACTTAGATACTTTTATAATGTATTGTAGTGTGTAGTGACTTTATCCAATTAAGTGTAAGAAGCTTTGTCATTGACGCCAACGAGGTAATGAAGTGTATTAGTTTTATGCCAAGTAGCTTAAGGTAAGGAAAAAGGGGGTTACACTTTGTTGTATTTATTAAGGTGAGGTTCTTGGTAACGGCTCGATGATGATGCTCGTTCGTTACCAGTTAGACGAAGGATTCGCATCGCAAGGTGTCGGATGGGTGGTAATAAATATAAAGCCAGCGGTACTTAACTACTACCTGAATGGGCATTTGATTGTTCATGGGGTATACGCCCTGCTGATGTGGTCCCGTATGCAAGCTTGAAACCTGCCCCTGGAGGTACATTGCACCAGGTTGCATCGCTATACTACCATGATGCGAATACATGGCCGTAGGCTGGGCTCCACCAGCGCCTACCCCTGGCATACCGACAACCTGGGCTCCACCGCCCTGACCTCCTCTGTGATTAAGTCCTCTTGGCTGCTGTGGCCTTGGACCAGCTTGGTAGTAACTCTGAAAGAAAGTAAGTAACTTGTTCTAAAACTATCATTATATATTTTACAATAATTTTTTATTCAAAAGGATCGGATAGTGGAACTTTGGTTATTCTTCTGCGACATATACATGCAAAATTTGTATGATAAGTATACAAGCATTTTACATAGTTGTTGTTAATGAAAAAGTTATGTGTAAGGGGAAATTAATTTTTGAACTCTCGCAGAAGTATCAACTCACTTGTGAAGTTGGCCTTGTCTGATTGGGCATGTAAACTTGCTGCAAAGACGGAGGTTGAGCCTGTAAATGAGCCTGTTTCCCCATTTCTTGTGGTGAAGGTGTGTGCACAGGTGGTGTAGTGGTAGGTGCGGGTCCCTGAGGTTGTTGTGGCTGAACGCCGGGAGTCGGGGCTTGTGGCGGGGCTTGCTGTGCACCCGCCGGTCCTCCTGGAGGTATGCCTGCAGTAGATTGCCCTATGGACTGTATACCTCCAAGGGAAGGTGGCCCTCGACCTCCGGGAACACCTACACTACCCCCACCCCCGGCCACCTGCCCACCTGGCTGCCCCCCGTAATTCTGTCCAACATGAAAGTCTGATCCTGAAAAGAAATATAGAAAAGTATTAGGATAAGGGCAAATACAGAAGTGTACAACTATCTATGATATGGGGAAATATATTCCCATAAAAAATGTACTCAGTGTTTTTCTTTTTATAGCAAATATTAACATCACATGTTAACAATATATGGTAAGACCCTTAAAATATTTGACTTTAAATAGTTTTTGTTACTTCAAACGGTTATTATGTGTATGTATCGCAGTCAAGAATTTTTTATTTTGACTTGTTAAGACTGCGGACTCTGCACTAATATTTAAATAAAGCTCAAATGAAATGCTGTACTATGGTGAGCCTAATTATTATAAATTAGATATACAGGGTTATTAATAGAAACGCACCACCTGTTGTTAGCCCGTCCATTTGATTTCTATGGTAGAACTATATTCAGGTAGTGCGCTTCTACTGAATAACTCTATATATATATATATATACATGTGTGTATGGGATAAATAATAATTTCAAAAGTACAATATTCGTTTACGGTTGCTTAACATAGGTAAAAGAGAAAGCAGGTTTGTTGCAAGAACTGATATAAGTAGGAAATATCAATGTATTCAACTATATGTGTATTGGAGGGAACAGCTGCTATGATTTTCAGTGACTTAAATATATTTCACACATGCCATCCTATGTAATTTATATACATCTCAGAATGATGCTTTCACACTGACCTATATATGGCCCCACGTAAGTGTACGTGGGTATCATATTTGATTCAGCGGCGTTTGCCATATTTTGCACTGCATACAGAAAGCTGCTTATGCTGTATCAGTTTTAAAGTTTACAACAGCATCGGCATGGCCCAGACATATCGACATTTTGCAAGCTCTGATACCCAGACCGAAAGACGACCAATGATTCAAAGCTCCTGAGGTGACTATACCGTATGTTCGATATCCTTTGATGAACAATGAACAAACACCAATTAGAATAATCGTTAAACTCACTAATTACACGTTACTAATATAACCTAATCCAAAAATTGAGAAAAATTAAAGCGATGACGTGGTCTAAAGTATTTAGAAGGAAAAAAAGATTATTCACAATCAAAGGCAAGGACGTGTAGTGAACAAGGTATATAACTAAAGAAAAACGTAACGGATATCAAACTGATAATCAACTTGTAAATTTGATTTTATCTAATGACGAGTAAAAGTTCCTAGCAACGTCGTTAAACAAACCGGCAGAGAACTCCATAAGGCAATTATAATAGCATATCACGACGTTAATGGATCGTCGTACAATATTTTGAGCTCGAGAGCCGTCACCGGAGCACACCACCAAATATCTCGTTACTTAAACGAATTAGAGCGAGTCAATCATTCGGTAACGCATCGAAGAAAGGTTTATCTTCAGATCCGTGGCACCGGAAGCACGCGTAATATATCACTGAAGAAAATTAACGAACGTTCCGCGTGCCCTGCACAGTGTTTCGAGAGGTGTGCCAATGGCTGGATTCGCGTGGCCACCGAGTAACTAATTCCGCCGCACCAAACAAGCGACAAAAAAACACCTCTAAACGTTAATCCCACTTGTAATCGTTCACGTTCTACGTAGAGTCAGGATAAGTCACGCAAAACTCGGCAGAAATATTCAACGAGAAGGCTCGTGGGAAGCCATGTTTGCACATGTGGGCAGGGACCACACTGGTGCTGCGATCTGTCGTCGGAGTAGCGCATTGATTGGTACTAAAGGGGGCGAGGCCAGAGCTGTCACAGGGCCGTCTTACAACTCGTTTTCCCAGGGAGCTAGTAAACCCAGGCACAGCGTTAAGAAAAATTCTCAGGAGAAAGTGACCGAGTAAATACGTTTGCACGGTATTTCTGCAGGCCGAACAGCTACTTCAGGGACATGGTAACATTTAAATGTGTAACGTCAAACCGGTAAAGAGCCTAGTCACAGGACGAGGATACAATGCAATAAATCAGGTGCATAAAATCAAAGCCCAAACGTCATGAAACCGAGTAACATCCCTCGCATCAACGTTATTGTAATAGATCACGTAATAATTACTCATGCGAAGCCAGCGGCTAAAGAATTTAGTCACTGCATAGCGTTCGCACGAGGTCACGCAACGTTCGAAACGTGACCTAGAGCAGCCGTGTAAAACGGGGTCCAGAATGCGCACGTCACATCCGGTGTGTCAAGAGAAAAAAAAAAAAGTATATAGTCTCAATGAAAATTTTCGCCTTGCAGAGAAACCCATATGGTGGTTAAAACGCGGCGCCGATAAGTTAGATCTCCACCCGTCCGACATACGTCTCTGCCGCAGAAACTCCGATCGAAGCTACCCTCGTCAGATACAACAGACCACGCAGCACCTAGAAGAATTTCGACTATTAAAGGAAATAAAAGCCCTCGACAATAGACCTTCATACACCCAGTTATCAATTCCCAGCCTGAAACCTCATCCACACTACCTGTAACATTGTCATACTGATTGCTAGTACACTCCCGACTACCAGTGACAACTCACTACAGGAACAATGAATCTCCGGACTGTACTTTGTCCAGACTGTACTATGCAGTGGGAATCATATACGAGAATCGCACACAAGTTAGCCACGTGCTTTTCTCCACACCGTACGATACGTAAGCCAGGCACACGTCTATCTACTATAATACCAGCTGAAAAAACCTCGCAGCAAACTCATCGCAATCATTCTCCACCGTCATAGAGGTTTGCTTGTGATAAAGAATAAAGGATAAAGGAAGAAAAGGGAAATTCGTTGTACTTTAAGGAATAACGATCAAAAGTGACGTTGTCTCAGTCCCGCTGAACATTAACCCCCCGCTACGCCCAAAATTGATTGTTCCTGATAATCATAACTAAAAAAAGTATACCTAAGGATAAATACAGCTATACAAGGCAACGTAAAAGGTAAACACGACACCCACCACGATAATTAAACAAGGGTTCATCCGTCATCATCCTGTGATCAAGGTATGCATCTACGACGTCGATGTTCCGATTTAACACTTCCATACGACGAGGAAGAAAGCATTTATCGATTGACCTATATTGCGAATTGTCTAGCGCACCGCCCGGGGCGCTAAAAACTAACCTATATCGTTAAACTCCCACCAGAATCCCGTAGTCAGAGGTAGAACGGACACGCCTGGTTATTTCCTTGTCAATGTCGCGTATCTCCATAGTTATCTCATGGTCTATGGTGGGTCTAACGATTATTCGGGCTGACGTTCTACGTTCGATTATTTAACCCTCGCACCGAGAGAGAGAGAGAAAGAGAGAAAGAGAGAGAGAGAGAGAGACCCCGAGCGATGACTCTCGAGATACGTTATTTTTGCATGGAGCACGGGATAAATCCGACCCCGTGACCTATCTGTCGTGTACCGAACTGTACAAATCTATTTGCGGGTACATATCAAGCTCAGGTCGTGCCGTCTCCACGTGAATAAGTCGTGGGGTTCGAGCTTTCCGATCGAGTGAAGCTAAATTTATTCGTCTGTCGTAAAATGAAAACGTCCTCCTCCGCGAGATTCGCGAGTTTTACGTTTTTTTCTTTATTATTCTTTTCTCAAGTGCGAATTGACAAAAAGAAAGTAAGAAACATCGATGTACAGTCTGGACAAGAAGTCAAAGGTTATGCGGATTAATGATGCATACGCCCAATGTTCTTTATGCATGTATATTCATCGCATTCGAGGAGGAAATTTTTTAAGAAGATATTAAGAATTTCAGACGCAGCCTTCGTCTAAGCTACCTTGTGACCATATAAAACAATGAACGCGAGTAGAAGAGAGAGGCAAAGATAAAGACAAACGTACAGCACGAAATAAATTCCAAGAGTTAAAAAAAAAAGACAGTTCACGAAAAAAGTGTCTGATAAAATAATTTATATAATTATTCCAATGAGCAAAGTATAAAGAACTGACCGCGCCCAGGATTTTTTTGTATAAATAACAAATATATATATACATATACACACACACATACCATAAACACAAGCTGACCCTGAGAGTCTGGTCCATGATCGAGACCTTGTTCAACTGTACGTTACTATACATATATCTATAAAATGACATAAAATAGAATGAACGCCTGCGTGTACGCCGTCCGACACAAAGAATTATTGTCCTAGGTCGCTGTGTCAAAATGGACAAGGGTGTCGGACCAGGATTTTAACGTAAAATCATAACCTCATCTACGATTACATATAACCATACAATATATAAAGATAGATAGATACACGACTCTTCCCTATTTCCGCATTATTACGTATAACTCTGTTTAATCGTTCGCCCAGTTAATTTTATAACAGCGGCCATTTGCGAGTGGTAGAATTGTTGGGAGTACGGTGCCAACTTAGGTAGGTGCATTAGAATCGGTTCTCCGGCTATCGTACGATTACATCATGGTACCAAGGTCTGCGTACAGTATCGCTCCACTGCTACCATACCATTGTGCACGGGCTATTTGGTATATATAAACCGCTCAGAGGTTAACCTAACCTCTACAAGAGTGTACACACTTCCCGGGAGAGAATATACCAGTATCGTACGGACATAAAAGCAATGCCACATCGGCCGTTAGGCTATATAAGAGGAAGGCAGGCAGCAACGTAACGTTATCAGGGGGGCATGAAATCTAATTACCATGAAGAGCCGTTGAAGCCTCGGATTTCACGAAAGCGTGGTGGGGGAGCCAAGGAAATGCCCGAGTGGGAGAATGACACCGGAAGTGAAAAAGTTCCGTTCCAAGGAGACACGGCGGGCTCCACGGATGATATATAGATAGAGTCAGAGAAGGAAGTCGAGTAGACGACTTGCACAAATTGGGCGCTTTGAGAGAGATGACGAGAAGCTCGGGGGATGGGTTAAGAAAAAAGATGGAGGAAGTGGCCTGACAGGAGAAACGTCAAATAGTGAGTCCAGACGTTGAAAAAGAAGAAGACGAATTATACGAACTTCTCGTGAAGGACGACTTGCCACAGTAAGTCATAACGATCGCTGATGCATTGCCTGGTGAAAAGATACGTGTTGAACGACGAGAGCCGGAAGTAGGGACAATCACGAGGTCGCAGGAAATTCACTGAGCGCCGTAGCGTAGCCATTCTGTAAGTGAGGTTAACGTGGACATTAATTGTTCCTAGGTTGGACGTACTATTTTGAGACGTAGTTTTTTCCGTCTTGCACAGTTTGACTAAGAGGTTAGATTATATTAGATTGGTCGAGACTGAGAAGAAGCGCAAGTCTCAAGTTATGTACATACAAGTAACGTAACAGTGAATGAGCAAGAGGTCTTCTTGGCTCTTGTGATCGTGTGTATGGAAGAGAGAGAATTCCTTAGTCAGCTGTTCGCCGTAAGTAGACCACGGGGTCCGGTTAAATAGAACGCGGTGGCACCATCGCGTCTATTAATATTTAGGTACCCAACCTCCCTCGGTGTGCTCGTGTAAGCGTAAGCCGAATTAAAATCCTCACCCTGGTGGCTACGAGCACGCCGGAGACCGATGTGTCTGATGCGTGTGGCTGAGCCTAGCACGCAGTGTCCGTTAAGTAATTGGGGATCGGATCACTTTGACAAGGTGCTTAAATTGACAAAAAGAAACATGGGCTGGAAAAATATCTATAACAATGTTAACACAGCACATATGGAACTTTTCATGCGAGCATACGTGCAAGGTTGTACTGTCTAAGGGATGAGCTCGTTGCATGGTAAAGGGTGAAACGGGAAAAAAAATGTTTCCAAACAACCGAGATGCAACATAACTAGGCTCCTCGCGAGTGGCAGCGAGTCTACTTTAAACTTCGGTGTTTCCCGATATACAAAGTAGAAGGACAATAACAATTGAAGAAAGAAAAAGGAAGTAACATAACCGAAGGAGAATATGCTCGTCCTCTCGTCCACTTACTGGGGGTTGCGGTGACGTTCTGATAAACGTACGGTTCAGACGTTTTGTAATATTGTCGTCCGTTCGTCCACTTACTGGCGCTAGCGGTGATGATGCGATACTGCGGCTGCGCCTGCTGATGCTGGCTTTGCTGTGTCTGATGTTGATGATGGTTTATGTTGATGGTCAGTTGATGCTGAGCGTGGTTCAGCTGATTGAGATGAGCATGGGGACTGGGCGAAGGCGGCGGGTGATGGTTATGGGGGTGTATATGGTTGTGGTTAGGATTCTGAGGATGAGGCGACAGATGATGAGGTCCTCCGCAATGAGGTAAGAGGCAATGCATCGCCCCAACCCCAACGGCAACCCCAACGGCACCCTCCTTGGTGGCCACGCCGTACCTCGAGACCATTCTTAGCCTCTCTTTCTACTTCTTGAACACCTTTCGCACCTTCTGCGCCACCACCTCTCGTTCCCCTCCCTTCTCTTCCGGTTACGATTCTCTCTTCGAACGAAATACCCTTTCTCTCTCTGCTCTCTTTTGTAGCTCGGTTCGCTCTCAACCCGCTCTGGGACACCATGCCGTCATCGTTGAGCGGGTCCGACGGCTTTTCGGATGGCGCGAGTCTTGGGGCATACGAAAGTCACTCACCCCGTTATGGTATGCGCTTCCTTCTTTCAGGATATTTTATCGAATATTGCACTAGGATGCTACGAGAATCATGACACTTTTCTACTGGTAGCTTCTACGTGTAAAGCCCTTTTTTCTTTTTTTTTTTTTAAATAATCCTCGAAAGGAAAAACAAGCAACCTCAGTGTACGCTTCACGATGACTTATTCCTTTCTGACGTCCAGCAGTATAATCTCGTGAAGATTCCAAGGCCGTAATAGCGTCTCCACGATTTACGTACGTGGGGGGTATGTATTATTCTTGTGGAATTTCTTAAAATGTGGGCTGCTGTTTTTATGGAGTTTCGTATGCCGGCGTTATTATGTCACGTAGGCGAGTATAACCTTAGATCGTTGCGTGGTCGCTTCGGAGAAGCATTCGAGCGGCGTCGTGTAGGTTTGTGGTTAAACGATGGCCGAGATCAATCGAGTGGCAGTAGATTGCGCGTGGCAACGTAGGGCGGGATCCGCGTGAAGTTAACCTGGAGTAGCACAGAGAGTACATCTCGAGAGGAAGGGTCCTCCTCACTTGGCACTACGGGTCGATCGATGAGCATGCCCGTTTCCCGTAATCGTAAGAGAGAAAAAAATGTCAGTCCATACCAATGGCCCACATCAAGTTCCCATATAGTAATAAATATGTCACCGTTTCACTATTTATTTATCCGCTGTCACCTTCACGCCGCTCTGTTAACGAAAAGGATTATGGCGACGCGCACAGGTCGTGTGACAAGATACAAATACAGAGAGTCACAATGTCTCCTCTTTCCAATCAGTAATATCGGGGTTCGATGCACTAGATTCACGGCAGAACTGACACAGAAGCACGGAGGCCTATAGCTAGCACGACTGTCAACTGTCAGGCCACGAGGTGCGCGTTTCGGCTGGACGGACTATAGTAGGTCGTCGTCCATGCCAAAATCGATATTTAAGGCTGGACTTGGCGTCTCTCTCGTACTTCTTTCGCTCCTACTCTCACACTCGGCGTCACTCTTTCTCCGCCCTTCGATCCCTTTTCTCTCTATCGCCCCCTCGTGCCCACCACCCACACTGGAGTAACGTCGTCGTATCTCCTTTACTGGTATCAGCGTCCTTGTCCTTCTATCCCCCTAGGATTCCCTAGTAGCATTTTTTCCCTTGTGCACAGGGCTCTTCTTTTTTGTCACGCTCCTCTCTCTTTCTCTCTATTGTCCTTCGCAACACGAAACCACCGATCGTTTCTATTCCCGCTGTTTAAACCTCGCACGTAACAGTTCGTTAAGCTTGCATTAAAAGAATCAACGTGAACGACGACGACGATGATGATGATGATGACAACGACGCTGACGACAACACTGGAGGAGCCGTCACTTGTCGAGCCTAGCGAGATGCGGGACGGAAAATGTCCGACTGTCTACGAAAATCGCGTGCGTGTCGCAGATCGGGAATGGTCGCGAGGGGCGACGAATGATGCCGATCAGCCAATCGGAAAGGCCGAAACGAAACAGCGTAGGAAGAGCGTAGAGTCTTTTTCTCTCGTTTCTGATGCGCTTACACGACGTGAAGTTAGCGTTGTGCGCGCGAACGCGCTTCTTCCTTGGAGAGATATCAAACTAGTAACAAACTGAACGACTGAACAACGATCTTGCGATCGTTCTTTTTTTTTAATTTTTATAAGACACGAGAAGTTCTCTAAAGCCCTTTGGTTGGCCCCCAGCAGGGTGTCCCGAACGGGGCGCGCTCGTGAAACGCCAGAAAGAGCGTTCCCTTTGGCAGGGACGCAGAGTAGACTGATGCAGGACAGGCCCCCTTTAGTTTTGCCCCTTACTGGCTTCTGCCTTCCTGGCCCCTTCTTCATGCTCTTGCTCCTCCCACGAGACTCGCTAGCACCAGGGTCGACCCCTACTGGAGCGACTGCAGACTAAGGGGAATGTATGCGCGTGCCAGTACCGTCCCTTGATACGTCGACGCCCCTTCCAACCATTCCGACTGCAGATTATATGGCAACAACCTGATACACTTTACTATGCTGTTGTAAGGTTTCTCGAGTTGTTCGTGATAACATTTGTAATGATGCTTCAAAAGGACGAACATTGCATTCAAAGATAATTAGCGAACTAATCTGTACACGTGTAAAAAGAACGCCCACTATTTTTCTTCATCGTACGCTCCTGGCCGGTCTCGAACAAACGTTAAACCAACACACGAGGAACGCAGCATGGAGTTGCGCGCGCAACAAGACACTGCACTCTGCGCACGCGCAGTACGAATCTTGTACAAGTGAGGGACTTCGACTCGTCTGAATGCAGCTGTATATTAGCAAAGGTATACGACGAGGAGAGCTGATATAGTCCAGCCGTGGTAACTGCAAGAACTTTACTCGTATAAGTAATCTAAAGCGAGGTACGAGATAATCCGATCCCCCTCGTAGCACCCACAAACATACAGGACGGGAATATCGTCCATTTGTTTACGTGCCTAGCACTTCCGACGGGGACGACCTATCCAGCGCGCGATTAGAAAACGGTAAACAGGTATAACGTTGTAAAAACATTGAAATGTTAACCGCCTTATCCTTAGGAATGTCGAGTATGTGTGTGTAAGTATATATGTGTGGAAGGAGGGGCACTTAGCAAAGGACAAATTTTTAACAAAATACTATTCTCGGAGTTTTTTTAGAAACGACTAGAGCCGATATATTTACCTCTCGCGATTTTTATGCCCAGTACAGGTCACCTCGAAAATTCCAAGGTACCTTTTCGTACGTTTGAGATAAAGAGAAGGTACAGGGAGAAGTTTTTCCTGGATGAATCTGCACAGCCTACCTGAGCGAGATCGTAATGGCAAAAGGTCGTGAAAGGATCTTCCCAAGGACGTCTAAGAGTGCGCTACAGTTCAGTCTTAATTGTGACGCTCACTATAAATAGTTTTCCGCGAGAGATAAGGATCCGGTTTTCTCCTTTAGACCAAAAGTAAGAGATCTATGAAAACGTCATGATCCTTAAGATCAGCCGATCGCCAAGAGAAAGTTCACATATTTCGCACTTTCGCCTAACAATTTTCTCAGTTTTGTAAATCGCATTGGAATCGATACCTCCTGTTAATAAGAGTGTCCTTCCATAAAGAAGAAGCACAACCAATCAATAACGTTCCTTTCTAACCAAACCTTTCTATTTCATCACATATCCATTTGAGAAGAAGAGGATAAGTCTTAACGTGCCTCGGTAGCGTTTGAAAAAAAAAAGTAAAAATATTTAAACTTTTCAAAAATTCTTCAGGTCAGTACCCGAGGTACAATGACTGCTACTACGAGTATCAGACTCCAGGAGTTACATGAAACGATCAGCCGATAATGCAGATATCAAATTCCTCTTAACGAATCTATTAAAAACAATGGATATTATTTATATAACTCTAAACAAACATACTCAATCGTTTATGTGCTAAGAATCGTAATCGCTATACAACTCAGTGCCACGTGATTCGATAAGGATCTTACGGCTGTACAGAGTAAAATTACAGAATCCAGTAGATACAATTCACGAAACCAAAAGTCTGTATCGTCGCATTGAGCAACCCTGTCATAAATATATGTATGTACACAAACATGACCGCGATGCCAAGAACGCCAAGACTAAACAGAAGAAAGAGTTATCTGTATAAGCCAACGACTCGGTGCATGTAAATTTCCAAGAAATTGCCAAAGCCTAAAAATTACATATGTATAACGTAGTAGAGCCGTGAGTTAAGAGTTAGCTTTTCATGTACAAAAAGAAAAAGACATTGTGCAGTAGCAAAGAAGGTTAGGATCAAAAAATGTACCAGTCCACGGTCTCTGCATATTATTCAGCGTAGCAAGTGTTGCTGACCAGCCTTAACATGGGGAGGCCGAAAAATAAAACCAGTACTCAAAGATGCGTGAGGGGCGTTGTCTCGTTACCGGTACGTGCAAAATACAGGGAGATAGAAGTGCGTGGGTAGAGATGCCACTACAGGAAGGTAGTGGCTGTAACGTATATAGGTAGGTAGGTGGGTAACCTAGTTTTACCGGTGCACCAGGCCAGGCTGCAGTACCGTGCCACGATCGATACCTATATGCACTAGTGCTGCCCACAGCCTAGATTCACTCACCTAGGATAGGTGTAAGAAGGGGTTGCATGACCCAGTTTACATCGGGAAGACGAACGGTGACACCGGGAGCAGAAAGTACATGAAGGAAGCTGCGTTAGCCGTCGTTAACCGGGGAGACAAAGAAATATCTACAAATAGACAAGGACAAGTGGTATCCACGTGCCAAAATAGAAGGCACATCTGCATCGTGTCTTGCGCCGATGTCAAAGACAGAAAGAATAATCGCCTAGTTGGGTAAGACAATGGCGAAAGGGTAGCTAGACGATCGTTGTACTAAATAATTTTCAAATCCCAAAACTACCGTGACGCACAAGCCTTCTGATAAGTAAATAAGAGAGAGAGAAGATATAAAGATCGATTAAATTCAACGTATCGTCCTAATACTTATAGGTGGTTCAGTACGAGCAATGCTCCCCTTTATTGTCTCCACAATTACGCACACTAGGGTCAGCCAGGACACGACCAATTTTTTTTTCTCGTCCGTAAGAGTCCTTAACTACGCCGTCTCATTTAGCTAGACGTCGACCTCGGTGTCGATGGATACCGCGATAATTGTACTTCACTGGGTACGGGGTAAGGACATCGTGAGGACAATGAGAGGACAATGACAGAAAGATTGCCGTTGGGGAGGGCCGAAGAAGTAATCTCGTTCCGTTGGTGGGATTAGATTGGTCTACCGCGCGCGCAGCCGCACGCAAGTATAGCAGAGCGTGCACGAAAGACTGTCGAGTGAGTATAATGGGAGGAGATGCGTAAAGGATGGGTGGCCAAAAAAGAACAAGGGAGAGCGGGTCGGTACCGTCTAGCCGTCTAGATAGGAGAGGGCGAAACCCGCGACTCTCAAGGAATGGGAGAGGATTCTGAAGCGAGAAGAGTTAGGAGAGGCATTCCCTATGTCGACGACGTCGGCGTCGATATCAGAGTTGCCGGTGCGTAGACTACGGGACGTTATTGCTGGTGGTAGAGGTGGCGGTAGAGGGGAAGGGAGGTCGCGGAGGAGGAGAAGGACTTGTAACCTCGGACAACCTTCAGACGTCCCGGTTCAAATGCTCCGGCCAGACAACCAAGCAGTGTCAAAGTCCTCATACGAAAACACGCCCGCTGACTCATAGAGGCGCACACGATACGACGACGCACCAGGTCTGAATCCAAAAAAAGTATCTCCTTGCGCATCTTACCCAACCATAACCTACGACGACGAAAACCTCGTTACTTATTTATAACCTAAAAAGTGTCCAATGGAAATTTCTCGCAATTTTGAAACGTAACGACGACGTACGCATTCCGTGTAATTTTTGACAGGCTAGATTAGATCGGGTTGGGTTAACTAGACGTTGTCTCGAGTGGGTCAGGATATAATGCATGGGGTGAATGCGAGATAATGGTACACAAGTATTCAAGAGTAATCTTAGATACTGAAACGTCGAGGCGTTGACCTTGGCAAGGCACACGGAGACCTCGTGGCGTCGAGTACTACTCCGTGGCACTCTGGGAGGGGAGGGGGGGGGGGGCTTAACAGAGGGAGGTTGGCGGTTGAGGGTGACTGGGTGGGCCAGGACAACGAATGTCTGGATGGAAACGGAGCTGCACGAAGGAAAGGTCGATATTTACCGGCCTTCCACTCCGGGCAACGACCTACGATCGACCTACCACCTACCCTCTTACCAGTTCTGGTAACCCTACCTACCTATCGTTCCATCGCGATCAGACACTACCATTCTGCTTCATCTCCGACCCTTTGGCACTCTACGCACAATGCAAACGGTCTGTTTCAGAAAAATGACAATGAACGACTGAGAGCTACAAATAACAGCGTACAACAGACTTTTGGCATTAAAAAAAAATCAATTTCCATTGTTTTCTATACATAATCATCGGGAGCAAAGCTGTAAGGAAATTCCCATGTAACAGGCCATTTTGAATTCTAGGATAGACTGGCGCCATCTATGCGGACCGTTGGCGAACTAACAAGTACGTCAGGTAGGTAAAACGCTAAAATACGTAACGATCAACCAGGGCAATTGCCTCGCGTAAAAATTCTATCCAGTGATATCTTATTCTCTCGTTACGTGTATACGCACCTAAAGAGAGCGTTATCTAGCAAGTAAAATCAAGAGAAACGATATCTAGTCCAAGAGGAACTAGACTCTGCAGCTGTGCTCTTCTAGACGCGAGGGCAACGGCGGCCGGTAAGTATTCTAACTGGAGTCAACGCGGGCCAGTGTTAGGTACAAAAACGAGGCCAAGGCGGAAGTAGCTAATTCTACTCACCAACCGAATAACATCCGCTCTCTTTATGCTCTCTCTGGATGCACGTGGCTCGTACTGAAAACACTGCGGGAGCGCAGAATTCCAAGCGGAAAGCAAACAAAGTCAAGTAATGGTCAAACTTTCATGCACGCTTTGACAACGGTATCGGACGAGGTTCGCTTGTAAGATTGACAGACGGTTCAAAACACGATAGGTCAAAATTATGATTTAAAACTGACAGGAGATTGATCGTGCAAGCTTTGAGTAAATAATATTGGGCATTTACACGAGAATTGAATTGCAATAACAAATAACGATTCTGGCTGACGATACAACCGTTCTTTACGCGTACTCCAATGATAATTATCTACCCTGCAAACTGCAAGCTTCTCTGTAGGTATAGTAGAGAGACGCGGAAGGAATTAAATGAGCATCCGTCGTCGTAGCCTTATTTAAATGCGACACCCGGTACGTGCAGGCATCGTCTCGGTTAGCGCGGGGATTCTATGATAAGTATTATGGATTAAAGTGACTGGCATTCCTAACTGTATCTGCGTAGCTTCTTGAATGGCCTGTGTTCTCACTATGACCATTCGTGTCCTCCATGTCTGTTACGCGTCACGCGATGATACGCAATCTACCTGCTTTCGAAAAAAAAATGACATCGGTTAGCACGGATTCCAGAATCTTTTTTTATCGTTTTCGATAAAGATTTCTGAAAATTGCGCAACGTCGCTTCTCACAATTAGTAACAGCTCGGCATTACCAATTCTCATAGCTTACCACAGCTATAGCATTACGAATTACGTAAACGAGAACCCCTTGGATTTCTAGAGTCTAGAGGCTCATAGTGGTAAACCATATCGTAAATCAAAGCTCCGTTTAGAATTCTGACGTATGGCGCGAGGGGGGCTGGCTGACCTCTCCCTCTCTCTCACTACGGAAAACACCATTCGAATGATAACAAAGCACGTGAGTCTATCAGTCAATTTGAAAATATCATATCAACGTATACGTAACTATCGGAGCTTATTATAGTATGATTGTCGGTATGTATGTATATTAGATATGGGAAATACCCAGAATGTACTAGGTAGGTAACTCGCGGTCGCCATTGCACAACGAATTGATAGTCTAGCATAGGAGAAGGGGGCAAAATGAAATTTCAACAAAAATTCGCCCGGCCGAGCGTAAAAATACACTTTCTACCAGGAACTGAATAGACCCGGTTCACCTGAATGACCAGTGTCTTATACACGTGCTAAATGTCACAACGTTGACGCACACTGTTAGCTCACTCCTCGCGACAGTCTTATGCACAAAGTCTACGGAGATGTCTGGCAAGTCAGCATATAAACATTTAATATTCAAACTGATCCGTAGGAAAACAAAAAAAAATGCCATTCTCGCACTGCCGACTACGAGAAAAAAGAGCGATGAGGATGCTAACGAAGGATTTAATGAGAGAATTGACGTTAATCGATGCAATCTTGAGTAAAAAAAATTGTATTTGAGAACGCGTTAAATGACGCATGCAAAGTAGGTACGTATACGATCGGTAAAACAGCGAATTACCGAATAACAATAGTTAACAGTATCGTCCTGATAATTGGACTTCCTGTAGTTAATCCACGTTCATGAAGTTTCCGTACTTTTGAATTCTGTTAAGAGAAATTAACATGGAAGAGAGGAGACTGATGTCCGCGTTTTGGCTCGTAGAGCCGTGCCGCATTGCCGACAAGGCCGCGCAAGTGGAACAGACCCAGATGCAGCCAGACATTACAGATCAGACATTAGTACCGCAGAGTAAATTTGGGGCCGATTTTTACTAAAAAAAAAAAAATTATACGAACACAAAATTTTGGAGACAGCAACGTAATTAAATGTTTGGAACTAAAAGATCGAGAAAGAAAAGACATGAAAGAAAATCACAAAAAAATTTCTCACAGAAATTACATGAATAACAAAATTCCATATACAATAGGTATACGACGCCGTAACACGATCGTGCTTCCCGACGGCTGCATAATCAACGATTTCGTGACTTTTAACAATCCTTACTCATTATCTCCTAGAAACTTATGAATCCTTGACCCACCCGGACGAAGTAAAGGTCCACGGTAATTCCTGGGAGCCATGGAGGCGACGTGGAGAGACATCAAAGGCCGTCGCATTAGCATCGTTAACCTCGTTAACGTCGTCCTAGCGCAACGTCGCGGAAGTGGCATCGGAAGTCAAATTAGTGTACGAGAGATTGATTAGATTAGAAAAATAATAACAACAACGTTACACCCATATGAAAACACCACGTGCTCCCGCCCCATCCAAAATATATGAGACTGATAATCTTGTCAAACTTACCCTTATCACAATTTTTCTACAATTCTCTCTCCTATTATCAGCATAGACTAGCAGGACACCCACATTATATCTAATGTGATACCTAAATTATATCAGCCTATCGCGTATGACAGACGCACGTGATCAGCGCGATAGTAAAGGATGCTTTCCATGCAAGCGATAGCTATGGGATCAGATTAGTAGACGCTAGTAAAAACAACTGCACCACCTCGACCAGCTGGGACTTTGTCACGTGTTATACAAATATTTCCTAAGCGTAGCCAACTTCAACATCCGCAGCACGAAACAAAGCGTTTACAATAATGATATCTCAGCGCTTCGCGATCTCGTCCTCCCCCCGCCTGGCGTCACGAGAAACGTCAAGAAAAATTATTAAGGGTCTTGCACAACGCGCACTCAAAAGCGTCGGCGAAAGATTTTCGTCCTCCCTTTACACAGGTGTGAGCGTAGCTACGGTCAATTAGAGACGTTTAGCTCGGTCGACTTAAGCCGAGTACACATTTTGCCGCCGTCTACGCACGTCTCGAGACTCATAAATGTACCAGGTGAAATATACGTAACAATTAATACCTCTTATTATACAGGGTCGTTCAGTTAAAACACAGCAGAGTCCATACCCGATAGCTTTCGAATGACCGATTAGATCGACTATCGAGGAAACTTGAAGTTGAATTATAAAGAAAAAAAAAACGCGGGAAATTTTTAACAGGTGGCGTCAAAGCGACAATACAAAATTATATCATGGCTTTACATTCGAATTCAAGTATATTCATGCGCGCGATTGAAAAATATTACAAGCGATGGAAAATGAGTAAGACTTTTTTTTTTACAGCCAATTTAATAACCCTATAAATTTTTGTCATAATCAGCTGAACGATTTTGGTTAGCCAACTCCTAGACCATCCATCATACGGTTTATTAGTCGAGAGCGTATACGGGCAGGTACTGTAATACAATTTTGAGACGGTAGTGTAATAGAACCTTCTCGTGTGTCTGCTACAGTGTATGTACCAATATACATATATATACACTTCTGTTATCGAAGCCGCTAACTCGTTCGATCGAATTACAGGAATGCATCTAATTAACGATGCCGTTGGCCATCAGTTTATCACTATACCTGGTGAATGGTGCTCGCATTAATTTTATCTTCGAGTCAAGACAACGGTTTACGATGAACGATTACACAACAGATAACAGTTGAAAAGCTTTCGTTGGAATGTGAATTTTCATTAGGATAGGCCTGTCCCTGTGTATAACACGAAAGGTACGTAAATGCTGGGGTCGAGTGTATTTGTTCGGGAGACGTTTTACGGTTAAATTTTTTATGGGTTTTTCTAACGAGACTAAGAAGGATCGATGGAAACCAATATATATATATTTATATGTGTATATGTGGGAATATAACTAATCCGAAAACGCACGGAATGACAAGACAGAAGTCGAGCGTGAAGCAGCCATAAAGCCGTAAGTCTGCAAGAGGTTAGGTAGCCAAGTAAAGTACGGTTAGTTTCTCCCCGGATGTGCAATGGCCTCCTTCTCGCGAAGCGGCCTTGCCTGGAATGTACATTTTCTGCTGTTTCTGTTTGGTTTCGATTCGAATCGATGCACCTTTCACCTACATGCCGCACGTCTCGCGAGAAATTGCAGACTCAGACTTTAGCACGCCCTTTAATCGTTTCTGGTAGATCTTGCGTATTCGCGATAAAACGAAAGAGAAGGAGTATGAGACGGCACCGTGTGAAAGAAGCATAATACGATAATAAAGTTTCACGTAAAAGAAAATTCCCACAGGACTGTAGGCGTCTCGCGTAAAATTGAACAAACTTTCCAAGTATCTGATTAATCGTACTTGGGAAATATAAAAAAAAAAAGAAAAAATCTCAATGACGCCACTGCAGAGCCAAGTTGCAAGGCTGCCAGAACGGAATGCGAATTGCGACGTCGTCGCTTCCCGTTAACCACTGGCGTGAAGTCAGCGTCGTCGTCCACGTACAGCGAGTACGAAGCATTGACTTGAAAAATATTGTACGAAAAAATGACCGAGCAGCAGCAGCAGGGACGAGTTACGATCCCTTTTTTTTTCCCACGTTTTATGGAAAACCATAGAGTACGTGGCGGTCTGGACCTTGGGTAGTATCGATCAATTGGGTTAAAAATACATTAGCCTTCTCAGAGATCCCCAGAGGCTAATAATGCGGTACGGGATCACGAGAAGAGCTGACGTTATCTGAATAAGTTTTTGCGCGGGTATTTGTTTGATTCGAATATCAAAAGCCCGATTTAGTGATTACTTTTTACGGCTCATCGAAGTATAAATCATCGCCGGATACTTATATGCCTTGAACATAACCTTTAAATACAAAAGAGACTCGCTTCCGGATGCATTTAATTTACTCTTGCGCCTAGAAAGCTGTGAAAATAACATTAAATCAACCCTATGGCACGACCGTCACTACTCCCATCTAACAGTGAAAACTAGAACCCTCTACTGACGAGACAATTAACTCTGTAGGTAATGCAGTCTGTCACCTCGTTATCCTTCAACCAAGTTTCGCATAACAAAATTAACCACGTATCCGAATCGAATGCAGGTCGGATGTAGGCAAATTTAATATTTCAATCAAAGTTTGTCATACATCCTAATACGGTGCAGTCTGTCGGCGAAGTGCGAGAAAGTGTAGTGCACACGTATAATCGGTTTGAAAATTTCCAACAGTTCAATTGGCTTTCCGTGTACTCCTTCAGATTGTGAAATTTAAAGTGCCATTCCAACGCAGCAACTGGGCACTCTTATTTATTCTCAAAATAAGACAACTAATCCGAAAAATTCGGCATTGCGAGCAACGTGGCAAAATTTAACAATATCCTTGAACAATAAACGCCAAAAATAAAGAGCCACGAATCAAGTGGAGTGATATTCACCAAGCAAAACCAAACGTCATTCCACGAAATCGAGTAAAAGTACAGGGGGGGAGGGAGGGCACGTGTTGGCCGTACCATGCGCGACGCTACTATCCGTATAAAAAATATCACTCATCGAGAAGGACCTAGCATATCGTGACAGAGGATCATCCCCGCCGAGATTTGTATGACAAGACCGTGATAGGCATAAATTGCATAAAAATTCCCCAAATAACCACCGACTAAATAAACGCGCGAAGAATTAAAAGTAACGCTCAAAAAACATAATACGAAAATGTCAGTAAAAGAAAAAAAGTTTGAAAACGAGTGATACCGAAAGTCAAAATTGCACGATGCGAATTGGCAACACGTGGACAAAGGGGAGCAAGTCAAGACAGGTATGTAAATACAAAGAATTCGCATATACTGTCCGTGCAAGTCGCATCGTCCCTAAGAGGTTATGCAGTTCGCTAGTCTAACCCGACAATTAAGGATAAACCTCAAAGATTAAGAAATAATCGCTAAGTAGACTCACCCAAGAGACTCGACATTTCCTCGATGTTAAATTGGCGTCCTCGTGCAGGAACGTAAAAAAAAAAAAAAAGAGCGACGTGGGCTTCAGTAAAAAAGCACGCCGATCGCTCGCATGTTTATCGGCGAAAATCGCCCGTCACCCGCTGATTTCTCTGCGTCAATCTGAATGCACAGTCACATCGGTCCTGACATAGAATTCACCGTCGTCACGTGTTCCCGCGAAAGAACCTAGTGCAACCCGGCGGTCCCGACGATCCGTTAAAAATGTTTCCTCTCCTTTGAAAATGCCTCCAAAATAACTTCTCACGCCCAACGACAATAATCACTGATCGAACACGTCAAGTTTCCTTATTGACGCGTACGTATTCCCGACGTATCCATAGACGTTGGTAGTCTTATAAATAAAAAGAGCTTTCGGCAAATTATATAACCTAGCTACACGGGCCGCCAGCTCGATGTTTTCCGTCGGGTTAGTACACACGTAGTCACTGGCTAGCCGTTCGTTCGCTGCAACGCGCCAGTATACGTTTCTCCCGTCTGCGTCTTCTTCGCGAAGCCCCGACTATTATGTACAAGGAGATCACAATCACCGTGAGACAAGAGCACCAAGAGACACCGAGGACGATTTGAAAAACCGTTTAGTGTCAATCGCACGAGAAATTCGACGAACGTTCAACACAGCCCACCAGTAACTGAGGAAACATCCACGACGACACGACTAGCACTACGTTGAACTCTCGTATCTTCGCGGCTGTATATACCACCGAATCCCAGTTATTACTCGCTGTGCGTACTCGTCGTCCCAGCTGCTTTTCGTACGCGGCTTAGCATATGCTTGGTCGACACTACGTTATCGAGTGTACCACGTTAACTGTCAATCGCACGTCACACACTGGACACGTTCCTAGAATTCCTCGTGCGACAATTCGTAGCTCCTTCGAGGAAGGGGTAATTGGGCCGGTCTCTGTCGATAATTAAAAAAAAAAAGAAAAAAAAATGTTTCCACAGTATCCCCGCGTCCACAAAAATTACCTTCTGGTACGTGGTGTAACAGAGTGGCAGTGGTGTCTAATCTCGCCGATCGCAGACTACGGTTCTTCCCCGAACGCGAGACAGACGTTGACCAGATCCGTCGGGACTGTCACTCGAGCGAAACGACTTAGACGGTGACGCGATTCGCGTTAACAAAACTCGAGCTACTTTTCGTAGTTTACCACTGTCGGTACGCCGAACGCGAATGACAAGACAGACGAAACGAGAGGATAGACGTGTGTACCGTGTGGCTTGATTGCCACATGTACACGGACTACGTGCAACCACTAGCCGAGGTCGAATTCGGGCGTCTTCGTGAAATCTCGGACCTCGCGAGCTGTGCCACTCTTGATACTGCCTGTCTCTCTCTTACACGCTGTCCTTTCCTTTACGAAATCGCCTCCCTCCTTCCCTATCTCTCACTTTCTCTCTCGCTCCCACCATCTTCGTCCCTGGGACGTTCTCGCGCCGTCTGTCTCTCTCCTACTCGCGCGCTCGGCTGGCCGGCATGACGATCGTCACGCGAAAGCATAGACCAGGAGGGAGAACGGGACGACGGGAGGGGGTACAATTGACTGGAGTGGGAAGGAGGCCGAAGTGACTGGCTATGTTGTGTGGAAGTACGAGAGAGACACGCCGTTGAATTTTTCACAATTAAACGGGATCGGCTTTCACGTAGGTGCCATTGGCGCTAATCACTTATTAAAATTGCTAGTCTCCAAAGGCAACCGCCTTTGATCCTCATTAGCAGAGATGCGCGTTGTTTGGCGAGGGTGGATCCACCGAGTCCGTGGGTCTTCGCGCGAATATTTGAAAACGCGACAGTGGCGCCATCGCCGCCACTAACGAAAGTTCGAACTTACCGCAGACCCACATGTTTTCTTGTGGTTGTTTCAAGCAAGGTCAACAGTTTTGAGGGAACGACTATTCATGTGCTTAAAGTTCCGAGCCTCCTTTGAAGTGTCTGCTCCTAAAATATATGCAGGATATAGCCACACAGCGCGAAACCCTGATGGTGTCCTTTCCGAGAACTTTCATGGGTCTCCGTTATTTCATTATGGAAGAATTTTCATTCTAGTCAAGTTTGTACCTTATCTATCGGGCAGCCAGGCGTGCAAGGTCTTATCAGTTGGTGCCAGATGATAAAGGTCGTCGTACGCGATGCCTTTTGCGCGTGGACTGCTGTCTCTCGGGCACGTCTTCGGTTTGAGAATACAAAAGCCCACGCGACGCAGCCTAAATATTTTTAACTAAAACACGAAATCCCTTACCGACAACGGTTACGGTTTCACCGATAACTATTAATATTTATACAACATACACTCCTGGCTAGCTAGGCTTATCCATGTCAGTCCTACTTTATTCAGATTTCTATTATAACGAATGCTAAATGCAATCGCGCAAATTGCAGCCATGTAAAAGCAGTTATCCACGGTATCGCACGGTATTTATTGGTCATTGAATTTAAAGTACAGGGTCAACCGGGCACGACCACATATCGCCGATACAAAGCACCGAAAGAATAAGCAGGATCATGGAAAACGAAAGTATTAATAAATTCCATCAAATCCATCGACATTTATATTATTCGTTATACAATTGTCATTAAGGAATATAGGTAGCCGGAGATGCTCAATGATTCGCGAGGGTATTGTCAAATCTCACATAAAAGCAGACACGAGATCCGCATATACACATTCACAAAAACGAAGGATAATTATATCGAAGAGTTACAGTGACAAATCTGGCGTTTCCCTTAACTGGAATAATTTTTCGACAATGGCATTTGCCTTCCATTGTATCCAGGTATACATCTTTTCGCCATTCACTATTGTACCCCTGCATCCCATCTGTCCCCCGCGTGCGACCGTCCGTTTACTGGGTGTCCAAAATTTCGTGACTCACCGTCCGAACGATCGTCATCCAAAGAAACGAGATAGAGCGAAATCCCGCTCACTGGTCAAACATTTCAAAAGTTGTTACAGTCTGCATTCCGTTACAATAACAAAATTATTCATTGTATTGACATTTGCGTATAATTAAATGTCGAAGCCCTGCACGGATACTGTCGTATTTCCTATTGTCAAAGTGCACGAGAGTGTGATTATTAGGTATAATTAGCCGCAAGTAAGTGCTTGGCTCTTGTTCCAGTACGAATATAAGATGCGTAATGAAACGCAAGTGCCACGGTCTCCACCCAATCTACATGTTGCCATTCGTGCAGGAATTTCTACCGAATGGTATTTTCAAGTACGTCGAGAGAAAAGAATAAAAAAGAAGGTACCAACCAACCAGTGAGAAGGCCTTTGCGTCTCTTAAAACTACGTATGTAAAGGTCAGCCCAATGTACATATTCCAATTAACGGTAAAAAGTTCATAAAGCATGTCAGAACTTTTTTCTGGAATTATTCTAGGAAATACATTGGCAGAATACAGATAGCGTCAGGGGGTAGGGGGGGGGGGGCATGGAAGTCCTCAAATGCACATCCGGATACTGCTTGAAAAAGCGACAGGGTCAGTGGATGAAAAAAAATACTATATAGAGAAAATAGACCAGAGAACCGGAATCTAGTAAGGTAAACGCTCAATATCTGAATGGCGGAACTGGCCAGGAGACAAAACTGGCATAATTGCAAACCGTTTCATGGCTTCGGTAATCCTATTAATGCGGTTTTGTCGCAGCTCGTAAATGACACCAATGACACGTATTTGCGTCTGCTGTCTCTCCGCTCGTGCCTCTGTACGGCCTGATGACGTCTCGCCGGGAAATTCATCCACGGGCGCCACTGAAAGCAACTACTGGATCTCGGTCGATAACGTACCGACACTGTTGACATAGGGAATGGTATTCAGGAGCAATGGACACTGGTGCTATACAGAAATGAATCATTGAACTATTTTTCCTCTTCCTTCCTTGTCATTACAATACACTCCTCGCAGAAAGTTATTGAGAATGTTTGAGGTAAAATTTGCAAGTGGCAGATGTTCACTTTTAACCGTGACTAGCATCTTTTACCTGGACTATATCGTGGGTGTTTGCGAGCTATTATTAAAAATCTTAAAGGTCCCTTTACCGGCGGCTATGGTCAGACCCTCCATAAAATTAGATTTGCAACATGTTCTACGTGTCACGTTTGCATTGTGACGGAATTTCGGATGCAACGCAGAAAGAAACTGACAAATATAATCTAAGTAATTATTTAAAAGAATGTCAATGTAGCAACCAAATATTATACCGTTGCTCTGATTACCAATTTCACGAGATTCTTGAAGATCTTTCAAACTGTTTATCCCGCACCGATTAGTCATATTGAAGTGTTTTTGAGTCTACGAATCAATTAGATTGTAGATACGTCAAGAACATTGCATTCTACACTTCATTTATATAAAAAAATATTCCTCCATACTTTACGGCAATGAACTGAGCGTCTGTACTTAACCTTAAAAAAGCGTACTGACGTATTTCCAAATCCTTAATGGCAAAATATTCCACGTGTTTTCCTCGAGAAGTGGCGCAGTAATAAGTCCCTGTGTAAAATGCACGCGCATGCAGCCTAACCTAAATCCACGAGTAAGCGGATATACGCGGGAGGAAGGATTCAAAAGAAAATGAAAAGAAATTAAGTATAGATTATACAAAATGAAATAAAAAGGAGAAACGTGCTCTTTGCAACGAGAAGAAAAAGTATGTCGGCAATACTACAGTAGGTAATAAGTATGAATAAAGAACAAAACTTACCGGCATGCGGCACGAAGCGCGGGGCGTTACTTGTAACTACAGTGTTGTAAGGCTGTTGTGAATGAGGTACGCCAGGTTGGTTAACGTGCTGCTGTTGCTGATGATGTTGAGGATGTTGCTGGTGGTGATGGGACGGGTGGTGATGCTTCCCTTTGGTCGGCATGCTCATCGCAGGCGTAGCCCTCCCTTTGAGCTATCCGCTACCTTGAAAGCTTGCCAGCCACGGCCCACTGGGGTCCTCATAGGGAGGTGATTTGTCACGATAACGGAAGTCGAACACAGCCCAATCACTGACCACCTTCGACGTATAAGAAAGCTCTAGATCTTCAGACGGGAATACCTCGTGTCTCGTAACGCACTAACAGTGCACAAATGGCAAACAGTGTCGAGCACCTCGCTATTGGCTTATGACTGACTGTCTCTACCGTGGCGATATCTTGCACTCTGACTATATTGCCTTTTTGCTTGCTTTCTCTCTCTTTCACTCTTTCCCTGGTAGCTGCTGCTTGGTTATAGATTTGCTCGCTCACTTACTGACTGCTGATTCACTTTTTCTCTCTCTCTCTCTCTCTGCTTCGTACCACTGACACTCGTTGTCTTACTACACCTCTTCTTCTCAGAGTGTCTCTCTCAAGCTGCTTTCGCAGGGTTACTGTGGCTAGCAAACACGCCGATTCGACCACGCACAAACTGCGTACAAAATGTTCATCATTCTTCGCGATTAATATCCATCAAGTTCTTGACAAACGGCAGCCGGATTGTTTTCTAACGAAAAAAAAGACGTGCACGCATTGAACGACCGGACGCACGCCTCCTCTCTCGCTAAGGATTGCACTCAACTCGACACGCTAACCACGCTTACCAACTAACCTCAATGATTTCCCGCTCTGAGCGAGCAACAAGCTCCGTTCACAGTAGAATGAAAACCAACACTGGTTGGCATGCGTGTTCTTTTATTTTTTTAGGTTTTTTCCTAAGAAATCAGGAAAGTTTTATGCGATGCAAGGTTCAGCAATTATTCATTTTGAATTGCGATACTTGAAAGAAATTAGGATGACGTGGTGGTGAAGATAACAATATATTTTTACGATGTTTTGTATGATGATAACTTACGAGACTGACGGTAAACCCGGGTAAGGCGTTACTACTCAAGTATTTGAGTATTTAAAATTTGAACAAATTAATAACAAATTGTCTTAATAACAATACGGCAAATAGAAATTTCAAGAGACAGAATGATTAAACTAAATGCGTAAATGTCTGGTTGGTATACGAGTGCAAGGCCGTCGGTAAAGTTTGTACTAAATAACATTGTTTTTAAATATCCGTGTGACTAGCGTCGTGTATTATATTCTGAACGTTATTGTACGATTGACCCAGCGGCAGCTTACGGTATTAACGGAAAATATTTTTTATTATTGTTACCGAGTTCTCGTAATGACACTCATTTCTAAATGAGTATCATCGTCATATTTGAAAAGACCCGCGTTTATTTCGGTGACTTGCACGATAGGACTGGGGATAAGGATAATAATATCGCATCATCGTACTAAACATGCATTGGCAAATAAACAAGAAATATTCATTGGCCTTTCCAGCTGACGAACATTCCTGCTACCTTGATTGTATTATAAATGCGATCGAGAATCTAATGTAATTACTAATCCTGTAGGTGATGTAATTTGTGTATTAATAAAGTGCAAAGGTAATTCTTACCCGTTACTATGACTTAGAAATTATCGCTTTGACAAGTACATCCGAACGACGTAACATTCTCTCATATTTTGCGTTCAACACTTCTAATACCGTGTCGACTGGCCACTTTAAACACGACAACCTTACAGTACCTTGGCATGTAAAACTGTTTTGAGTAACACAATACCGGAACCTGTGGATATTACTTTTGTAATTATTATAATTACACCACGCGTGTCTCTGCGCGTTTTCACTTTTGCGAGAGCTACGCATGCACTGCCATCTGTTTCCATACCTAGTCACTATTGCCGGTCGGTTCTATCACTGCTATCCTATCTGTCAAATAAATAATAATTTTTTCATTTTCTAGAAAATCATATTTTGGGGTCTTGATATTATGATTCTTTAATGACGTTGTTGTACGTTTGCGTCTTTTGTAACGAGTTACGTAGGAGTCTCTCTAATTCAAAAGATTCTTGTTAGTCTTTTATGCTTGTACCGGGTTTCTGAGCCACCATGAGCTCTCATGGAAAAGTGGAGACTGATAGACTCAAGAAGAATCTTGAGGAACAACTTGATAGACTCGTGCAACAGTTGGAGGATCTGGAGGAATGCAGGTACACTTTCGAAATAGATATTTTTACGTGGTAGTAATTATATAGCTTATGTAATTTGTTCGTTACAGGGATGAATTGGATACATCCGAGTATGATGAGACTAAGGCAGAGACTATGGAGCAACTTCGAGAATTTAATGATAGCTTACAGCGAATGATCTCTGGAGATATGACTTTAATTGATCAGTTGGGAGCTATGCAGCTCGTAAGTTTTCCTAGTTTTGCTCTGTTTGTTGTATGTATTTGTTACAACTTCACTTTCACTAGGTTTTTTAAAATCTTGAAATACAGGCTACCCAGGCAGCAATCAGTGCAGCATTTAAAACACCAGCAGTGATCAGGATGTTTGGTAAGAGGGAACCAGGGCAACTAAGGGAACGTTTGTCTCATATTGAGAGAGACTTTAAACTGGGAAAGATTACTAAAGAGGCCAGTGACCGACAACGTGGTGAAGTTTTGAGTGCTCTCAGACAACTTGGAGAAAAGTTGGAACAGTCCGAATTACAATTATTGGAAAGGTTGTCACTAGGTAATGTGGAAGCTATGAGTTTTATACAAGTGAGTGAGAGCACAGAGAAAGGGCAAATAGCATTGGCTATGGCCAGTAAGGAAGTAAGAGCTAATCAGGGTATGTGAAATTTTTCAGCGAAAATTACTTTATGTTTACCCATATGCATCGCTGAGCTTTTCTATTATATTTGAAATGTTCTTGAATCATTTCTCATTGGAAAGTAACTATTGAAAAGTGTTTTTGTATTCATCCACTATGCATCAATATTATTTTAAATGTCTCTAAGTATGTTAAATACTTGATAAATTAAAGAACAATATATATTTATTTCGATTTTTGTAAGATATATGTTAAAATCTTATAAAATAATAGTATAGCATATTGTAATGAATTTTTTCACCCGGTGTTTTATTAAATATAAACAATACAGATGCGCAACAGATTTGTTCTTTGATACAGCTCTGTGTAACACTGATATTAAGATTATACGAATCAATCGAGTCAGAATAAAATCTTGACATGGTATGCAAATGCATACCACCAATTTCCATCCCTGAGGGAACATAGCATTGTTTGTCGAAATACGAATATCCCTCTTGAAATCTAATTTATTCGAATCGGCCATATGGATATTTTAATGATAATATAATAATATTTTACAGGATTATAGTACACGTCAGAGTCACGATATTTTCAATATGTTCGCAACGCTCTTTACACCGTACAGTCTAATAATACTTACACAGCTTACACGTTATAAGGCTGACCTCTTATTTCGTTAACTTCTTATTATATTCCACGTTAATTTACCAAATTTAACAATGAAAACATAAATATAACTGGCGGCGCAATGAATGATACTTTGTGAAAAGTTAGATTCATGAGAAATAATAGAGATAGACGTTAGTATCCTTATCTGTATTAGATTCTGACTGCATTCGATTCAAGAAAATTGCATTCTCCACAATTTACAATCGCAAAGTATCGCTCATTGCTCTGTGTACTGTCCATGCGTTAACAGAAAAAAATATTTTCAAAAACATTCAATTATGATCAATTGGTACGCCAGCTCGTAGATATACGAAACAGATGGTCAATAAGTTATGTTTTACATTACAAGGTGCCCCTTTTCATTGGAACGTGATCTTATTAATGAAAAAACGAGTGCAAGTATCAAATCCTCTCACATCTACTGTAATTTCCCTCTATTGATATAAGGAAAACATCACAATTGATGTGGACCTACAACTGCTGATTGTACAGAAGATGACTTATACTGAGCGATTAATAATCCGGGTAAAAGTTATCAAATATTTGTATTGCATTTAATGTAAGTAGTATATACTGCCAGCACTGTTTCGATTAGTTCTCTACGGTATTCTATGCAGGTGCGAATTACCCTATGATTCCTTGAATTCGGAATGGTAAATAAATTCTCGAACATAAAAAAAAGAAAAGAAGAAAAACCAACTCTATCGCTGAATAGTAGTAGCCAAAATCTACTGCAATATTACTTGACAGATGCACTAATTAAGTTGAATATAAGAACACTTGCAAAAACATATTTACAAGTATGTCTATGACTTACAGTACTAAAGAGATATCAGGAGTGTTCAAAGGGATCAAAGATTAAGTAAGTCTATTTCTAAAATCAATATGTAGTAAGACAGTCCCATGAAATATATTGAATCAAAAGGATAAATGAATAGCAGGCGACACTGTGATTAAATTCTTTCACGATGAACAACAAATCGGAGATCCATAACAGTACAATAAAAATAGTATTAAGCAATAATTTCGACCACTGTATAAATGTTTCTATAAGGTAAAGAGAATAAGTGCTTTCTAGACATTATTTCAGAAAATCTGAATTTTTCACTCATAGTGTCGTCTTAATAGTAATTGTTTTCAATACGAGGTTCAAGTAAAACGTAAAAGCAAGTGGGAATAATGTAGGATGTGTAGGGTGTACTGTCTTCGACAAAAATAAAACAAAAACGTCATATCCTATACGAAAAGAATAAACTTGAGTAAACTGTGGTATTAATAATGAAGACATTATACCATATTATAGTATGTCCATTTGTTTTCCGTATATTTCGGCTAAGAGTGTTGGATAAAAGAAAGATATAATCCACTTTAATAGGACTTATGATTAAAACGATTAAATTCTACTCACCTAGAGCTGGGAGCGAGAACAAATGCGATACATAATTCTCTTTCGGAGAGGATGAGGTACGCGCTTTTGACAGTCAGTGTGCTTGGAGGAATCGTACAAAGGTACTCGAGTTACATGTCGGTATTATTAATGTATAAGGTGCTTCTACCGTAGGATTAACGAGTCGCCATTTCTCGTGGTCCAGTAATCCAATGGATTTTATTCTTGCGCTTGTCGTACGTAACACATGGTTAGCGCTTACGTCGACAGACTCTCTTATGTTCTCGTTGCCAATGTACCTGTTGACAGTCGGTGCTGCAGTAAGCAGTGTTCCAGCAGCAGTGATATATTGCCTCTGCCTCACAATTATAACACTGTAAGAAGAAAGGATGCGTATGATTACTAATCAATATTGATTGATTAAAGTACAGATAAGTTTATATATAAATTTATCATGTTATCCTTACCCACTGCTTTTTCTTGATTTCTGATATGACCTGTTGATGCTTATCGGTGAGCTGCCGCATCTCTTTGGCGTGTTCAGCTTGCAGCCTTTCAAGTTCCTTACACTTGTCGAGTTCCAATTCACGACGGAGTTTCTCAAGCGCGGTGTTCGTCGGCTGATCCGATGTCCTACGTTCCCTCTTCACCTGGAAATTATCGTAAGACTTCCCCTGTGATGAATTTTTTTAGATAAACGTCCTATACTGGTCCAGGTATTTTTATAAGATAACAATGTAGTCGTTTTATTTACCTTGGCAGGTATAACTTCTGATTGAATTTGTTCTGTCTGAACCAGGACGCACTTCGACCTCGGTTCCTGGCTACTGGACGTTACCATATCCTCTTGGGAACCTTCCTTCTTTAGACCCTGAGGACACGTACTCGAGATCTCTCTTGCAGGTTCATCTTCGGCGACTGGTAAATACGGCACCTGTCTCTCTTCGCTTCCTGTCCTGCTTTTCGAGCCTTCCTCTTTGTGATTTGTGCCTTCCGCTCCTGACTGCGTCTCAGAATGTCCGTCTGTACTTAGACGTTCTACTTTTACTCTTAAATCTTTGAAAACTTGCTTCGCCACACTAGGACTGCTTGGTGAGCTTTTCGAACCTGGTGATTCTATGTTTCGTATTTTTGCAGGCTTCTGACCGTCGTTGTCATCGAACGTGCATAAGTCAAAGTTTCCTTTTCCAAGTTTCATTAACAAATTCTGGTGGTGCTTCAACTCGTCAAACGCTCGATTCCAGGCGGATGACCTTTTGATCTAAGCAAACAAGATCTTATTATCATTCACGAGCTTTTTTATTAATTCATTATGATTTTGATATTCGGGTGTCTCGGAAGGGGAACTTATTAATGTCCACTATCGAATGCATACCTTCATTTCCTTCCATTTTCCCTTTTCTGAAGGCTATGCAGAAACAAGTTGTTATACAAAACAACATCAGTTGATTTTTGGTTATTTCTAAATCAATTCAATCTACGAGGGTAAAATATGGCTCTACGCTCAACCTGATTCGATGGTCTCAAAATATATGAATACATGAAGTTGATTTGTAACACATTATTCATTAAGGATTCGTATAATATCTTAGGTTATTCAGTATTGAAATAGGATTACATCTACATACCTGTAAACTTTGCAGACTGACATTGATAGGGCGTATGAATAGCTTCTCAATATTTGCCCTCATATGATGACCGCCGAAGAATCTGACGTCATACAAGTCATTGTTAACTTGCATGACCTTAGCTGGCCAATATGGGTATCCCTTTTGCTTGGCATAGACTAGCTGATGTGGAGGATCACAAGGTATACAGAACCACATCTTCTCCGCCTTTTCATTAGATATCCGATAGCAGTCGGCACATCGTCGTATTTCTTGAAGATCATAACAACAGTCTTGATACATTGTAACGCCCATCTCTGATATCACGCTGTGCTCTGAGTAATCACATAGAGAATCGGTCATTTAGCAAAGTACGCATACCTCGTGCGCCATAGGTGGTTTATGCATGGGTATAATAAACGCACCACATTGATTCAGGGAATACCAAATGACTTACCACCATGATACACAATAATATTATGCAAAATATTGTGAGCATCGGCTTGGAATTCTGCAAGGTTCTTGTACTCCTTACGACTAGTTTTCGAATCCATAATGGCGAGATCCATATGATTTTTAATTAATACACCAGGACGCCAAGCATCCTCTCCTTCGCTGACCCAGGTAGTTCCCGAGCATCCTCCTTGAGGAGTGACCACTGGAGTATTATCAAAAACAATTGTCCTGTTGGTGATCTCAGTAGGAAGTTTAGCCTTGAGATGTCCACAGGTAAAACGAAGTATATGATTCAAGTCCACCTTGTCGTTATAGCTGTCGTTATTTATATGCTGTGGAACAACAGTCAATCGATTAATATTTTTATTACCGAGAACATAAAATTTCTTGATAAAACTAACACACCTCACAAAAATTGCAGTACTTCAACTCCGGGTTAGCTGGAACGTGGCAGTCAGAATGGAAGACTCTGTGACATTGCTGGCAGCACTCGACCAATCCTGCCTCCTGGCACTTGCAACAGTACCAATCATGTCCATCGTCTTGGACAGGATCAATGGGGAGTCTATAACTCTCCTGTTCAAGACCATTCTTGGAAGGTGCTTTCTTTAAAAAGACTAAACCATCTTCCACAGCCTTATTCAATTCCTGCTGCGCAGCATGTTCTGTTATACCATATACACGTGCCAAATGTCGTACAACCCTATCATTACTGGGTAAACTTCTTTGGTGTATGGTGATCTTTATGGCATCCCATATCCGCTGGGTCATGTAAGGATTGGTCCTGCGACGTACAGACATCTTATCCTTAGACGTACTGAAACTGAGACAAGAGAGATTATTACAAATAATACTTTTAAGTTATAGCAAACAAATATCTCATCTTACAATCAGTCACGCCAGCATGCTTTGCTATCAATGGATTAGTAATTTTTTCCCCTGCCCCTATATCTTTTCATACTTTACAGTTAAGGAAACTGTTTATTCAGCGATGAAAGACCCTCATATTCTACATAAAATAATGCCCACATGTCCGTTGTTACTCTGTTATACCCACATATGTTACCGGGACTTCGTCCAGAGTACTTGACACTACAAATCGAGGAATATTGTTAATAGTTACACTGTGTAATTTTTGTCAATAACCAATAGTGTTCTTGAAAAGTCATATCTTGGATATACAGAACATAACACGGTGCAGAATAGGCTTGTGAGATGCATTCAATGATATTGGGTGCCGCTGGTTACTCTTTACTGCTGTCCAGTCTGGTAACTTTAATAGTGTTAATTAGAAAGGGACTCAGACAGTATAAACGAACTCCTATGTATGTACTCTCCACGTCAGACGTACTGAGTTCAATGTTTACAGCGATATTACTACTACTAAATCAGCTTAAGGTGCTTAATGGAATACCGTATAGTAGTGAGGTCAACGATACGAATGACAATCGCACATTGCTCCTACGAATGACAAACGAAAAAGCGTACCAAGAAACGCTTCAACAATTTCATAAAATATACAACAGCAGTCAGTCGGATGGTGGGAATTTTAATTCATCGGCTTCATCGACATGCACCTTCAATCACGTTATTATGCATTACGCAATGTTTCTGGTACCTTTTGCCAATGCATTTCTATCGCTCTTAAGTTTCTTCATGCATTCTAACTGGGACATAACGTGCACGGACAACAGATGTTTGCAATTAATGGAATTGCAAAAAAAGAATAAAGATAACATAAAACAGGATAGGAGGTTGTCTCGCGATTCTGTAACCAAAGAGAATCTTCGGAGTACAGTTTTGAACGTCTTTAATGAAACAAAAAAAAACAAATTAAAAAATGAAAAAGGTAGTCTCACCAGTCTGAGTGTTATAAGTCAATGGATTGTGCCTGTACTCCTAACGGCAATACTGCACTTTTCCAAAATTCAGGATATGAGCAATGTGCTGGATACGAAGGATACGGAATGCGTTTTCACTGTTAATTTTCCATTTGAAAACTGTTATGCTATTACTGGTCCTATGGAGATTGCATCATTATCATTGGAAGAGCACACTACACCTGTGGATAACGATTATATTGGAAGCGATGAAACGCTCAGATTATCCAATCCAGATACTAAAGAAACAGATGCTGTTGTGTCAAGTGTGTACAAGCTTATCCAATCATTGATTAACGAGACAGAAGATAACATTACGAGCGAAAAGTCTTTCGGTTACTTTGATACTTCAGAACTGTGGAATGTCACAAAATATCTTGATAAAGACAAAGTCGAAAAAGGAGTACAGAGTCAACGATATACTGTTGTCAAGAATGGTAGTCCCAGCGACAAATCGATTTTAAGTGGTAATAAAATTGTTACTAAGACGTCAGAAGATGATACTACATTGGCAACAATAACAGCTAGCGATGTAGAGAAGGAGAAGGTTGAAGTAGAACTATTTGAGGATGCAATGAGAGAAGCCAATGCTAAAATCAAAGCAGAAACTTCTACGCAGATAGCAGCTATACAAGAGTTTCAAGAGAACATTACTGTAAAGAAGGAAAATGTAGATGCAGTTAATAGTGGAAGTTTACCAACTACAGAAAGTAAATTAGGGATTGATTTACATAAATCCAAAGATGAAATCTATGCAGATATTGTTAAACGTATTCAGGGTGTCACGTCAGAGTATAAAATAAAGGACAAGATAAGAAATTCCTTAAGTAATAACAAAAGACAAAATATTCAGAATAAGGTGAATGTTTATATATTGGATGATCGACCTGTTGCAGAAGATAATGTATTTTCATTTCAAAATGGTTCGTTGATAAGGAAATCAAAACTGAATAATATTTTTTATGACTCTCATGGAGCTACGAGAAATCTGGATATGCCGGCTTGCATGGAAAATCAGTGTTTCCTTGAAACACGCTTTGTAAAAATATATTTACTTGGCCTTATATTTTTTATTTACTTCGTGCCAATATTAATATCCAGTATTTTGTATATTCGTGCTAAGTATAAGTGCCAAAGTATTATTGAAAAACTTGAATTAAATAACAATATGAACAAGATTACTAGTGAAAGTACAGTTAAAGCACATTCAGAACCATTAACCACAGATGGATTTAGAAGTCAAGAAGTAAAATCAGGCTGGTTCGCAGAAAGCAGTGAGCAATGCAATAAAAACATGGGAGAATGTTCTCAAGCTTGGGCTGAAGCTGGAACCAGTAAGGATAATATGCAAACCCTAAGCTCAGTATCAGAACAAACTAGGAGCATGGCATCAGATGAATCTGATAAATACATAAGCATAACAAGAGAAACAAAAAAAATACAGATGATATCACAAGTGTTAAGGAGGTCATTGATATTCGGTGTACTACTTTGGACTCCATTATTCCTAGAAGTATTGTCGAAAGTATTTTTATGTGCAAGAACACCAGACTGGCTCATAAACATTGTATTCCTAATAGGTTTATCGTTTGGTATAGTAAGAAATTTTCTGAATCTCAATATGCTTAATATGCAGGGAGTCTACGAAGGCAACATTGAAAAGGAAAACAGTGTACATCCATTTTCATAAAACAATCATAAGTACAGAATTTCTAAATGTCAAGTTTCTTGAATTTGCAATCTAACAGTAAGCAACTAAGTTTTCGATTATGCAAACATCCCATCGGCTTAGAAATGTAACTGAAAAAAAACCTGTTAAAGTACTTCTATTTTCTCTCTGTCTACAAAACAATTAGAATTCTAAATGACATAAGGGAACCGTTGTAAAAGATGAAGGAGAAACTCATAAGATCCTTATCAATTTCCAAATGTTATCAGGTCTTAAGTATACAGTGAAACGTTGACTATGTATAGAATAATACATGGAGAAAGTATCCTACCGTGCGTTCACGGTCCAAATCTCACAAGAGAAAGTACCAATTGCTGGGGACAATCGATGAAATGAATCCGTTGAATAGGCGATACGCTGTCAGTTCATGTTTTATCGTTTTATGGCTTAAACTAGACACGAAAACGATAAGTAAATCAACGCTCGACAGCTGTAATTGTAGTAGAGACACGCACGTCATAGATACGAGCTTTTAACCTCACTCAATGCGCGCGCAGTCACCCGAAAGTTTGCATTTTTATAAGATGATGGCCGCTAACACATACCTTGCGAATATCCGTAATATTGTTTACTGGATTTAATAATACATTAATTAACTGTTGACAATATACAACTACAAAAGTGGAACATATCTTTAAATCTTTCAATCTAAGGTAGAAATTGTGATCATTGTTTGATTAAAAATTTGCATTGTTGATTTGTCTAATTGCTTACATAAGATACATTATATATATTCTACATGTATTACAGGTAGCGTTATTAAATCATAAGAGTTTAGCTTAATGTGATAATACATATTATAGTAACATGTAAGTTAAGTATATTTGTTAGCCTAATAATACAAGAAATACTGTAATTCCTTTTTTCAAAGATTAACTTTCTGTAGTATTTCGTGGAGAATGTCAGTAGCATTGTTCCATGGATATACTTGAGCTTTTACACTTTGACCTTTTTCACTTTGCGGATCGTCTAAAATTTTTATAAGAGCATATTCCTTTCTTGGAAATGCTATATCATTTTCTGATAAGCGCAGGATAGGACAGAGGTCATTTCTGCCATCGCCAACATACATTATTTTCTCAAACTGTACTCCATCCTCCAATCTTTTTTTAATATATTCTTCCAAGATATGTCCTTTACATAAATTCTTAGTACTCAGTTTGCACCAGTCTTGTACATGATACATATCTATACACATCATACCATTCTCATTAGCCCAAGCAGGATTTGTAAAAACTTGAGCTATTAAGTTATCTAATTTCTTATGTTTTAACCATGTACTAATGAGTAGTGAATTTGAATCACTTATGATGATAATTTCACAATTACTGTCATGTAACTTATGAAGTAATGTTTCTATCCCAGCAACAGGAAGTATATTTTGTATGGCAGTATCTATTTGACTAAGACTTATGCCATTAGCATGAAGAAGTTCAAAAATCTTTCTCATATATGCAGTCCAGCCATCAGATCTATACAAACCTCTGACTGAATCAGGTAATTTCTCCTCTGGCAATAATTTACGGACAACAATATCTGTATTGTCATCGACAATTGTATGATCAAAGTCAAACGCGACTAGAAGTGGACGGGACATCTAAAAAATTGTTTAATATTATTGCAACAGCATAACTTAAACACTTATGTAAGTTTATACAATCTATGCATGAAAGGTATAGAAAATACATTGATAATATGATAATATGCATATTATATACAAAATTGCAATATTTACCTTTGAAAAAAACTTCAAGTGCAACTGGGTCTTTAACAGCTGTCTTACAAACATAAATAGGTTATTTGGCACAATTCCTTTGACGTTTATAATATTGAAAGGGGTTAGGCTAGCGTATATAATTCTCTTTTGGCAAACGTAGCTGGCTTATCACTCAGTGCCAAGCTCCTTCCAGTTTGTCTTTTACGGACAATTACTTAAATCACTATGATTATTTAAAGCCCTCATCTTTAGAAATATCAGCGTACATGTACTTTAAAAAGCTTACCGGTATAAACAGTCCAAGTCTCCACTCACTCTCACTTCTTCCTTCCTTTCCTTTCGGCTTCCTCCAATGAGGACATGTGCCAGCACTCTCACTTCAAAATTCGATTGTATCCAAAACTGGACGAAACACAAAAAAACATAGACGCCTCTATTTTATTTTTTAAGTTTTGATACGCCGAATTTGCAGATTAAACATAAATCGAGATTACACCATTGGGTTACTATAGGAAATTACATATTAAGTTTATGAAATATTCATAACTAAAAGGCAGAAGCAAAAGTTGATGTATTACCTGTTGCTGCTCGAATAAAGTTATTTGACCATTATTTATTAAACTACGCAATATTTCCTAGCCCTATGAATTTTTAAATTTTTATTTCAAAACAGAAGTAGTAAGAGCTAGCACGAGTTGCAAGTATGACGTCATACGACATGTGCTGTCGCAGTAATTTCAAAAATTGTAAATGTGAAATACGTTGAACTGTATCTTCAAATTTTCTATCTCTACAGATTTACGTGCCGTTGTCATTGCACATCGTTTACAAAAACGAGTGGAATGCCATTTCATTTCTTGTTAAACGCTTGCTGCGTTTGTCAAACAATAGACAAACTGTTTTCTTAGATTCTTGTGTTATTTCATATGCGTTTCAAGTTAAACTAATAAACGAATTTACGTTCTAAAATGAATGCGAGACCTGCTGGATTTTCTGATGATGATTGCGACGATTGCAAGGGCTTTTCGTTCCCCGATGATCATCTCCCGGTAGGACATACATTAACATAACCTAATGCACGTAACCACCCCTGTTTGTGAAAAAATTAACAGTGTTAATAAACTGCCAGTTTATTACGAAAGATTGCATAACAAGTGTCATTCTTAAATTACAATTTTTGCGGCTTGTTAAAGCTTGCTACGATGGATTAAGATTTGCTACATTCATGATCCATTATGCTCATTATTGTTTGGATAGGACATTCCAGTGCAAGTGTCAAATGTCATGAAGTCCACTGCCACGGACTTACAATCTTCCAATTCTCATAAAGGGAATGTTTCTCAGGATGCACATGAACTGGACTTTACTCTGATGAATGCTTGCATAGTTGGACAGACTGAAGTCATTGATGAATATGCTCGCTGTAAATATTAAAAAATATTATTTTCATAGTAGATACATATTCAATTAATATTAAAACAAAAATATTTATTTCTGTAATAACAGTACACAACATAAATGATTTCCTATACACTGGATGGACTCCAATGTTATATGCTTGTGCATCAGTTCAGCCAGATATCGTTGAATATTTACTATCATTAGGAGCAGACCCCAATAAACACAAAGATGGCTTCACACCACTTATGGCCTTATGCAACTCAATAAAGGGAGCAAAAGACAAATGTTTACGCTGCCTGTCTCTTTTAATTGAAGCAAAAGCCAATGTGGATGCAACTGGCAAACAACGGTGATTACATTCATTTTTCCAATGAATTTTGTATATTCGAAAGTATGAATAATCAATAACTTTGTAGAGAAACTGCTCTAATGTACGCTTGCAAGATGAGAGAACCAGAAGTAATAGAAGAATTATTAAAGCATGTAAAAGATATTGATGCGTGTGATAGCGAAGAACAGACTGTAAGTGCCAATACAATAGTAAATTAAATAAAAGATGATCGATATCTCTTATTTACTAATTTTAGGCTTTATTCTATGCTGTTATTGCTAACAGAGTAGAAGTAGTACAACTTCTGCTGGAACATAAAGCTAATCCAGCACACAGGGATAGACGTAATCAAACAATCAGAGATATTGCAATGTCTAAAGAATTTGAAAAGGTTTGTGAATTTTCCATTGATCACTGTGAATTTTTTTTAGAATTGGTCATTAATTTTTGTTTGTCTGATGCACCAGATATTGTCTCTATTGGGTATAGAAGAGGAAACCTTTGATAATTACGAATCTAAAAAAATACTTGGTTGGCGAGACATGTTTCCTTCGCTATGTGCTAAAGACGAGGAAACTGTAAACCTTGATATTTCGGGAATCTTATACGGAATGGGCTTACAACAATATAAAAAATTATTTTGTGGGATGGATCTGAAAACCTTTCTGCAACTAAACGAAGATGATCTGATTCGACTAGGAATGGATATCAGTTGTCACAGAAAACGTTTTATAGAAGATCTGCAGAAGTTTCATGTGAAAAAATGGAGTGTGCGAAGCATTGGGACTATCAAAAAGTCATTACCATATACGTAAGTCCTTATTATGTGCTGATTAATCCAGTATTGGAGCATTTGACTTGACGTTCTATGTTCTTTAGAATTTACGATGGCGTTGTATCACTTGGCAATGTGGCCAGGCAAATAAATGTCATTGGTTCAAGCTTCCAATATATCAAAAATGGTTTACAAAGAGTTAAGGGGAACAATGCCATCACTGCGAATGAGAAATTGGATTACAATGAGAATCTTCGAAAGACACAGGAAACCCTGAAAATACTGAAAAAAGAGATTCACCAAGTAAAGACTCTAGCCGATAAGGTAAAAAGTAAATCGGCCATTCACAAATCCTACAGAATATCTAAGAGTGCCCTTTACATTTCAGATTGCCAAAGAGAATAATTTGGGAGTACCTGCAACGTATATTTCCAAGAAAAATAAAAAGTACAACTGGACTATAATTTTGAGTGTAACTTTAATGGCGGGAATCTACTTATCGAAGACAACTCACATACAGAAGTTATGGAATGAGTAACGAGGTCATTCCTAAACGCAAGATTTTCTATTGGGTTTATCAAGCTATTCCGTTATCGTGATTTACTATTTTCTATGTAATATTAGTTTTATCGTGCCATTCTAGGGATATGTGCTTAAGTCAATGTGATACTTTCTTGTAGCTGCTTTATGTTAAAAAGAAATAAATAAGGCATTTAACAGATATTTTCTTTACTCACCAAACATATCATTAACGATCACCAAGGCTGGCTAGTTTCATCATAAGTGGAAACAGTGGATGAAACGATGGTAGATTTTTATGTCGTACAAGAGTTTGGTAACGTTGGAGCGGTCCACTGCTCAATGCCAGTCGTTCACGTTCACTCGTGTGATTATCCATCCAGTGGGATAATCTACTAATGGACCATCCAGCACTCTATAACATGCACAAGGTGTATAACTTATTTGCAGTATTTTAGTATGAAGCTGTAAAAACAGAATGGTTACTTGGTGTGGAGATGGTAGATCAGACGGTGCTCCAGAAAATAGATGTAGAAGAACAAGAGAGGCTGGTACACCACCTTTGCCTTCACCTTCCAAAACCTTTTCTACCATATTCTCTGGACTTAGTGATAAAAGTGACCTCAAAGCTCTTAGTGTTCTATACTGTTGTTGCTCGCTTAAACCTAATTGGCCTCCTCTGCACAAAGGTGTTACAGCCACTTCCATCTGAAATGAAACTCGTCATTAATTTAATATTGTTTAATTTTTAAATAATAATAATCTACCTGGATAAAGTCTGCGATGAGTTTAGCTCTACCGTAGTCCGTAAGCGGTCTCAGTAGGCAAGCGTGTCGTACAAAGAGTTCAATACATCGTGATACAACGATCTTACAACTGAAAGAGATCATGTAATCATGATCAATTATATATTTGTACAAAGAGTTGTATAAGGAAAAACTTACCATTCAGCTACAGCTGTTTGATTCTTGTAAGGTACCAGGAAAGTATTTACACAACGTAAAATGAAACCCTGGAGTTCTCTCATATACAGGGAGCATCCAATCTCCTTACCAAGAGGACTGGTTGTTCTATAAAAAGAATTTTAATATAAACTTTAATGAAAGACACTAGAGCAAAGAGTAGAGGATGAAGAAAACTGACTCTCGGAATTCTGGATCATCGTGCATGGTAAGTATAATGCTCTCGATGGCATCATTGACAGATGCCAATAAGGGTGTCAAAATATTCTTCGTTACAACGTCAATTTGCTCAAGCGCTGTTGCAATGATAGAAGCTCCTTCGACCGGCAAACTACCAGCCAAATTTCCAACAACGCGGCTAGTTTGAGTCGATAAGTAATGAAGAAGATTGGCCAAGGTCACATTCGTCTGTTGACCTGGTGTAGGTGCATCTATCACCTGACTTGCTTCTCCATCAGTTATCAATGCCTGCTCGCATTTTAAACAGAACAAGCGGATAGCTTTGCCAACGTTACGGGCCACTACTGTTGATAATCCTTCGTCGACGAGAGATACACTCAGTTCACTAGATATAAATATTCAGTTGTTTTACAGTTTGTAGATCTTTATCAATTCTTATGTGATGAAGAAATTTTAGGAACCTTGCCACGGTGCGGATTAGACTGTCGATGTCATCCTGACCAGGAGAGATATCTCCAGAGAACATTGTATGCACCGGGTCCAAGAGTCGTGATACAGAACGTGATAGATACGGATTCTCAAAAGAAGATATTACATTACGGCTGAAAGAAATGAAAATTTAATGTCTAGGTAATTCTTAATAAACTGATTTATGGTGCGGGTCCTTACTTTATCGTGTAGGTACCAATCGCTTGTGGACGCTCTTTCAGACGTTTACTGAGATCTAAATAAATGCGTAAGAATTTTGGATACTCGCCCTCCAATGCTTGCTTCACGAACGACGATGCTGTGTCAAGTCGAACAGTTTAAATTTTATACAGTAATTATTAGTATTATTTAGGATTCACAGGACTTACCTTGTGATCGCTCAAGCAGGACTTTAGCCAGAAGGGTTGTTATCTTACCCCAAAATGTTTCCGATAAATCGTCAAAGCCTTTGGCATGGTATTCTAGTAATATTCTTTGTAACAATTCAATCTGCAATCAAGTATTGATTCACATTGTATGAATTTTATAAAATCATATTAGGATTGTGTAAACTCAGTTCTTACCTGAATACATTGAGTATAAACAGAATCTTGAAATAGTCGTTCCAAATTGGCCCAGAGCTTCGTGCGTAAATTTCCTGAAGAACCTGGGGATGGTAGTGTTGCTCTTCCTGGACCTCCTCTTTTTATATCCTGATTTGTTGGAAGCGAAACCTCTAATGCTTCTCTTGCAACTTTTTCTACTTCAGACAATGCTGATGTCACTGTCGTATCTACAGCTCCTTGTAGCACACCCAGATTTGCAAATACCTGGACTGCAGTACCAACCTGTTTGTTAAGTTTATTGTTCCATTTTATTAATACAATACATTTAGACAATGATAAGTTTGCACAGTAGATACCTGGGTACGGTCAGTAGATTGCAAGCCCTGAGTCAATGTGTGTGTTGCTATTCTCTGAACTGTTGCCCTGTGAACTTTTATTGCTTGCTGGTCATCAGCAACTACATCGAGGCCACTTAAATCTACATCTGACATTAGCTGTTCTAAAGATTTGGAAAAAATGTTATTATACCTTACAACTAACATCAATTTTTTTACATGGAATTTGATTATCTGTCCTATAGGTAGTGTTAGGTACCTAGCTCATGTAGACTATTAGCAGCTTTCACAATATCAGGACCAGATGAACTGTTGTTCATTTGAGAATGCAATCGTTTTGATAAATGCTGCATTCTAGATACTCTTCTAAGAAGATCTGAGGTTTCATGGAGCCTTGACAGCATTATTGTCTGTGTCTCGATTCTGTTAAAGGGCTCTACAATCTTACCACGTAAGCGTTCTACTGCAGAGAGTAAGCTCTAATAGAATAAAATATTAATAATAATGTTAATGAAACAAACAGAACCAAGAGTAAGCTAATTGTTCTTGTAATTAATGCATTTTGAAATTACTTGTACATGAGCCTGCATGATAGATAGAACATCTTCCAATTTCTCAACCCATGTTGCTTGAGATAACAAATCTTCATGATTTGCAAGCACCTGTTTCTGCAGTTCTGTATTCAGAACTGCTATCGCTATATACAAAAAATTACCCAATAACATAAAGTATGAATTTCAATTTTTAGTCATCACTTAAGAAATCTCTTATTTACCTTGCCCCAATTTATTAAGCTGCTGTGCCACTGATAACACTTGATTGACATTCGATTGCTTTGCATCACAGCTAAGGAATTGTTTTAAAAACTCTGTCAAGAAAAAGTACAGATATTTAGCAATGTAATTTAGAATCGGCATATTTTATATGCAAAAAATAAATGTTTTCCATTTTCAAACTTACCATCATTTTCTATACTTTGCCAATCAACAATATCTCCCATTTTGCAGGTTAAATACTGTATAACATTCTATGTGGCACTTGTCACTTTTACGCTTTTACGGTTCAGATTAGCTTACATTGTGCCGTCACACGCAACAACCTCTGCGTCTACGTTATATATACTTAGTTTTCAAGGAACGACTATAGGCAACTATAAGCCATCTTTTGACGCCTACTCCAAAACGAATAGATCTCTAGTGGGAATTCAGCGTGAGGATGGTGACAGTCTCCGTCTCCCACGGTAGATGAACAATCCCCGGGAAGTGTCAGGGGATCGTCTACGTTGTTGACATTTTAAATTACATGAGTAAATGGTCGTTAATTTTTGTAAAGTAGCTGAAAAAAGTGGAATGAGGACTGAGGGGTACCAGTTCTTAATGATGAGTTCACCAATTTCAGCGAATAACGCTGGGACGAGTTCAGGAGCACCTGGTATGGAAACCGTTGTAGCAGTTGCACTAGGTGCACTAGCAGCGGTATTTCTCGGGGCACTTCTTGTTCTCCTTGTTATTTGTCGACGACAACGATATTACCATGTGAGTTATATTTATCATATTATTGTCGGAATTTAATAACAATCTTGTATATATATTTTAGAATCAGAAAGATTCTCAGGACCTGAACTCTGATCTTCTCGAGGGAGACAATGATGTTGGTCTTGGTTTAGAAGCATGGGAAGGAGCGGAATGGCTTGCTGGAGCTGAAAGGTACAATCACTGCTTACAATATACAATATTACAGATGATTATTTGTTATTGTAATACAGATGGGTGGATGATGCTACTGGTCTAGCTCCTCCTTGTATAGCAGTTCTGAGATCCTGTCACTCACTAGCAGCGAGTCTCACTGCCATTGCTGGGACTGTTAATAGTAATACAGTACCCCTTGAAATAGTTGATGTAACTATTATACTGATTGATATATAATCTAATTGGTGTAATTTGTGACTTTCACAACAATTTAACATTTCTTGATAGGTTGCCAGGCGTATACCACCCAGAGTAGATGATGTAGTACGCAGTCTGTATCCACCACTGGATGCAAGGCTCTTGGAAGCCAGAGTTGCAGCCCTTGTTTTGGCAGTCACTAACTTGGCACTGGTGACAAAGCATGGTGTGCCTAAGAATCAGGCACGAAAACTGGCCTTCATTGATCAGGCACTTCATGACATGGATTCTCACTTGTTGATTTTACGAGATGCAGCATTGGCTCAAGAAGCAGCATGTTCAATCCCAGTGTCCACTTCGGTGTAAAGTCTCAAACAAAAACAACCAAGTTGATGCGCATTTGTAAGTTGATTCCCCAGTTTAAAGTATCACTAGTGCATTTTTTTATACCACAGTGATAAGTGTTCTAATCAATGTATAGACGTCACATTGTCATGATAACAGAGAAAAATCGGTTTATAGTATAGTTATTAATATTAGACAAGATTGCATGGACATGTGAGATTGTCTTATTTTTATAATGTTATACCTTGCGTACTACACAGTACACATAGTGTTCTTTTGTATAAAATGAACTTCTTGTCTCACAATTTTTGAGAAGACAAAATATCTTTTTATGCATAAAACATAAAGAATTTACACTGTTTCTTTGAACGGATTATGTCACCGTTCAAAGAATCTCATAGTATTATAAAATACATTTCATAATAAGAAATCTTACCAGTTCGGTAAAACATTACATAACGATGACGATTCGTGTCTTCCACATTATAACAGCATTATATCCATGTTTGATGTAAGATATAAGTTAATTATAATATAAAAGTATATAATATATATTTGATATACATTATATTTTGAAAGAATCAAACTAATGAGAGGTGCCATCGCCAATCTCAAATTTTAGTAAAGCCATGGTTGAAAAAAGAATTGCGACAAATTTATTTTCCTTACTCCATTCAGTGTATTTCATTAACATTTACTTAGCAATTACCTTAAATTTTGTATCTGTATAATTTCGTCACAATAATGGTATGATTCAGTAAAGTAGCGACATCGCGAGTGTCCTGAACCGGCAATATTTGTCAGCGTTTCGGATATTATTGATTTATCGTTTAAATAAATTAACTAAGTAGGTTTCAAACCACCATTACGCTACACAGCAGCGCACTTCGAAACGGTTTTGGCGGTTCAATTGTTTAATTATATTTCCTACAATGAAAGAGGAGGAGGAGGAGTGCGATGGAAAATGGGAAAAAGACCCGGAGGACAGTTAAAAAATATTAAAACGTCCGAAGAATTTATTGGGCTCGACTTCCAAAGTCCTTTTGTCTCTTCTGATTATCCTTCAACACCTTATTCTTCAGATGTTCCTTATAATCCAAGATACCGCCCTGCCACTTGGTCACCGTTTCGTTCTCACACACCCAAATTTCTTCTGCCACCTATTTTTATATATAAGATTTAATAATTTTTAATCTATTGTCTTTTCACCTCATACATAGCTTTAACGAAACACTACGCCTCAGAGGATAACATACCTGATTGATAAGTCTGAAGTCGTGAGAGACCAGCACCATACCGCCATCAAAGTCATTGATGGCATCTGCAAGAGCATCAATTGTTTCCATGTCAAGATGATTGGTAGGTTCGTCCATGAGTAGCAGATGCGGAACTTGCCAAGCTAACCAGGCAAATACTACTCGGCAACGCTGACCGTCAGAAAGTTGACGAATTGGACAGACCTGATCAGATATTAATGTACGATGAAGAATGCTATATCAGTGGACAGATCTCACACGATTCCATTCATTCAAGAGTAACGAAACGTTGAGAAGTTATTACTTATAGACTAATTGTACCTGTTGACGGCCCGTCAATCCGTAGCGGCCAATGATCTTTCGCATTTCTTCACGTTCCTTGACGTCAGGAAAAGCCCTCATCATGTAGTCTAAGGGTGACACGTCCAGGTCCAGCAGTTCATGCAGATGCTGGTGATACCTTGCTATACGAAGATGGCTATTCTTACGGATCATTCCGCTAGTTGGCACTAGCTGTAAAAATGTGATTAGATATTATATCTGGGATATTAAATTAAGTTTGAGTAGTGTGTCAAAAATACTCACGTCACCGTAGAGCAATTTAAGAAGTGTACTCTTTCCAGCTCCGTTTGGTCCTACCAGAGCGAGTCTGGTGTCCAGGTCAATACCGAACTCCAGATTCTTATAGATCCAGGGCGAATCGTCTGTGTAACGGAAACTGACATTCTGTACCATGATGACCGGAGGAGGAATTGTTCCACAGGATGGGAAGTAGAAGTTGAGAATTTTGTCACTGGTGACCTTTTCTGTAAGGCCCTGGGCAACCATTTTAGCTAAAGTTTTTTCCTTGGATTGAGCTTGTCTAGCCAGCTTAGCTGATCCGTGACCGAATCGAGCAATATAGTTCTTCATATGCGCAATTTGATCTTGCTCCCAGTTATATTGTTTAGCTTGATTTTCGAGTAGTTCCATTCTCGTCTTGATGAAGGCCTCGTAGTTACCGGTGTAGTACTTCAATTGCTTTTTGTTTACATGAATAATATTGGTACATATACCATTAAGAAAATCTTGCGAGTGAGATATAATCACGAGAATTCTTTTATAGGTCTTCAATTCTTCTTCGAGCCATACACAGGCATCTAGATCAAGATGATTGGTGGGCTCGTCTAATAGGAGCAAGTGAGGTTTCACGTATAGAGCTCTGAGGAAAAATAATTATATTGTAAGAAATAGATTAATATAGTATGCAGCATTTGGAAATATGGCTGGTGGTTTTTACCTAGCAAGAGCGATGCGCATACGCCAACCTCCTGAAAAGTCTTTTGTTGGCATCCTTTGCATCTTAGGAGTAAAACCTAAACCATACAGTAGATGAGCAGCACGAGCCTCTGCCGTATCCGCAGCCATATCGTCTAATCGTTCATAAACATCCATAAGCTGTTCCTGTGCATCTTCTTCGTCGCAATTGATTAGCTCTTCAGCCAGTTTTTCTAGACGGACACGTTCCTCATCAACCTCCATTACACACTCGAGTGCAGTTTTATTGCTAGCTGGCATCTCTCTTGTCAGATGGAAAATATCAATCTGCTCCGGAATAGGTACTTCGCGGTTCCCAACTACAGAGAGCAAGGTAGACTTTCCAGAACCATTAAGACCCAATAATCCATAACGTCTACCACAATTCAATTCTAACATGGTATCTTGCAAGAGTTCACAGCCATGGAAGGTTATAGAGAAATTGGATATCTTTATATCTCTGCTACGAGGATGAGATGCCAAAGATCCTGTACACGAACGAGCCTCTGCATTGAGCCTGGCATCTGTTTCAAGCTTCAGACATAGGGCCTCTGTACAAAAATTATAAAAATTATTATAAATCAAAAAAGAAATAATAAAGATGAGACAGTGTAATTATTACCTTCAGCACTAAGAGCTGTTCCATTGGTTCCATTTTGAACAGTTCCTGGAGCAGGACTCTGCTCCTTGCTGTCGTCAGCAGATTTGGTTTGGTTGATTTGGCCAGCTTTCTTGTTGCCTGCTTGCCTTGCCTTGGCTGCCTCCTTCTTTTTTTGCTGCTGCTTTTTCTTAGCGTCGGACGGCATTCTTACTGTAATTTCATGTGGATTAACTACAGAGTCCTATGAGCTACTTTGATGCAGATGCCCGTTATGTAATACATGGGGTTGCTTATCTGTCAGCTGGCACCAGAAATTAAAAAAAAATCATGAACGTGGACGTGATTGAAAATTCGAAATTTCTCGATCACCGTGTACAGCTGCCCACGAGAATCGTGCAACCTCCAGCTAAGACAAACGATTCGCAGATTTTTGACTGTCGCGTGTGATCACATTGTAGGAAAAAATTACGCACCCCCATGATATATATACAATGTACTATTAATAATGGTTATTTTTGAAAAAGTGGTGTAAAATTACCTAATTGTGCGCCAAAAATGTACGATCCGAACAAGATGCAGGCTCACGTGTACGGACAAAAGGCAAAGCCGTCAAATCGAGATAGAATCGCCACTGTGCATCACAGATGGCACTACGAAATCAGTGGAAAATTACTGGGTTCTTCGCGGGAAATTCTAATCTCATGCTTATTCATTGGGCTTATGCCGAGTTCACAGTATTTATTGATATTTCTTGTAAATCTTTTCCTTGGCATTTTTCGCCGAAATTTCCAGTTAAACTACTAAAAATTCCGAATATTTTGACGAAAGCGAAGTATTATGTAATTTACCAAACATACGTATTTAAGCAAATAGTCTTCAAAGTAAATATGTATGTACTGATAAAATTAGATCGTAAAATTCGAATTATGACAGAATTCCATGATGTCTTTTTAACGGATTCGACTTGTTCCTCAAAATCAAATTAAATTATATAAACGAAATCTGCTAATGTTATAACACGCTTTTTGCGACACAACATAACGAAAATCGAAGAATGGGTAGTCACACGTTGAATAACATACTTGCTCTGTTTCACTCCTGAATCATATAAAGTATCTCATAAAATTTGCAGACCCACTGTACCGGGGTGTCCATATTTCAAAAGCGAAGAAGTAATACGTAAAAATAAGAAAAAAAACACAAGAGTATCCTCTATTCTAGGAACACCTACGCTATGCATACACAATGGTCCTACGAAACAGAAACTACAAGACGCGTATCGATGCGGAAAAGTGTAAGAATCAGTCATAACCAGATGACATACATAACCTCAAAATTTTTCTGATTGCATTAAACGAAACAACCGAGCGCGTTAAGCGTCGTTTCATGCAATATTCTGCAATATTCAAATAATATCTTAAAAATGATTTCCGTCCAGCAGTCGGGGATGAATAATTGCCAATAATTTCGAATAGAATACGGATGAATGAATGCCCATAGATACATAAAGTGCATCTATAACTGAAAGAAGAAATGGATTTACGCCCATAAGAATCCAAAGTCCTCGGTAGCGGGAGTCGCTTAATTACCCCACGTTCCTACCTCCTGCTATCACAGGGCGTAGTATTTCGTAGTACGTACTAGCGAGGGCGTAATACGTCGTACGGTGGTAGGTGGTTCAGTCGCCCTCTTTCGCATGTAGTATCTATATATGTATCTGTAGCGACATGGTATAAGAGTGTACATACACGTATGCATCTTCATACATATGTATACATGCACGTAGGTATATGCAACTTTGTAAGAGCTCGCGTGTCAACCACCGTAAACCCTTGCTTCGAGTCCTGTGAACCTGTATACCCACACTAGTCACCTCCTAGACGACGGCACGTCTGGAAGGGGTTGAAAAAAAGCTATGAATGTCGGACGGCATTCATTCAAATGTGGTCCAATCGCCGTGTAGCACACTGTAGAGAACCAGGGCCGGCTTTGCAAATATGTTGGATAACGTTAGGATTGTGTTAAGGGTTGTAAATTATTACAGTTACAGTAGAGTAAAACTCTTCATTTTTTAGTGGGCAACTTTTTGTGCATTGAAGTATATGTAAAAAATTAGGTTTGGGTTACGCGGTTGAATAGATTTTTAATGGAGTTAAATTTAGGGGTTGTTTTGTACGCAGTGGGTGGGGTATGACGAAAGGTTTGTTGACCTCATTTTTTTAAAATTATTTCCCTTGTTTCAGGATGAACTTTTCGTTGACTCGTGGTTCGGATGTTTTTGAAAAAATGCATTGGCGGAAATCGATAGGGGTGGACAGCTCGACCGGAAGTAGGCCGTTCAAGTCCCGAGGGGATTGACAGCACGGAATTAAGATCTGGCTTAGTTCGGATGGCTCATGACTGTGGATTCGCCATGGCCCCCTTGTTAAATTATTAATATGATATTTTTTTTTATCCCTCTTCACCGTCGTACGTTATACGTCTTGTGGCATTTTGCCACCCCCTATTTACCCGTCACCCAGCTCCGACGTACAGGCACATGAAGACGCACGGAATCGCACGCGATTTGATCCCGCAGGGTGAGCCAATGGTATTTAATAATAATGTTTAAAAACATGGTATATTACCTCAATATTTCATAGCCCACTGTACAAAAGGGAGTGTGGATTGTGAATTGGTTTCAAAAAAATAGTTATCGTTGTTAAACTATCAAAAACAATTGCAAGAAAAAAATATTCATTAATACCAGCTTGTGATACGATATCTCAATTCTTAAGAAATGCAGTAAATTTTAACATACAAAATATATTTATCCAAAAGGAGCGTATATATAAATCCAAAAGTTATCAAATCCTCCGTGAGAATAATAATCAGTAAAGCAGGTGTTGGCGCACCCTGTTTTCACGCGCGTAGATAGATATAAAAATGACTGTATATAATCCCATATATCTTGTTCATATACGCAGAGACACAATTTGTTTTCTCGTCCCCCAGAGGACCAGGAAAAATCACCAGGATAACAATAGGCGCAAGGGAGTCGAACTTAAACTATGATCCACCTGATCACAGTGGTACATACAAGAAAAATAAGAGCCAGACAACCGGGCCAATAATTTCCGTTTGAATTAGAGTTGCGTGGCTCAGTAAGTGGAAAGAGTCGTCGTCGGCGGAAGCAGGGCTGGCGCACCCTGGACGCACACCCCGAAGAATCTCCTCCAACTAAGGCCTCAACTATAGACACATAGGTCGTGGTAGAGAGAGAGAAGCGGATACGTGTAGAGAAGAGGATAACAAGCAGGGAGAAATAAAGAGCGAGAAAGAGGAGTCAAAGAGAGGAGAGGAAGAGAGAGAGAGAGAGAGAGAGGGAAAGCAGATGCTGAGGAAGGGTGGAGAGAGATAGAGAGAGAGAGAGAGAGAAAGAGAAAGGGAGAGAGAGAGAGGGAGAGAGAGAGAGAGAGAGAGAGGGCCAACACACGGAAAACAACTCCGAGCCTGCGCCCTTCTGCCAGACAAGATGTCCGCCCACGGTCTTCGGGGTTGAAGGATGCGGCGCGGCATCGAGCTTGCGAATTTCAGAGCTCGAGTACTGAGCGAATGCCGGGTTGGCCCGCGAGCCACGAAAGAACCTTTCGAAACGTTCCGAGGCGTCGGGACGCCGGGCGTACAATAATAAAACGCGTGTGTACACTAGGCGGCTGATTGTGCTCGCCTGTGCTCGCTGTGAGCTTCAAAAAGAGGAGGGCCGTATTGATTTTGAGGAAACGGCCGTAAGCGAGCCGCGAGAACCTGGCTCTCCACACAACTACATACGAAATCCTGGTCTCCCGACGACGTTCTCCGAAGATCTTTTTCTTTTAATCCAAAGATCCTCCTCCGGGTCGCTACGATTACTTTCATTATTGTTTCTGTAGTCGCGAGTGCCTCCAATAATTTTATACTCTGTCAGGTTTGGCCAGAGAGAAAGTTGCGAGCCTACCAAACCTTCGGTGAGTATCGTCGTTACTCGTCTTCTCAGTCTCCTCTTTGAAATATATCTTTTATCGATTGCCAGGAGTCCTCCCATCCGGCGTAATATCGTCCTATCCGACTTATCTCCTGAAAAATCTTCGGCACGCTCGGAACGACGATCCATAAGGTTCTTTTTAAGGTCGTCAGGACCTTTGAGTATCTAGGGTTAGGGGAGAAGAGTGTTTTGTGTATGCGATTGTTATTAAAGCCGAATCCATCTTCGGTTCTTTTGGGTGTTTGCCTTGGCATTTTTATTTTATTCTCGTAGTTGGTCATCTTGAGATTTTTTAAAATTATTAATGCTATTTATTATATTATTTTAGTAGGTTTTCACTTTTGAGGGCAGAGGCTCGTGTGGTCGTAAGATGGTTTGGGGGTATGAAGAATTTTATGTTAAATGGAAAAAATAGTCTTTAAAAATAATTTTGAAAAGACTTGCTATTCATTTTTATATTATCATTTTTATAAAAGGTGTGCAGGTATTTTTATAAGGGCTGTTTTTCCATATAGCTCAGATACTTATTTTAGACACGGCCCTACGCGATATCGACGTGTGTTAACTTTGCTTAGCTTTATTCGAATTCTAAAATGAAAAACAAGTGTGTCGATGATTTACCGAGTATTTTGCAATTAGCGGTTGCTGATAAGATTTATGAATAACTTGCTTATTGCAGATGAGGACAGGCGGCAGATTCAAAAAACAGAATGACGGAAACTTTTAGACTAAAGCCAAGCAGGGACCAACCGGCCCTTCGCGCAAGAGATGATTTTTAGAAGGTAAAAAAAAGTGTGAAAAATACATTTATCTCCATAATATCGCTCGATCTTTTTTTTTCATAGATTGTAAAAAGCCAATAATTCAGTTTTTCTGATAAGTTCAAAAAAGCAACAGAAAAAAGGGTACGGATGTCCAAGAGAACCCGTAAATTACACTGGCGATTGAGTTTTATTCGTTCCTTGAGAGAAAAGGGACGAGTACAGCACCTTTCAAAATTGGTATCCTTTCCATTATTGTTATGATCACTGTTGGGACGGTGCTATGTCGCGGATAAGGAATTACACAAGGGTTGTCCCTTTGGGTCACATAGCTGTCCTCGTTTCTCGCCTCCAGTTTCTCGTTTTCGACTTAGGATTCGTCGCCGGGTCAAGGTTACATAGGTTGGCAGCCCTTTGCGGTGTGGATTTCATTGATTCTTAATGAACTACCTACAAGCCTTACTTACCATGGGGTATAATCAGTGACAGGCCTTTACTGTAATTCGAGAAGCGTGGATTGGCTGCGATTTACCCACGAATATGTCCCTTGCATTCCTCGATGTTCGACCTAGCACAATTGGGACACCCTCTATAGTATAGCATAGACATGCTACCACCCAGTATCCTATATAGATACACGTATACATGTATAGCACAGTTTTCATCGTATCAGATTCTTACTGGTAGGGGAACTTCCTATTGTATTACGCTTCGAGATAGTTCATCGGTTTACAGTTTATCTATATAAGAAAAAAGAAAACCTATTTAAGCACCAAATAATTCCAGTTTCGAATTTTTCACTCTCTGACGCGACGTAAATACTTTATTATGTTCATTAAGAAACGGACATTCCATTTTTCTCGTATCAGTAACTTGCATAAATACTTAAGTGAAATTCTCGTGAGAATTTTCTTGGGCGAATCGAATAGTTGATTCGGTGAGTTATTAAGTACTGCGATAAGCATTGATGAATTAAAAAGCTGAAAATTGAAATTGCTGATAACGAAAAACTCAAAATTTGTTTATTCTTTAGGTACGAAGAATATATATATATAATTTGGATGTCCAGCAGGATAATATATCAATTGTATATTTTTAGGAAGAGGGCATGACGCACCGGACTCATGCAGTGGCGAAAACACGTGCGCATCAAGTACGGTGGTCGAGTCGGTGTCGGTCAAGGGCAGCGAGAACGGGAACAGGTGCAGCTGCAGGTGCGCGTGGTGCAGCTGCAGGGGGAAGGGCCCCCTCGACTCAGTTACGTCTGTCATCAGCCTCTCGAAGACTCGTCAGCGTCTCGTCGCAGCTGCAGCGCAGCAGCCATGCTCTGCTGTGGCCGCAGAAAAGTAAGTCAATCGTTAACAAGCATTACTGACCTTACCTACGTATCTAACAGAGAGACAAGGTCCTGCCAAGTGAGCGGACGTTACAGTGATTAAAAAAAAATATCATCGCGAAGGTTGGAAAGATTGTGGCGCGACATGAATCTCTCAGTTCAATGACCTCGGTGAGCCAGAGAGGAAACCGCTGTCAAGAAGAAGCAGGGTACCCTGGCAAGAGGAGCTGGTGGAGAGTGGAGAGCAGAGTGTAGGATGAGGTCAGAGGGCTTGCGAGGTAGTGACGGAGGGTCGAACGAAGCTAAAGGGGTAGAAAAGCCGGCTGGAGAAGTCGTAGGGGTAGCGTCGGTAGTAGCAGGAGTAGGAAGAGTAGGAGGTATAGAATAGGGAAGATGAAGTGGGCCGAGAAGGTGTAGAACTGGCTGGAGAAAGAGTAGAAAGAGCAGAGAGTTTAGAAAGGCTGGAAAAGAGTAGAAAAGAACTCATATAGGGTTTCGAGTTTCTTTTTCTATCCTGTGTTACCCTATCCTATGCCTCTCTCTCTCTCACTCACTGATTTCATCCCCAACTCACGGAGCCACGCTCGGGCATGGGCATATTGAAACAAACTTGGTCCACGTGAACTTTGCCCTCTTCCTTCGACGGCCCATAAAAAGCCCACCGCGTTTCGTTTGTATACTGTCGATAGTTTTTGCGCGCTTGAAGGATATTGCTCGTTTCGCCAGATGTTTCTTGCACCGGCCATTACCCGCGAGTAGTTTCACGACTGCCGGGCCCTTGTCGTGATCGTTGACGTCGCCGGCCTCGGCGTCGTCCTCCTCGCGTAACATCTTTGCTTTATCTCAGTGCCATTGGCTGCGGGCGTGATCGTTTAAGCTTTTTACTTTAGCCAATTTTTATTTTTTGCCTTATGCACTGAATACGTATAACGCAATCTATTACGAACTTGGTTTTCCGTTCATGAACGTTTGATTGCTCGACGATTTCTCTTTAGTGCGGTAGCTACTAGGTATTGTGAAAAGTAAAGAGAAGGTTTAGAAATAGTTTAGTTATCAGATTGATGGATGCTGCTCCTTTGTCCAAGAACAAGAAGGGGGCGTATTCTTGGCTTTAGTAATTTTCGAAAATTCAACCTTACATGGACTATTGTTACTACACTTGAATTCTCAATGTTAAGGATGGACGAGTGTCGTAGAGACAATAGTGTTAATTCCAGCTACTCGAGGGTGCGTTCGCTTGGGGCATGACGATTGGCCGTTGATGGGGTTGCGAGACACCCTCTCGATGCTGCTGGTAACTCTATACAGTGATAGTCAAAGTATACTGGAAATCCTTGAGATTCTGGTAGCTGTCAGTATTCTGCACCCCTAGCGAGGGATGGGATCGGTGGGTACTATACTGGAATTTCGAAATTGCGTTCGCCAAAGTGGACTCACTCGATTTTCTCGGTTAAAACGATCCTTCCTGACGTAAGTCGATCCGTCGTTGCAGCGTCGTGCAGACATTCTTGAAAATGTAGTTCTATATCAAGGTCGATTAACCTTGCGAAATTTAGTAATAAACCAGCTCGCCAAGGAGGTATTTTTTCGTATTGGAAGGAGACTACTGGATATTGGCTTGGTAAAGGAGGTTGACTTCTCTCGTAGTTACTAGTCTGTAATATAAGAGAGATACAGTATGTATATATATATGGATAAGAGTATAAGTGAGAGAATGAGAGAAAGTGAGTGGAAATGGGACAGCAAGAGTGAGGATTATTCATTAACAAGATTTGAAACTAAAGAAAACAAGGGAACTCGGATATAGTTTCTAGATGTAGAGAAGCGAGAGGGAGGTTATGAGAGATGAAGAGACAAGTTTATTTAAATTTCACTAATGATGTCATTAAAATAATAAACGATGTCGTTTAGAGGAGAATGTAACCACTCCAGTCCCTTCTATTTCACCCTTGCTACTCGAAGATGCTGAAGTTGAAGGACGAGGAGTAGAGTTTTTACAAAAAGTTTCTTTTTTTCTCCCTTTCTCTCTTATGCCAAAGGGATTTCAACAATCCTTCGCATCAGCCCGGCTCTGACTGTTTATTGGTCGACACGGAGAATCCCTGAAAACGGCAAAAAAAAAAAAAGAGAGAGGAAACAAGAAAATTACTTGAATACAGTTTTGTCGATAAACAAGGCACTTTTTATTTCTACGTTGAAAAAATTTCAATTTACTTTACCTTATCGCGAATGACAATCGACGGTATATTGCGAGTCTTTCATGCACCCTTACCCTCTTACGAGATTGTTTTGCCGTAAAGTAATTTTTTTTTTCTTTCAATTTTACATTTACATAAGTACAGGTCTTGGAGTCTCGTGAGGAAGCTTCGAATCGCTTTCAGGAACTTGGCTTTATGTCAGTTCCGTGTAAAACTAGCTGCAGGCGATTTTCTTCTGTTCCGAGAATCCTTCTGCCTATCAGGGAACGTCTTTGTCTTGGGGTAAAGTACCAAGGAAATTCTAGAGATTTTAGAAACATCGAAGGCAGGGGAAAATCTTTTTTTCTAATGAATGGTGACAGCCGGAACAAAAGTTAATTTTGAAACACGACTGCTTTTTCCAAGTTAGACAAATCTTGAAGAATCGCTCTGTATTTTTACATTATTTAATGGTTACGTCGTTTTTCTAGACTGGTATATGCATATATATCTATATACTTACACGTATACACGTGCATTCAGATTTACGGTATACAGAAAGCAGAAGGTGAAATCACATGCAGAACTCCCCTCTATTCATCATAATAGTTGGTAATGCGTGGGTAACCACGTCTGACGTGCACTGGTGTTTCTCTACTGTAAATCCAATGGCAATGCAAAAAGTCTATAGAAAGTTTTGACAAGCCGAAATATAAATGTTTACCATGAAGATTAAATGTATATAACATAGGGCAAATACATAGTGTACTTATATAGACAGATATAAAGGAGTAAGTCGTATTTTAGGTTATGTGGAATATCCTGGGTTCTCATCGATCACATATGCATCCTCATTGAATTCACCTAGATAAATTATCTTTGAGATATATAGAATGCAAATAATTTATTGCTACATAAATAATTAGGAATATAATTTTTTCTGATAAGAATTTTTCGACAACAAAAATTTGATCAATTTCTTTTTAATATCTCTACCTACCTTTTCAACGAGTTAATGACTTCGCAGGAGCTCGTAACTGTACGGCTGTTACGTATTTATCCGAAATCTCGTTACGTTTCGCTGCAGTTTATTTACCGTATCTCTGTCGTCAAACTTTCGTAAAATCTCTCTTTCCTTTTTTTTTCATGGTAAATTGTCGAGCCAATGGACCAAAAATTCTGTATCGAAATCCCGTTTGAGAGCCCCTGTACGCTGGTAATCCAAACCATCCTGGCTGAGCCACGAGTTTTTCTATTCATGACGCTCGAAAGCACAGGGTAACCGTCGCAGCTCGTCGACAAATCAAAAAGCATCAGAGCTCGAAAAGACAGTGAAAATTGTACGTTGGACGCGACCTTTTCGAAACGTACTAAAGAAGAAATTTTTTTTTTTTCAAATTAGTCTTTCGAAAATATCGAGCAAAGAAAGAAAGATAGAAAAAAGGGCGGCGACTGGCATTGAAATGAGACGGGGTAAGGAGAAGAAGCGAGTCCCTTCAATCCTTTGATTTTAATAGGTTCGCTAATAAACGTTAAGCCAGTAACACGTTAATGAATAGCCGCCTATCTAGTGTGCCCTAATGCGAAATCAATATCTAATTATCTCTCGCCATCTTTACCTACCTCTTTTCTTCTCTCGAACGTCACCCACCGGCTACCACTTTTCATATTTTATTATTCTCCTACTCGCACGACGCAATGAACACTCAAAGGGCATTAAGAGACAATTTGAAAGAATAAAAACAAAAGGTGACACACTCGTTTATAACCACAAAACTTAACATACAATTTTAAAGCCCTTGTGCCTAACATGTAATTATTCGAAAAAAATATAGCATACATAAAGAGAAGAATGACAAAAAGTCACAAAGCCGAACGTCAGAAGTTAATTGTTGCTTCGTGGGCTTTTACAATCCGAAAATATGATGGCCTTAAACTACAGTCGAATAGAGAAAATTTGTCTTCGTCAGGCAAATACATAAGTATATACCTATATGTATAGTGCACATACACGTATATAATATACGTATGGGGTATATACATATTTGGGACATGGTTACGTTTCCGGGTCACCCGGTATACGTACACGTATTTCTGTCCTTTCTGTTGGAGTATCTTCTAGTGGCATCTTCGATCGCGACATCAGGGCGGATTGTTGCTTTCCGGGGTTGTTCGACTCTGGTCGATTATCGATTCTTGATCAAATTTCAAAAGCAGAGCGAAGCAGATTTTCATGTTGAAAATTTATGCCCTCGTTCGTTTCTTTTAATTGTGTCTCGTGCATCTGTGCGCTAAGGGGCTGTTGATACGTGCATACGGGAGTCCTCATCCTGTAGGAGCTGTGAGAAGGGAATAACTTTTAAATTCTAGCGTAGCGTTTTATTCATCCGAAAGCTAACCTATAACGGATAGGTAACAAAGTAGTGGCCTGGATAATTGAGAGTTAATTGCCAAGCGATACCTGGGAAATCGGCGCGACGAGTGCGGATACCGCGGATGGATAAGTTGAACGAGGACGAAGAGTCGAGAGGATGAAGGGCGAAGAGGGAGATTGGCTAGAATGAAAATGTCGACCGTAACGAAAAGTCTCTTTGATTCTCGGTAGTCCGCAATTATCCTCCTCTGGCGCGTCCCACATTGAGAATCTGGAGCACACTGATATTTTTCACCGTCACGGAATTAGTTTGTACATTTTTTTTTTTAGATTTCGAATACAACGAGGTTAGATCGAAATAACGATAGAGATACATCGTTACGGTTTGTCTTTCGTTGTTATCAATTATCTACCTGGCACGATTTAATTTGATCGTCTTCTTCGTGACGCTTTGAACGCTATTTCCTGTCGTTTGGTTATGGATCCACCTGTAAAACTTTTACCGTCTAACTATACGTGTTTAGAACTTTGGAAATTATCGGTAGAGTCTTTGAAAGTGGCTTCTGAAATTTGTACGACTGAACTCTCCGTTTGCCTCCGTGAGCTTATGGGAATCGAGGAGCGTCGGTAATATAGCGTATATGCATGGTACCGTCTTTTGAGGAAGTTGACGAAAACTTGAAGTAGCGTTTACAAGAAGCGTCACGTGTCACACATTTAGTTTTCATTTCACGTTTATTGCGGCGCATCACGAGACGTCACTTGTCAGAAGTTACGAGTAGTGGGACAGTCGAATTAAAAAATTCTTCAGGATGAAAAAGCGGCGTGAGATCTTTTTTTTTTTTCAAAATTGTCGATTCTCTTTACATAAGACAATTTTATACACAAAACAGTGTCCTAATAGAATACAGTTGGGATTATAAAGCGTGATTATTAACGGTTAAAAAAAATTAATTAACCTAACCTTATAAAGTTTTGAGTTACGATGTACTCGGGGATTAAATTTGTACACACACATTTTTCGACGTGCAAAAGGAATGAAAAATCTAAAGTCCCCTAGGAGTCGAATAGCGATGCAGGCTGTTATTATCGATCGATATTTCAATGCCGTATGACCTCTGCCCGATGCATATTACCAGGTCACGTAGTACGTAGTAGCCTCGCTCTAATTTCCACGATTGATCTGTGGTTCTGTGAATAACCAGCAGTCATAACGTTCGCTTCTCTCTCAGGACAAGCCCAGTGAGGTTTGGAACGTTGGAATAATTCAGGAACGTATCTCGTTTGGGCATCTAACGCTATTTATAATGCCCACCGGTTCGATTTAACCCACTCGTCACCCGAATCTCAAAGAGAGCTCATATAAGCAGCGAGAGCTCGAGTCAAATCGAGACGTATCTTTATTTTATTAATTAATTTTTTTATTTCATCCCCCCTCTCCTTCCGCAAGATACTCCTCGCCGAGAAGTTATCAGAGTCATGATTCTCAGGCATCATTACCCCTAATCGAAGATCGATCCAGCACCGATCGATCTATCAATTCCGATGTCACATCAGCGAGGAGTTCGAATCCCGATGAGGAAGATGGCTGTGCAGCTAGTCCCAGTCCTCCCTTATCCGAGTGGCATTCAAGTGTCTCAAGAGTAAGACACGCTGGTGGTTGTTACATATACCACGAAGATTGTAATACATATACGTATTATCTGTATATGGGGTGGTGTTGACACATACACCCCATGCCTATCGGTATAGCTATATGTATAAGCCAGTAGTACATAGTCAGGGCAGTATGTATGAGAAAGTGGGTGGCAATGGGTCGGTGGGGTAGGTTGAGGGGACGTACTTGAGGACCACCAGACGCAGGCGCATTCAGCCAGTATCGTATTGCAGGAGCGGTCCTCCTGCCGACCCTTAATTCCAACCCTCCGTGCGTACGCTTGCGTGTACGGTGTACGTCCACGGCGTCGTTACTACCATCCGTGGGGGCGCCTGTGGCCTCCTGGCTAATGGCGAGTTCGTCCAGCAGCGACAGGGTTGCGCGAGGACGACGACGGTGGAGGTAGAAGCAGTAGTACGGCGTGCAGCATTCAGAGACAGGGTGCGATAAAGGAAGAGAGGGGGGATAGGATGGGTGGGGAAAGTGACGTCATGCCTGGTCGATAGCACCCACCGACCCCCACCATCCTCCTCTTAGCCAGACAAGGGGCGCAGGCGTCCCTCTGACCCTACTAGTATTCCACCATAATTTTACTACCGGCAACGTCGGGCACGAGCGTTCACCAACGCCGGGGGTCTCGTACTTCGTCCCGTGGTTCCCGCCATATTAGCCGCCATGGGATAGCGCGATGTGCGATAGGGGTGGCTCGGGCTGCTTTTTCTCCCGCAAGGTAATTCGAAAATACCATACGTACATGGACGAAAGGGTAGATGGAAGAATGAAACGGGGTTCCACTCAAGAGTACTAGGGCTTTTTATATAACGTGGTGATGAGTGTCTATTCTCGTTATTATTTAGGGGTTGCTCTGAATATGTCATGAACAGCCGGCTCACGTATGTGTACACGTGTACTGGTGCCACCCCTGTTAGATATTACGTGCGGTTTTCTCTGACTCTTTCCCTGCTGGAAGTTAAGTCGACCGCGTGGATCATCCTCGTGTCGCGCTTAAGGGCGCTCATCCCTTGGACGCTGATGCGTACCCTCTTTGGGGGTGGTCGCACCTGACGATAAATACCATGGAGAGAAATTGCAGAGCGATGCAAAATTTTTTTATATGGTTTTCACGTGTCCGTGAAGCTTTAAGATTTTTCTTTTATTTTCGATAATATTTTCTCTCTCGTCGTGTTCCTTCACCCGTGATCGTTTTATCAGTTTTATTTAGTACCCGATAAAAATTATGAACCGCTCATCGATTGGTTCCACCTGAATTTCTCTGCCACGGATTTGCAGAACCTCCGATGTGACTAGGATTATACGTGAAAGACCCCTGGGCTGGCTTTGAAGTGGCCAACTCCACTAGGCGGTCGATATGCTAATTTTCAACGAATTACTTGGTCTCCTGCTTACTGTATTTTCATCCCTTCTATTTTTTTTTCTTTCCTTCTTCTTTCCTTGTTTCCTCATCAACCCTTAAGAACTGGGCTCGAGCCAGACTACTATGCCTGACATCGATTGATGGTTTGTTTCGCTCGATTACAGGAAGGCCGGGGGGAAGTGACAGACATAAGCGCAAGTCCTGGGAGGCAGGCACCTGCCAACCAGTTGCGCCCCAAAGAACCACCCCCCATGGTCATTCAAGGGGATTTCAGGAAGGTAATATCCTTTTAAATTGCCTCTAAAGTTAAAACGACCACCTAGATAGTACATGCCAACAGTATATGGTATACGTAACAACCAATATTGTCTATCGACTTTTGAACGGAACTTAGGGAACCACGTTTAACTACCCTTTCGAAGACACCCCACGATCGTCTACTCTGTTCCAAGTGCTAGATCATGGAGTGGCTTCGAGATCATTACCATTAGATGGACCTGTACGTAGCTATCATACTGGCTGATGTAGAGTGACAACTCGTTGCAGGTGAGTGGCATCAGCACCGAGATCTTCAAGCAAATAGAGACCGTGGAAAATGACCATGACGCGTCAACGGCCGCTGCACTCGAAGCTGTTGAACGCAGGGGCGAGATGGTGGTTCGTGTCATCGAACCACGTCAGATGGGCAGGCAGGTCTCGGAGGCTGCGAAAAAGTTCATCTCTATGCAGGTAAGTAGGAAAGGTCATCGCTCTGTACCTCCGTCCGGAGTATAAATCGACCCAGGACCATTCCCATCTATGATCCTTGACCTTGAATGAATAACGTCCTTCTACTAGATGGCTAATGGTATCCATGCCATTCTTCAGGACCCGAAACATCCTGTTCATCTGGTAGAGATTATCAAGAGGCCAGGTCAGACTTTAGGCCTTTACATTCGCGAGGGTAACGGCATAGACAGGAACGACGGCGTCTTCATATCCAGAATAGCCCTGGAGTCTGCTGTCTACAATAGCGGGTGTCTCAAGGTATAAAAAATAAAAAAAAAAGACACCACCTCATCTTACCGGAAGCCGTTGTCTATCGGAAGTCGTGACAAGAGCGCCGTGTTTAAACGTGACGATCTTCATCCTCTAGGTCGGCGATGAGATCCTAGCCGTAAATTTGGTAGATGTGACACACATGAGTCTCGATGATGTCGTTATCATAATGTCGATACCCAGGAGGTTGGTCCTGGCTACCAGGCACGGTCCTCATCAGCCGGTGTCGCACAGTCGTCAAAATGAGCACAAGGCGCCTCCAGTTGTGGTAATTAAAAGGGAGCTCAATGAGGACGAGAACGATCACACCACTAGTAATCATATAAGGTGAGCCCTGGCTGTCTATAGATAGTATACAGGAAGAGACGTATGAATAGGTCGTGGGTGACAAAGTGGATTGGAAGTAGATCGATCAAGAGTTTTATTCTGATCCGTTCAGGGACGGCAGCCGTAGAAGAGGCGACGGTCGAGAAATGTTACCTTCTCGCTCGAGACTCGGTCTAACCGGATTGGGATCTAGTCAGGATCTAGGATCGAGCAATGGAGATCTGTATTATAATTCCAGACCGGAAGGACATTGGTCTTATCAGCCACCACCGCCACCAGTTATCACGCACCAACCTAAACCCTCGACCACTCAGCATTTTCAGCCTTACGAGCGTGGATATCCAAAGACTTTGGAGAGTCTTGCTGAGAAAGTAAGTCTTTCTGGCAACTGTCAATCTGACATTTATGCATACTATGTACGGCTATGGATCGAAACTGTATTTATAGGTCGATTGGACGTTCTTTGCACTCCTTCGATACTACTTGATATTCTTAATAAATCTTTTCGATCCATCGTCAAGAGTAGGTACCTATAGATGTCTTAGCCGATGTGGATCGAGCACCCTTTTACACCTGTCTGCACCGTTTAACACTTGTTTGCCCTATATATATATATATATTTATATAAATATATGTTCTGTGACACTGTATAAAATCGCAGATCGCTAAGGGATATTATTAATGAAAAAAGGAAAGCGAAAGGGAATAAGGGACATTTTGTCCACAGGATCTATTTCATCCCTAAATAAATCGTGTAGTCTGCACGCGCATTGTTCAAATCCTGAGCCGTTCTGATGTTCGATTACGATAGTCTTCGGCATCGGTACTCGCACACTGACTGTATATTTTTTCAAATTATTACTGTATTTATAACGAACCGTTCAGCGGACGATGTCGAATTGACTGTCTAACGTGCGTAGTTCATTAGTGATAAATTTTTAAAAAGATAAATCATGTATCGGTACGGCTCGAGACGAATGGCAGTTCGCAGCGCGACTCTGACAACCAAATTTAATGACTAATTGGTTCTGAATGAATGCTACATTGAAATTAACCAGGATTTCACGAAGGTAAAGAATACATAACATTTCTTGATACTAGACTTGATATAAATATGTACAGGGTGTTTTGCGAAGGACGTTACACAGGAATACGATGTAGCACGCTGTAATCTTTGCTCGCCAGCAAACTCATTTGCTTCTGTGATTTTGCTTCGTGTAAAAGGTCCCAAAAACAAATTATTACTACGTTACATTTAAATATACATTTTTGAAAATTCTTCCAAGAATAATTGCGAGGACGCTGCATCACGCGGAATAAAATTTTCACATCAAATTCGTATCAGGCATAGCTTCGGTATTGTTATTTAATGAAAGTTTCGTCTGATCCCGAAAAAAAAAGAATATTTACCAAAATTCCACACTTTATTTATTGTTACTCTGATATCTCCAACTTTATCACATCATAGAGAATGCACCCTTTCTACCTTCACCGTCAGATCAATATCCAAAGAAGCAATGAAGCTATAGTCGTACTGTTAACACGTAGCGAGTAGAATAGTACGCTTATACTAGAGATTAAGAGTGGATCCAACCCATTTTATTCCCCGGTGTAAGCGCCCTTATTAAACCACCCTGTATATATCGCTCTGGCATAATATATGAAATACACTTGATTTCTGTTACCCCTTTCCGAGCTTTCTATACGTATAGTTTAATTTCTTTCCCTTACTGTATTACTATATCACTTCGTTAGCAACACGCTGTAACATTAAGTCCGCAGAATTACAGTCAGTCGTAGACAAGAACGCAGGGCTGAACTTTCGGCAAGGGTAACATAGCAAGTGGGACCGAACCCTAGGCGGGCCAATTGTACGCGAATTAATCGTGTAGAATTATTCCGTCTAGAGTTGGGTCCAGCTTTAATATGGCCGGGAAAGAGACGAAATGAAAAAAAAAAGTAATGATAAGTCGACTATATACTACAGTCTAGTACAGTAAATTATAAATAAGTTTGAGTGTTCAAAGTTCTTGTCGACGAAAGTCAGTGGTACCGTTGAATTAACTAGCCGAGTATAAGTCCTGGTAAAGTCGACCACGACGAAGGCGTCGGTACCTGATAACAGGATGATTGATAAATCGATAATGATTTCTCGTGGGAAGCGTTAAGATTACCCAGAATGCATTCTGTTCTCAGTTTTACGAATGTCGTTACCTTTGCGGTCGGTTTTATCAGGGTTCTTTTTTACGATGCTATAGTAATGGAGATACGAGACTATAGTTATATTTCCGATTAGGTACACTCATTTTACACGGGGCCGGTGATGCCTTCCAATGGCGCACGTCGCATGTCTACTGGTGGAGGGATGCAATCGGTCGGCGGAAGATTGTCAGGACAGAATCAATCGTCGCATTATGGGTACACTCAGCACAGTAGTAGCGGAAGGATAATGCCTAGGAGTGGATCGGATCAGCATTTACCTAGGGTCGATTACACCAGTATTACGACACCGGCGCGTCATACGTTGCTCAGGTCCAGCTTGAAGTCAGGTAGACAGAGATTATTTAAAAAAAAATAATAGCGTGGAGTAAATTGGTTTTTGATTTGTTTAACGGGATGATTCATTTTCATGGTTTCATAGGGTCTTCCGCTTTGCGGTATAATTCTCGTTACGGGGTACAGAGCGATGCTACCTCCAGCTCGCAGAGACAAGGTCAATTTGGCACGTTGACTAGGAGACATCGGCCTTCCCTGGACTACGCTTCGGATACCGAAGCTACTTGTTCCAGTTCGCCACGATCGGCTTATTATTATTACAGACATAATATGAATAATCCTTCGCAGAGTAGCGCCGTCTCTCATCTGGCTACCTTGTCCAGGTCGCAGATCGGGCAAAGTTCCTCAGGTAGGAAGCAGGAGAGAGAATAGCGCGGTTAGACGTTTTAGGTAACATTGTGGTAATGCTGTGACTCGTTGGTTACCAGGATTACGATCAAACTCTCTACCTAGAAGTGGCAGAACATTACCGCAGCAACCGGGAATTCGTTCAGGACTCAGCACAGTGACGTCTGGTCTGATCGATCAGGAGGACAGCGACGGGGCCTTGTCAGCCCCTGAACTTCCTTCCATCAGGCGGGATAGAGGTAAAATTATCAAAGTTTCCAAGTCAAAACTTTCCTAACTCTCTGCTTCGAGTTAGAGTCTTATAAGGGGGTTAGCTTGAGACTCGTGCTTGGAATGAGTGTTTATTACAGGCAGGATACCGTCATCCCCTAGTGTCTTTACGTCCGATGAGTACAGAGCATGGCTGAGCAGGACCCCAAGTACAAGCGCTTTGTATGAGCAGATTAGAGCAACTACGAATCGGCCACCTCGTTACACGTACAGTGCGGAGAATATTCATGCTGCTGCCAATCAGGTACGCTTGGTCCTTTTGGATTTCATTGTCAATTGTAGTATTTCGCGAGATTTTATAAAAATTATAATTTTCTAGGCTGAGTATGGAAGCTATGGCTCTTATAGACCACTCTCTAGCACCCTGGACAGACTCTCGACGAGGTCAGCCTCGGCGCAGCAGGTCAACCTGGCTAATCTACGAGCCTCTACGGCAATCAGTTCATCCTGTCATAGAACTGCTAGTAATCCTAGACCAGCGTCTGTAGCCTCCAACACGCGTTCCTCATTGGCCAGTCAGAAAGCTTCCTTGAGCAGTTCAGCCAGTCAAAGAGCTACGTCTGTCAGGAGGATTCGAAATTTATTGGATTTGGAATCCACCAGGAACATACCAACTCCTACACCTACCAGAACTCAGGATCAAAGACTGCTAGATATTAATCCTGCAGGTTCGTCTATCCATCCCAAAATATTGCAGTTCATCAATGACACAGGTCGTCGGATTGGAATCAGCTGGTGACTCTTGTGAATCCTTTCAGAGTTCCTCAAATATAAAATAGAGAAACCACCAACCGTGGGCACCCCGAGTTCTACCAGCTCTCTGTTAAGTTCTTTAGGTGACACTGGTGGTGGTGACCTGGCAGGTGGTGTCAGTGGATTGTTATGGGTGCACTTATTGGCAGGTCGTGGTCTCAGATCAACGACATCATCCTCAGCAGCTACGACACCCTCGACGCCATCCGGTCAGCCTAATTTAGGTACGTTAATACAAACAGGACTGTATAAATGCAAAAATGTCAAAAAATATTCTGCAATACCGAAACGCTCTTCTTCTTTTTCTTCCAGGTACCTGCGGCCTGAGAGATCTTTACTGCGTTCTCGAATGCGACAGAGTTCACAAGGCTCGTACAGTCGTTCGCACTGGGGACTTGATGTTCGACTGGGACGAGACCTTTGAACTTGATCTAGTTGGCAATAGGCAATTGGACTTGCTCGTCTATTCCTGGGATCCTCAGCACAGGCATAAACTCTGCTATAAAGGATCAGTTCATTTAGCTACTCTCCTCAAGGAGTCACCGCTGCATCAACTCGCACTCAAAGTAGAACCACGTGGCACTATTTATCTTAGACTACGATACACGGACGCACACCAGACCTTCAAGCGACGAGGTCTACCAGTTATTTCTTTGGCTACAAGGGTTGCACCTCTCTTTGGGGTTGACCTTGACACCGTGGTAGGTTTAACGATGAAGGTTTCAGTTTTCAAGTACGATCCTTTGCGTTAGACATAGGATACATATTTTCTTTAACAACAGGTAAGTCGAGAGAGTAAAACCGGGGGAGTACCTGGAGGAGTTTCCACGGCACTTGCGATGGGTGGGGCTCAGAATGTTCCTATCATCGTTTGGAGATGTGTCGAGGAGGTAGAAAGAAGAGGACTCGATATAATTGGTATTTTAAATTGTATAATTATTTACAAACAAAAAAAAAAATTTATTTACGACAATGCGTCTCATGAATATCGATTTTAAAGGTCTGTACAGGCTTTGTGGCTCCGCGACCAAGAAGAGGATATTGAGAGAGGCATTTGAACGTAATGCTAGATCAGTGGACTTATCGCCAGATAATGTTCCTGACATCAACGTTATCACTGGTAATACAAAATTCTACCAAAGTATCTTCCACGAGGACTTCGAGAAGTTTCTAATTATACTTTAATTGTTGCAGGAGTGCTTAAGGATTACCTAAGAGAATTACCGGAACCCCTGTTCACGAAGTGCCTCTACCAGATGATGGTCGATGCACTCGCAGTTTGTTTACCGGACGATCCCCAGGGCAATGCTAAATTAATGTTCAGTATACTGGACTGTCTACCAAAAGTGAACAGGGTCAGTATTCAATGTAAAATATAATTACAATTATAAATATTAATTTTTAATTTTCACATTACAGTGTACCCTGATCTACCTTTTGGATCATCTAGCAATGGTGGTATCCCAATGCAACAAGATGTCACCGGCAAGTCTAGCAGTGTGCTTCGGTCCAGTTCTGATGCTGCACTCCGAAGACAATGGTCCACCCTTAGACTTCCAGCAGCCTATAGCAGTATTGAAATACCTCCTAGAGATTTGGCCAGTAAAGTCAGGTAATGATATCATTCCCATTGACGTAACCGTTGGCGATGACACACCTCGAGTTCCTCCAGTCGCCCTGAGGATGTTGCGATCACAGAAATGAGACAGAAATCGTAGCGCTCATCGCGGCTCGCGAGCAACTCGTAAGGGCCAAGTAATCAGTGGTTCATTTCACAGACAGTTCGGAAGATTTCTTCAGTCGGTTCAACGCTTCCTCGAGTTACGCAACCAGCAGGTCACAACACCAGTCAAGTGGGACAACAGGGACAGGGAACCTTGGGACGCACAGGGCTGCCCTGGCAGCAGCAACCCTCGCTTCATCATCCTCCCCAAACTACAACCCCAGGAGTCCTCGCAGCTACCACACGACCTCCACCACCGGTCAAGCCGCGGCAGGTACGACCCCACGAGTCTCCCTTCGACCTTCTACAGGTCTAGAACCAAAGCATGCTAGATGGTGTCGCAGGCTGTCTATAAAAATTTCACTAGGATTTCTCAGGATTACTGTTACTTATTGGTGTTGAATATAATCAACGGACTATACGAATGACAGTATAATTATTGTGGTACGGGTTAAGGATTATACGTGTATACACGTGGCCCGTGGCCCGTATTCATACATCGCTTTTGGTGTCTCTATGCACGTACGGGTGGTCACTGTTAATACTGAATACAAAAAATTATTTATTCAACTAATCTTAAATCACCTTAATAACAGTTTAAGATAGATGATATGATGAAAATAATTTTTATTGACCTTTGCTATTTAATATGCTATTTTCTTTTTGGTATCACATCAGAAAATTTATGTTGAACCGTTCCTGAGGAAAGGTCTATCAAAGATTTCTGGTTCACTGAAAAATTCCTATTTTTAACACGTTCCTTCATTCTTCACTCATTCGCACGAACAATCAAATACCTGCAATGTACTATTGTAATCGGATTTTTAATATCACTGCAACAGCGGTGTTTCTAAGGCATCGTGATTTTTTTTTTAAACAAAAGCGAATTTTTATGGAATACAAAATTCTCGCTTGCGCATAATAAGCAAGATGTGAACACACCCTAACAAGGATCTACCGTGCATGCATTCTCTCTGTCCTTGGATAACTCTTTCGTATTTTATCGTCGTCTGATTTGCAATAATCTCTGATACCTTCTTTGGCCGATTATCGTATCTCTATACTGCGTGTATGATTTTTAATTTTCTATAGTTTACGTCGTTACATATAGTAACATTTACGTTGTCTTCTTGACTTTGTTTGGGCACGTATTCAGAGCAAACGCAAATTGCCGGCTCTACCAAACCGCTGACAGCACAGAGACGCCGCTTCTTGCACAGGTATTATCGTTATCATTTCATTCATCTCATTCACTTTTCGTTCATCTCTGCATGGCTCTGTGATACCGGAGTAAAACGAGGGCGAGTCCCTTCTTCAAGAAAAATCTGATCTCGTGACACTCCGCTATCAGTGATACTTCCGCACGGTCTAATTTTTCTCTTTTAATACGATCCAACGCCACACCCCCGTCGACCGAGCGATTCAGCTTCCGTTTAATTAATCGAATCGAATTAAAATATATAATATTCATACTCATGAATATTCAAACTGACTAAATTTAATGTAACAACGGAATCCGTTCTCTCTTCGACAACGTTTACACCGATCCTACTACACACATTGGCAAAACCATAACCTATAATTCTTCTGGCCCCGTGTCAATGTGCAGGTGATAGTCTCGTCACCCGGTTCACCTAGCAGCGAGGAGTCAGCTTCCCCGGAGCCAGTTAACAAGGACCTCGGCGGCTTGGGATTCAGTAATGGCGAGGCCGTCGAGCAGATAACACCCACGAGCAGCGTCGATACCGAAGAAGGTAATTCGGCCCATCCGGAGGAGGGTGAACGCGGAGTGGAAGGCGACGCCGAGGCGAGTGACGATGATATCGCCAAGACTCATTAACCATCCCTATTACGGATATACCTTGGGAAACCGGATGTCGTCTCTGTACCATCTTCTTGGATTGACGATAACGGCGCGCCGCACAGTGAGTACCGTGTGACGCGGAGTACAGGCTTCGCTCTATAAAGGAGAGGAGAAAGCACGTGGCGGCTCTTGAAAAATTCGTGACGTCCCGACGCCACGACAGGAAACAGTCGATCTTGTGAATAATCGTTTTACGAGGAGAAGCACAAAGAGAGAGAAAAAAAAGAAAATCTTCGTCAGGAGAGCGATCCTGACGTTTCCGCAGGACGGAAGTGAGAGGACGTGGCTTGTTTACTTAAATTTCATTAATTTACGTTCGAACGATTGTGCGTCATAAATTTTTACCAACAGTCTCCTACCGATATCGCTAATATACAGCAAATATCAAATCGCGACATGAATCCTCGCGATTTTCTATCTCATTGTTTCACGGCGATTAACACCGCAGAATTCTACTTCCTGTCGTACGACACAGGGACGTTAACAAAGTCATTAATTATATTGAGAAACGAAGACACTCTCGTTCGGGATCATTGAGTCTCTACGGTGCAGTCACTCAAAAGGAAAAAAAGTCGGTCGTGCGATTTGTTCAGGTTAAGTTTAAGACAGTGGGGAAAAAAAGAAGAAAAAAAAAACAATTGCAGGAAGAAAAGTACTATAACGAAAAACAATAATACATTTTTTTTTTAATCCTCGTAAACGGCTAAGATAATTTCGTCGTGACGTCTTTTATCATACGGTCTCTACTTTCTAACGATTTTTACAGTTTATAAAAATTATAACAGTTTGCACTAGAAACATTATATTGTCGAAGCTATTCTTCGTAATCTATAAAAAATCACTGTCGGGCTTATGAGGGAACCGCCTTCGCTCGGGAGGATTATCAATTGTTCTATCTGAAGGTCGAATTCGAAAGAAACAATTTTCCTTTCTCTTCCAATACGACAACTATACACAAATACACGACCAAATGCAAGGGAGGCGGAAAGAAGGGGGGGGGGGGGGATTTGCGTTTTGAAAAAATTCAAACCACAATTTTTTTTATCAATCCTACTCCATAACCAACTTTATTTATCTTTTTTTTTTCTTTCTTCGTCAATTAAATCCTCGCAATACAAGACATTTTTTCAGGACGGAACACACACACTGTTCGAGAGCCCGGACAAGAATGTAACGGAGCTTTTGACACACAGCCAGGTTAACACACATATGGACACAAAATAAGCAAAACGGCAGAAAAATGAAACCAATATGATATACATAATGGTCGGTTTATATACAATATACTATATATAGAATAGAAAGGATATACATGTGCTTTTGATAAAGACTATTACGTATAGCGTTAGCTAGCCCTCATACGCAACTACTAACAGTACACGCAAGTTCACGGGACTACGATTATTATTATTATTATCATTATTATCATTATCATTATTATATATATATATATATCCGCGTCATGCGGATGTTTGAACGCGTAGTCGCGTTTTACCATTGAAATTATACGAAATCCACGATATAATTGTATATGTGACAATAGAAAGAAAAAATCGCGACGATTATAACATATGGGTTTGGGTGTACGTAGAGGTGGAAATGTTGTTTCGATCAGTGCAGATGCGGGGTGGAGTGTCGTCGAGGAAGATGAAAATTGTAAACTCACCGAAATGATAATAATTAAGAGTTACGTGATCAAAGCGGGGGGGAGGGGGGTTGGTGAGAAGTCAAGAGAAAACGCTAACTTTTGCCCAGTAATAGCCAGTATTATTATAAATATCTAAAGTTAAAGAAAGAATGAAAAAAAAGAAAAAACCCGTAAACTATTTACTAAAACTGAACATATAAAGCGTGCGCGTAATCCATCGCCGGAGCGATTGTCGACCGGTTATATATATTTATCAGCTGACGATAATTACAGATATACTCCGTTTGTATAAATAATTTTAAAAAATTACACACTACTTTCGCACAGTTAGAATTTATCGTCAGGACGAGTGTTTAATGTGGAAGATGAAATAACGAAAAAAAAAAAAATGGTGAAACGTAGATCAATATATTGTATAGTGAGTGTATTGTACAATACATTATTATTATTATTATTATTATTATTATTCCCGTTGTAATTGTCTCTCGATAAGTACGCGGTGAAGAATGTCGAGTATCGTATTTGCGTGTTACTTATTGTTAGTTTTATTGAAATTTCAAATTTGTCCATTTTTCGCGCCCTTTTACCCATCTGTCACGTAATTGAATTTCTCGAGTCGAATTTCTCCGTCGCAATTTTCGCGCTCTCGTTGTTTCTGTTGTAGCGAGGCTCGCGAATTTTACGCACGCCGGTCTGCGGTCGATTGATTCCAACGAATAAAAAAGAAGAAAAGAATGGAAAAAAAAATTTCGTAAGGACTAACGACGCGTAAATTCGTCGTTAAATTTCTCACGGTGAAAAATTGCGGTACCAAGTAACGCACGAAGCCGTGAATCGCGATTTCTCATAGAGATTTTGTTACCGTTTCTTATTGTATTACTGTATAGTATAATATATGTATAGTACTGTGTATAATATAGTATAGTGTAATCACGGTATACGACACTCCTCGCCGCTAATTATAGTCTAAAATAATTACGCCAGAGAGTAATTAATTATACAAGAGAACAAGCACACTGCCGCAATTTTATAAATTGAACTGTTATTACCTATTAATCAAGACTTGAAACGGAACGATATGCATAGATATGCTGTTCGTAGGAGAAAAAGAAGGAAGGTACACCCAAAGCGTCATGCGTATAGACAATATATACCGTACGAGAAACATTAAGGTTAATTTTGATGAAAATTTTTTTCCGTCAAAATTCAATCGGCTTATCTCTTTGTATCCTCTGTACCCGTATACTTACTACTTACGAAGGTGTCGTCGTATCGACTAGAAATGATAATACGACAGCATCTGCGAAACATTGATAACGATCAAGTTTTAACGTGGCTCGAATGATTTTCGAATTTATGTGTATAATATTTATTTATCCTATTATCATTATTTTTTTTCCATATCCGGTTATCCACTTAATAAAAATTTTTGCTACGGTAGCTAGATATGAAAATTGATAAGACAATTTCTGACTTTGTTCGGGCTACTTGTAACTTTCTCGAAGAATCTTCTGAACGCACACTTTCAATTCGTTATCTTGTACAAACCGAATTGAACTTTCCTACGCAACCCCAGCAAGAGAGAAGAGAAAAGGGTTAATTAATTGATTGTGAGAAAATGCGAAGATTGAATATGAATGAGAGAGAGAGAGAGAGAGAAAGTCGTATTCTGGCGCAATAACGGCACACGTATATATATGTATAGCAGTGTCGTATGTAAAAAAAAAATGTCACGCATACCGAATACATGCATACACTGTATGTCACAACGAAACTGAAAAGCGCTATAGAGTCACGTACAAGTATAATGGAATGAGAGGAGTAAAAAAAAGGAAGACAGAAAAGAAAAAAGAAAATCATTGGATTTATAATCGACAAGGGGGGATAATTTGAGGGGGACGTAACGAAAAGATAAAACACAATAGAACAATCGTTTGAACGAACGAATAAGGCGCAGTTAGATTGATGAGGGTGGGCGAAATATACAAATGTAATTTTTTATATGTAAGAGACGTTTGCATTACCTGATTCTATTTGCAATCGCAGCGATTATCAATGAGGTTTTATTGTATTTTTTTTTTCTTTTTTTTTTCTCGAAGTCTACAGAGCGTACGGTTAACGGATAATGACGGCGCGCGAGCGATATATATTTTGTGATTTTTGTTTTTCCGGTAATTAGCGGTACGATAATAATGTTTAATCGGTAAGAGAATTGTGATTTGCAAATTCCGGAAATTCACGTGTCAAATCAATCGACACGTGCTTCACATGAATGAGTCTTGCGACCGTCGCGGTTATTCCGAACAACCATCGAGCAGATATTGGTAAAGAGGGTTTTAATTCTTGTGCATTTTATGTCCGAAACTGACTGTATGAGACTTGAACAACTTTTAGAAGTTCTATGCTGACTGCAGCATATCTCCCGTGCCTGCTGGCCTTTGGGCACAAAGTTCCATAAGGCTTGGTCCTCTTTACTAGTATCTGTCCGGTGCAACCACTAAACGTAAACACAATGGACCACGTTTGAGATACTGAAATCTTTGTTAAAAAAGAAAACTAAAAAAAAAAATATGAAATTTTTATCCCCTCTAAGTTAGATAACGCCAATTCGTACATTTTTTATTGGAAATTACAAACGGAATTTATGAAGAATAGATAAGGACGTTAAGGGACTTAAGGAATATAAAAGAAAATACAACGTAAACGAACGCAGTCGCGAAAAGTATAAAATTGCCCAAAAAGCGTTACAAGGAAAAAATACGAAAATTAGGAGGTAACGAATTTGAACAGAAAAAAAAAAATTTTTCACATGGTTATACTAATTATCGATGTATCCCGTTCGTTTCGCCAACGCCTCGTATACTCGTCATACACGCAGATACAACACACTATTCATCCCATTACCTTGTACACACGACATATACATATAACATAATCGCAGTATGAATTTTCGCAAAAGATCTTGACCATTCGCGAATTAGCAATAAATAATTAAACGAAGTCAAAATCGAATATTGAAAAAAAAATTTATGTCAATGTCCTAGGGGCATTTTCAAAAAAAAAAAAAAAAGAAACAGAAAATTCCCCAAATTTGTTAGCATGCACCGTGTATCGAGTGTGTTCGATTTTGCGTGTAACACGTTTTTCGGATTTTCATGTAAAGATCGCCAAGCGTTTCTCTCGCAATGGTACTTCGACTCGATGGAGCATATACGTGAGAAAAGAAGTAAATAATAGTAAGGAAGACCGGGAAAAAACAATAAGAGAAATATATAGGAAAAAGACAAAGTGGAAATAAATGAAGGGATGATCGATCGTCGCGAGCTTACCCCATCGCGAGAAAAATTGTCGATCAGTGGTGATCGATCCTTTAAATCCATCGTCTGAGAGACATGGAGGAATTATGTGAAACATTAGTTAAGAGGTATAGGAATGTCAATTAACGTGTTACTTAGTCGATTTTTTATTTAATAAAAAAAAATGTCGGCTTGCGACGTGTCTTTCGATTCTATGGAAAATAAAGAGATATATGTAAATATAGTGAGCAGCTCGTCGCCTCAAAGTAATAAGAGTGACATTAAGTATGAAAACTAATGAAACAAAGAAAAGCGTAATACCCCTAGATTGCTATGATTATTATTTTTAAATCTTCATTACTTCTCCTTTTTACTCTCGAAGTCACCGTACAATGCCGGACGATCGATCGTACTTCGGAACCACCTGTAAATATACATATGCATATATATATAATATATATCGCCATTGCATAGCAGATTAAATCGTAATAAATCGTGGCATCGAACGTTGTAAATAAAAATCGCCGCCCCACCCCTCATTGGACGTCATCGATGGTAAATAATAATAATAATAACTCTAGCATCGCCCATTAAAATAAATACCATATATAATAGTCAGTCGTATAAACGGAGCGCAGCTTTTCACATATATCTTTCCTGTTCTTAGCCATGTGCCCAATTTAAAGAAAAAGCTCCATACACATATCCATGAGAGTCATCCTAAGCATACGGTACACGTGTGATTAGATTATATCTTAGATAAAAGAAAGAAAAAGAGAGATAAACGAAAGAACGTGCACGTCGAGTTGTATAGTCACGTGGTATCGTGTATTTTGCATAATTCTCCTCTGACTTTGTACAGTAGATGAACTTCCGAGTGAAAGAAAATAAAATGACGGAAATTCTTTTTCTCTGATGTATAATAATTTATATATTCTTTTCTTGTTGGTTCTCTCGCGCTAACGGATATTTCGTGTCGCTAGAAGAAACTACGGTAGAGACAAACGTGGTTAGCCTCTGTTGGGATTTGTCGAAACTACGGAGGCGAATTGAACGATGGCAGAAGAATGGCGGGAAAATCAAATGCGGTTGATTATCCTATTGTGTTTTGATTGTCGTAGAGAGCTTGTGTGAGAAATTTCTAATGTACCTCGTAGATCTTAAACCCATAAGTGAGAAGCTTGCTATTTTAGATGTCCCACATATCATATGAGGTTTTCTAAAAGTTTCGACGATCTACGGGCCTATTACTTTTATGTATAGACACGTAGAGAGAGAGAGAGAGAGAGAGAGAGAGAGAGAGAGAGAGAGAGAGAGAGAGAGAGAGAGAGAGAGAGAGAGAG